>BLBF01000007.1:57148298-57202005 GCA_015471245.1 Laticauda colubrina | reverse complement strand
AGAGAGAGAGAGAGAGAGAGAGAGAGAGAGAGAGAGAGAGAGAGAGAAGGAGACAGACAGACAGACTGGCCAATATCATGACTTTCATGGCTAAGGCACGACTTGAATTCAGGGTCTCCTGCTTTCTAGCCTGGTGCTTAATCACTCTTCCTTTTACAGGAAGGAGTTTAGCAATTGTCAAAGTTTAGCCTTGTTTAGCAACCACAATTGTAACGGGCAACTTGATCCAGTCACTAATTGAAACTGTGATTATGCTTACAATTTTACTTCAGCTTTTCTTTGCTTTATAGATCTGTCAAAGTCAAATATGAGAAGACTGATTGCAAAGTTACTTTTTCATCACCATAACATCAAATGGTTCCTACCTGAGGTAGTTGCTAAATAAAGACTACCTGTATGGGCAAAATAAAAATAATTATCATGTGCACCTATTGCTAAGTTTATACGATTGATAGTTTTTGAAGAATGCCTATGTATTAGCACACAAACCAGTTCATTATCTGTCTTTGCCTCTGGAGAAAAAAAAAGAGGGAAAGAGCTTGAGATATTGCCTTACAAGTTCTGTACCAAAGCCAAAAATGGGATCCCAATTATTCATCCTTTCCTTAAATTGATTAGGTACCTTTGGTATACTGATGAGTGATCCTATTTCAGTGTATGCCAAAGGACCAAAATCAGTAAGAAGGGATTATATACTGTTAACATCAGCAGCAAAAATGTTAATATTGTTGGACTTACTCTTGTGAGAATTACTTTATCTGAAAAGTTAAAGTGAGCCTAATGTTAATGTAATTAATAAGGATTAAATACAAGGGAAATATGATTTCCAGAGAGTTTCCCTTTTTAAGGGCTTCTTATGGGTTGCACTAAGCACATTTAGAATAGTCAAGAAAATCTGGGTGTGTATATGTGTGTATACTTCAGCAAGAATTTACCAGAAAAAGTGAAAGCGTCTTTTGTGCATTCACAAATAAACTCAGACAATGGTCTTTGAAGTGGTCATATCCAGCTTTCAAGAAACAGTGGTGCATCAAATTGAGATGAACACTTAAGCGCCCCATAAACGATTCACACAATTCCAGCAGCTTTAAATACGACAAAGGGCACAAGAGTGCCTAACAAATGAAAATTTGTCTGTTTGGTTGTTTATATGCAGAAATCCAAATTACTCAAGCGAGAAAAATAATTCCCAAGTATTCAACATAAATCTTTATATATTTATTATACTTATTGTCTAAGAATCTCTCCTAAACATAGTCATTATTAGTTTTAGAGTGTTTTTTTTTTATACAGACCCTACCCTTCTAAGCCTTTACACATTCAATAAAACATGTTTCTCTACTGATAAAATTCCCTGCTGACAAACACACCTCCTTCCAGCTGAGTTCACTGTTCCAATAAGAAAACACACCTTGTCTACTTCAAGGATGTTGCTATCACCTTAGCTAAAACTACCATAAAATTGGTAAACCAGGATGAAGATAGGAACCCTGAGTATGAAATATAGAAATATTCTTCTTTTGCCAACCTTATAATTTGATTTTGAGAGCAAGGGAGAGATCTATTCATGCAACTTAATTTATTACTCATGTTTGTTATTTTCATGACTGTTTATGTGTCAAACGCTTTTACATTCTATGATTACAATCAGAAAACACAGTAGCATACATACTTAAAACATTTGCAAAATTAATAGACAGGTTTGTATACTTTGGCAAACATAATTATGTTTCTTTCCAAATAAATCATTTAAAATTAGTATATTAGATTTCCCATAAAAGAACAGATATGAACTTTATTTAATGTACTGTTCATTTCTTGGTTTTAAATTGTAAATAATGCTGCAATTATTAATATGATAACTGCAACTATACTTTCAGTGGTATTTATAAAAACCCGGTACATCTAAACATAAGCATTTTGCGTAAAAGATTTCTAGGGCGCCTAAAATTTCATATTGACATACATTTTTAAAAATTTCCTTTGAGTCAGTCTTGATTCCTGGCAACTGCCTTGACAAGTCACTACAATTTTCTTGGCAATTTTTTTCAGATGTGGCTTGCCTTTGCCTGCTTCCTAGGGCTGAGAGTGATTGATTGACTCCAGGTCACTCCCCTGGCTTCGTGGCTCCTGTGTGACTATAACTCGTGGTTTCTTAGTTTCTAACCAATTGCCGTAATCACTACATCAAACTGGCTCTGTAAAATTAGATTGATAGATAGCTAGAGTTTCCTTACAATATTGAAAATTAATGTATTATTTGCTATTTTAAATGAAATAGGAATATTATCATGTAATGAAAGAAAACTTGGTTAACTTGGGTGGAAATGTGATAGCCTAGTATCAATCCTCATATTAAAATAACTAGTTTTCTTGTCTTTAATGTCAATGAAAATATAATTTTTCAAAAGCATGTTGAAAATCTAAACAATAGTGAAAAAAATCACTCAGAATTCACCACCCCTCATGATTGCTCAAGTACAGTTACAGATATCTGGACAGACTGATTCATTTAACTAAAACGAATCGCATATGAGAATGATTAATTTAACTCAAACAGATTACATATGAATAAAGCAACCTTTCCCGGAGCTAAAATTTCTGAGAATTCTAATCCAACACTCATGAAGATTGGGAGGTTAAATACAACAACACAAATGAGGAAGTGTCTTCTTTTTCTTTTATCATAATGCTGAAAACCTTACCTCACATACAAAAGAATAATTTCGTCTAAGTTGCAGAGTCTATTCAGCTTTTAAACAGTCTCCCAAAATGTATTGCTTGACAATTTTTGTTTAAGTTACCAAAAGCATGTTAAGTCAATGTAAGTATTTGATTAAATCTCACAACCCTAATAGCTTCTGCTTTATGTGAAATGTATTAGGAAGTATCAAAATCTATCCACTGCAAAAAACATCCCCCCCTGTAATGCATTTATACATTTAACCAGTCACTTGGTTCTCATAGGCAACCAGAAATTTTATGCATGCAGTTAAGTGATTTTCTGTGTGGAACTTCTTTATTTTTTTAATTTTCAATAGTCTGTCAATATGATAAAAGCTGGTATTTCCACATAGAGCACAGGAGCTGTGGTTTTGATGAACAAGAACAGAAATAAGTTATTGGTTATCTTCTATTGGAGTTATTAGTGAATTTTTCTGCAGGCTACTAACTTCAGTTGGTAAGGCTATCATGTCAGGCTACAATGTGCATTGAGCTATCAAGTATCCATCAGTCAGTTTCTGTGTAATTTATTCTAACAGTTCCATAGGAAAAATAGACTTATTGTTGAAATAAATATATATGTACTGACAATATATTTCAATATCTGAGTTGCAATAAACTTGCTTACCCCCTTCCCTCCCAAAATAGTGTAATGGGTACATCTGTACGTAGGAGTTATTTGTAAAAACAAAACAAAAAATGCTTTACAATACCAAGGCTATGTTCCAAACATCTGTGACTTGGTTGGCTCACTTTTATACTTTAAATATATTCACAAATCAGTAATTTCCTATTCAAAATTTAACTTCAAGTGATATATGCACTGCTCAAAATTAACATGAAAAAGAATTTAAAACTGTTCAAACTCTTTAGTATATTATTTGTGTTTTTCTTTAGCAAATACTAATGATATTACTGTTTTTGGCATTAACAGCAAGAAAACAATACTTTAAATAGATGATTTCTTTTAAATGATTCTAAGTATTAAAGGAAATTAAAATATTTTAATATTAAAGTATTAAAATAATATTGAAATAAAACATTATTTCACTTTACTGCAGAAACCCACACATTATCCTTTAAGTATGTATTTACTGATTTAATGTTATTTGCTTTCCTTCAAAAATAGTCTGATAGCACAATTTAATTCCCTTTATATCCCATTGTATTCGATGTCTTTATTATCATGTTGGGGTGCAGAATATTGCAATCTGGGAGAATAAAATATTCAAGTGCTGTATTGGATTAACCCTGGTACAATAAGAAGAGTCTTTCACAAACTTTATCAAATGATATAGAAAAATCACATTTCTTTCTCCTTCCTTCCTTTCCTCCTGATGGATAAATTTTAAATAAATTCACGCATACTTACTTTTTCTCCCTACAAAATGCTTCCAAACAATATCTGAGCTCCAGTTCATTGAGAACTGCACAGCTGAGAAATGTTTTCTCTCTTCACAGCACAAGGGCCACTCTCTCTCCAGACACTCTAAAATATGGGTTCTAAAGTCTCCTGTGTCAACAGCAATATAAGAAAGGGTCACATGACATGCCCCCCCTCTCTGTGTCTGTCTGTCTCTGTCTCTCTTTCTCTCTCTCCCTCTCTCTTGACAGTGTGTCAGTGGTCATGGCCAATGATTAAGACAGGGAAGTTGCAAACTGATGAAAAATGTTGATCTCTATCCCAGCTATCTAAGCTCTGAGAAAGTTTATCCAGCACGCCCTCTCTTTCTTTAACAGCACAGCAGTTTGAACTGATGATTAAGTAGGACAGGACAATCTCAAAGCTCAATCAAAAATAACCCATTATATCTATCCTACGAATGCATGTTTGTTCTTGAATGATCTCCTAAAAGTCAGGGCAACTCTTTGGCATATCTGGTAAGGATTTAATAATTTGGCAGGGTCAGCCCTGGATCATATTCGGATGACTGATCAGCTGTACGCTACACTAGTTGAAACTGTATCTGAGAAAGCAGTACTGCCAAGAAAGCTACTGTATATTGATGGATTGTCTAATGGCAAGTGTGGTTAATGTAAGGAAGTGTAAAATTAAGCATGTTTTACTCCCACCCCCATTTTGAATTTAGACAATGAACTGATCAGAAAGCTGGCTTGTTTATAGCCACCAGGATGTGGATAAATGACATAAAAAACACTCAAGTATATGAAACAAGTATCAAATATCTTTCAAGAATCTGTTTCATACTGGAAAATACTTATATTAGTATTTATATATGCAGAGAGATTTCTTAAGTATTCATTGATCATGACTGATCAGCAACCAGACACTGATGCAATGCAATATAATGAAGACTAATGGGGCATGTATGTGCAAAATTAGTGGCTCCCAAGATTTTCCCATTCATGGCGAGTGGATGATTTGATGGAAGTTGTAAGTCAGAAAAAAAGAAGTTATTGAAAAAGATTCTGGCACATTTGACCTTCATATTATAATTAATTAACTGCTAAGGTGATCTGGCCAAATACAGGCAATTTAACCCCTGTCACAGAATTATAAGATGAATTAGAGGCTTCTGCTGCAATTTATAGCTACCAAGGTCTTAGCTGATTAAATTTTCCAGACTCAAAGTAATCTCAAGTGTCAACACTTTTATTTAACTCACAGTCAACATTGGGACAAATGAAGAAGTTGTGAGGGTTGAGGCACTGAAGCACTTTTCCCTTCAAATTATCACATGATTTGATTAGTGCTATCTTCCTTTCATTCCATGTGGGAAACAAACAAACAGCTTCTCTTAAGTCTTCCCCAGAATCACTTCTTGGTAAAGAAAAAAACTTGCCAGCATTAGTTAAGGCAGTTTATATACTTTGGATGCTAAAAATGTCCCATAGTTTTCAATGCCATGTAATTTCATTCTTTTTGTATTGTCAGGCTTCAGTGCTGTTATCAATCTAAGTCTCAAATTGCTTCTGAACTTTTTTCTTAAAAAAATCACAAATGCTTCTAATTTGAAGCAGTTTACACTATTATAGAAATATATATTGTCATGTACTCTAAATTCCATATGAAAGGGACTCTTTCTAATTAAGAAGGTGCACATTTATTCACTCACTCAAGATATAATTTATGAACAGCATAAAATATCAGTCCTAATAAAGTTGCTTGAAAAAAATCCATTTCTCTCCATTGGAAAATCACTCCTTTTCTCTTCTTTAATCTATGGAAAATGGGTACCCTTATCCATAACACTAAGTTTATTCAAAAATATTTAATGATGAACTTCCCCCCCAAGTCCATAGTTGTCTATAGAATCATCTCCATCCATGTGCCAGTTGATATTTTCAGAACAAGCAAGCAAAAACCCTGAAGAAAATTGGTGAGGTAGATTTACTTTTGCAAAATCCATGCTGATTTTTCCTTTAGCAACAATTATCCTGCTATGTTCAACCTTTTTTAAAGAATCTGATTACTTTTGCTATAACTGTTTGGCAGGACAGAGAGCAACTACAGGAATAGATGAAGTATGGCTATATCAAAAGGTGGGCCAAGCAATATTCCTTGAGATGTTGGAATTAGTCTGGAAAATCTGCAAGATGCCAATTGCTTTCTCTTCCAGGTCTCAAGGAAAATTAGACCTTGTAAATACACTACTGGGGGAGTAGTAAATCCTTAAAATGGAGATTTTGCTGAATTACATTGTCCTGTAATTTCTTAAATAATTTCCGCACTTGGGTTCAGGGGTAACGCTCCCTCCAGTAGTTTTTAAACCTGTATCTAACAATCTCTCAATATTCTCAGCAGCTGTAGATTAATTTTCAGCTACTCATGGCTGGTCCTTGTTGTGAGTTCATATGCTTTTGATAATCTTCTGAGATCCTTGGCTGTCTGGAAGTTACTGTCCCCACATCTAGAACTTCATGATGCCTTTCATTGACTTCCTGGGTAGTAACTTATTGTTTCAATTTCTTTTTAATTTTCTCAATGTTTCTAAGCATTAATTTATGTCGAATGTAGATAAGATACATCATTGGCCAATAATTTTTTGGATTTTCTTTTCTTTTTTTTTATAAAGTTACTTCAGCAGTTTTTGAGCAGACCTGCAAATCTGTTGTTGTGTCATTACTAAGGATGTCCTAGAATATCCTTTCTTTTCAATTAAATTGAGCTACATCTGCAAGTCATTAAAAAAAAGGATGCAGTAATGACCATGCAAGGAAATTCCCACTCCTTTATACTTGCTGGCAATGCCACCTCATGTACAGAAGAGCTGGGGATTTTATTGCACGTCCAGAACTGCCATTCTGATTATTTTCTGCACCTTCTGCAGATACTCCAGTCATTTTACTTTTTCTAATTCCCTCCCTGAGGCATAGATTCCAATCAAGACAAATGGATTCTATTTATTCATTTAAATAAATAATATGGTTTATAATTTATTATTAATATGGCTATTATTAAATTAACTTAATGTTTAAGCCATACATAAAACAATTAAAAAGATACAAGTCAATCCATGTGAGAACTTAATATCTCAAAATGTTAGACTTCTGAAGAATAAAATACAATACTACAATGCAATGAGGTTTTTTTAAAATTCACCTTGTTACCTTGTTGCTATGATGTTTTTTAATTTACCTTCTTGCCTCAGTCATGCAAGTTTTCAATGTAAGCATGCTTGGCTACTGAATATTTTTGGAACACCAACTTAGTTATTTAAGATTTAGCTTGAGCTACTGTATTTTTTGAACTATAAGACACTCCGGACTATAAGAAACACCTAGCTTTTGGTGAGGAAAATGAGAAAAAAAATCCACCTCTTCCTCCCAGCAATTTGCCTCCTTGCAGCAAACAGCCTCGTCAGCTTCAGCACAGCCCGGTTTAACATGAATAGCTGATTGACAGTTGGATCGGCCTCCCAGAATACTGATGATCAGCTATTCCAGGCTGCAGGTATCTCTGCCACCCATCTCCACCGCCACCTATTGCTGCCACCACATGCCCCATTTTCGGCATCTGCACATCCCATTTTCCAGGCAGAGGGGATAGGAACAGCTGATCATCGGTATTCTGGGAGGCCGATCCAACTGCCAATCAGCTGCTCATGCTAAATCAGGCTGTGCTAAAGCTGACCAGACTGTTCGCTGCAAGGAGACAAATTGCTGGGAGGCAAAGGCCGAAAGGTGAGTGGGGCTTCAGCAACATTCACTCTATATGACACACAGACATTTCCACCCACTTTTTTGGGGGGCAAGTGCGTCTTATAGACTGAAAAAGTATGATAATTGCAAAATATTTTATAATGTAATCAATATAGAAATAATAATTACATTTATCTTTTAGTTTACAGATAAGACAATGTATAAACTAACTTGTATTTAGCTTTAATTTAAAAAAAAAATGACATGCATTTTCTGGTAAGGTGTGCTTTCTTTTCATCTCTGTCAATGGCACCTATTTTCATCAGATGCATAGCACTGAAACTTAAAAATTCTATAAACAGGAAAAAACCATAAGCTTTACTTTCTATATAGATCAGATCTTATATCTGCAGCTAATACAGGTGTGAATAAGTAGAAGCCACTTTTACAATAAGTTGGTTGCAAGTAGAGAGCTTTTATCCAGTGAAACAGGTTGCATTTTTTTGGCAGAATATTTATAAGTTTCTTCAGTTCTTTTAAGACATAAACTTTTAATTATATATTAAAGATTCTCTCCTGGACAAGTAAAAGATTTGGAAAAAAGTGAAGTAAAATAAATTACTCCAAGGGTTCACCTTTCTGACATCTATGACATCAGACAAGCTGGGTTAATTTCTTCATTAATGTGTTTGAGCTAAGACAATGAATCTGCCATTAAGTATCACATAACGCAAGATAAGAAAGTCTTAAACAGATGATAATTGGTGCATTTCATTGAATTTCAAACATTCAGTAACTTAATCATTTGTTCTTCACTCTGTGCTGCTGCTTAAACATACAGAGAATACTTGAGATACCTAAGGTAAAGACAATGAAATAGGGAAGACCACAGATAGGGGATGAGGAACAGGCTGAAAGCTGTGGTATACAGCAAATGGATCGCCTTGCAAATCTTCTCTCAGGGAAATTAAGCAGTCTTAAATGCCATTAAAGAAATAGGTTAAATAAAAGATTGTTATGTTTCCTTAAAATAGATTTTTAAGAAACAATAATGAAAATGCATATCATTCTACAGTGCCTAGAACATGTGTCAAACTCATGGTGTCATGTTGTTATGTGACATCACAACTTTTTCCCCCTTCACGAAAATGGGTGAATGTGATGCATCCGGCCCACACGTTTGACACCCCAGGTCTTGAATATCTGATTTCTTCTATTTTATCTTTTTAGCAAATGTTCCAAATTCACTCATCGTTGTTTTTATACAAGGTAATTATTGCTTTTTCTAAGTATTAAACTAACTCCTTCCCAGATTGACATAGGCATATTCCCTGTCTTAGCTGGTTTTCTAAACAGTTGAAATAGCATTTACTGGGCTGCCACGAGGAGTTTTCAAGCTGTCTGGAGGATAAAAATTGTGCAGTTCCACTTGGGGATTGATTGTCAACAGGCAGGTGCTATTAAGATAAACTGAGACTTCATCTTGCAAGGTTATCTGGGAGAAGTCTGATTCTACTGGCCCTGATGATGTAGACAAGTTCCTTTGGAATGTTAGTCTGTCTGCTATGGTTTTGATTTCTATTTTCCTAGCTGGTAAACATCTTTTGAGGCATAACAGGAGGCTGGATCAGAGTGATGGCTAGTCAATCCTTGATAGGAGAATGAGGCCCGTTTTGAAGTAATGTTCTCCATCTCAAGAAGTTGATTTTGGATCTAGACATGGTTTTGGATCTAGACAATGATTTTGGATCTAGACATGGTTTTGGATCTAGACAATGATTTTGGATCTAGACATGGTTACTGAAGCCACTTTGATTGCTGATATGGATGACTTCTGGCAAAACTGAGACTGTAGAATGCAGCTGTTCTCTTGTATTGGGTCTCTTAGGGACTTTTGATATGATAGCTCTTACAGGACATATGTTGGGGGCTCAAATATGCAGTTTTCTGTGGAGGAGGAATTGTGTGTGTGTGTGCGTGTATACGTGTGCTTTAAGTAGAAGGGAACAGAATCACATGATCCTATCTATATATCATTCTAACATATAATCAGTGTAACTGCAGTTATTGAAATAAATTGGCTGAGTGCATGCAGCATACTAAAACATGAACCATGGTTTGCAAATAGCATTGGCTGGGTTCACATACCAAGTCACAAACAAGAAAACCACGTTTTTTCTCAGCATAAAATGAATCCAGCCTGTGTAAAGGTCTACTTTTCATCAATCCACCAACATACTTTTATTATTACTCATAATGCTACCCAATCTGCATATTTATTTAGCACCAGCATTATGCTACTTAGGAAATAACATTCCTTGCCTGAACGTTTATATTATTCATAAGGGAAAACAGATAAAAGTGCAAGAAAAGTACGGCCTTATTATTATATAAATAAAACTAATGACATGTCTGGAGATCAGTATAATTACAGGCCAGATTCAAACATTTAATTTCCTGGAAAAGGTGGTGGCTCTGTAACTCCAGATGCATACTGTATGTACGATACTATCTGGAGTCATTTCATCGCTTGGCTAGTATATAAACTGAGACTGTTTTGGTCACCTTGATGGATGACCTATGTCACAAATTAGGTAAAAAGAATGTAGTCCTGCTAGTTTCTCCAGATCTGTTAGCAGTTTTGAGTACCATGAAGAATGGCATCCTTCTGGAATGTCTGCCAGAACAGGTCAAGGGCATTAAGTCCATCAGATGATCACGTGCAGAAGATAATTCAGATAATTATTTTTTCACTCTTAGACCCTTAACTGAATGAAAAACAACATTAAATACAGATAAAGATACCTTTTTCCTAGGTATTATGGATAACCCAAAAGAAAAACAATTTGGAACCTGGAGGCTTTTAAGAAGAGACTGGACAGCCACTTATCTGAAATGGCATAGGATCTCCTGCTTGAGCAGAAGATTAGACCAGAAAACCTCAAAGAGGAGACCTTCTAACTCTATCATTCTGTATTCTCATATATGGTGGCAATTGCAAGGATTGTGTGTGCCAAATATTAGAAAGAAAAGGGAACTCCAATAGTGGAAGAATGGATTTTGAAACTGACAGAATTGGCAAAATTAGCTTCATAGAGACAATGGTTAGCCTAAGTTTATAAGAGACTGGAAGCCATTTGTGGAGTTTCCACAAATTAAGTATAATAATAAACTGTTAACAGAGGGGTTTGAAGTTTAATATTTGGGGGGGAGGTTAAACAGTTAAAAGGTTTTTTTTTCAGTGGACTGGTATTGGGTCAATTTAATTGATAGGCAATAGATTTGTATATTTGAAATATTTATTAAGAGAATATGATGTAGACTAGTAATTTAGCAAGGGAGAATGCATGGGAGAAAACCTATTAGATTTGTGTGAGATATTCTACAGGTATCAGCATTCAACTAGGGCTGAGGTCATATGTTCATTGCTAATTTTCTATTTGCTGTATACACACTCTTTTTTCTTTTCCTGTATGCTGTTTGTAATTATTGTTTTGTTTTTCTTTATTTTATGTTTGTATTTTATTTTTGGAAAAAAAATATTTAAAAAGTTGAAGATTCTGTTGGTCAATATGATACTGAATTCAATCCAGAATAGTTTGGATGGGATTGCAATAAAGCACAATTCTTGTACCTTAACTGTCACAGAATTTATAGGTCAGGGGTATCAAACTCAAGGCCTGCAGGGTTCATACGGCTCACTGGGTACTTAGATCTGGTCCATGGGACTGTTTTGGAAACAGCAAAGGACTGGCCTGTAGTGCCTCTGCCAGCAAAAATGGAGCTTAGGAAAAGCCGCACACTATCCTCCCAACCTCTGTTTTCAGCTGCGATGGCCTCCTGCAATCCTCTGCCAGTGAAAATGGAGCTCTGTTTTCACTGGCAGAGAGCTTGGGCCTCCACAGGCACTCCTGACACAAGTGATGTTGATCTGGCCATGGCCATTGGCCATGAGGTCAAACTCAACTCTGATGTGGCCCTCAATGAAATCGAGTTTGACACCCCTATCATAGGTTGTGGTTCTAGTAAAGTATGAAATTGTACAATAATAGTTCAGTCTTTTTTATACCTTCCATCATATCTACAGAAATATGATCTTTATATTTTCATATAGAACAAAGAGACATCTTGGTTTATAACTTTTTCAGGGGGATCATCCCCACTTGCCCACTAACAACAGAAGGGCTCCTAAGTAAGATTTCCTCCTTCAAGGGCAGGGTCACACTATCAAGAGACAATATGCTGGAATAGTCAGAGGCACAAATAACAACTAAGCTGGAGGACTGCCCATGGCAGGGATGATCATTCTATGACCCTTCCACTGATTGGAAACATTCACTGAGGCAGGAGTGACATCATGGCAGTATGGTGCCTCCAATCCCCAATCTTTGCAGGCGATCAAAAATGGTATCAGAAAAGCTGCTGAAGGATCTAAAAGGAACAGAAGAGATATGCTAACTCCCTCAGGTCCAGCAAAGTTCATCCACACTGGGGACTAATGCTATCTCCATCACAGTCTAGCTTAGACAAAGAATTTTTTTTTTTTTAGTTACCTAGGAAGGCGGGGTGCAGGAAACAGTCATTTAAGGCTGCTGGTAAAATCCTCTTCCAAAGTGAAATATTGATACCCAGAGCCATCCATCACTAGCCCTAACTTCTACAGCAAGGCTGTCAAACGCCCAGCCTATGGGCCAGATGCATCACACACTGGCTATGCCCACGCCCAGTTTAGCGAAGGAGGAAAAAGTCCCTATAGGTCACTTGATGCCGCTGTGACGATGTGAGTTTGATACTCCTGCTCTACAGCTTAGGGAAGTAAGGAAGGTCACAGATCCAAGCTACAT
This sequence comes from Laticauda colubrina, assembly GCA_015471245.1. NCBI lineage: Eukaryota > Metazoa > Chordata > Lepidosauria > Squamata > Elapidae > Laticauda > Laticauda colubrina. The sequence goes on along the minus strand of BLBF01000007.1, from coordinate 57,189,334 downwards.
GTTTAATATTTGCTTTCTAATCCTACTCCTCTCCCTTTCTTCCTTTTGTAGCTTCTGTACTAAGATAATGTGATTACAAGCCAGATTCAAGACATATACCTTTAAATCATACTGTATAAGCACTATGGACACACTGGCCATCCAACATAGTGTTTTGTATTAAAAATATAGGTCATCCTCATCTAGCAACCACAATTGGGACTGGCAACTCAGCCATTAAGTGAAGCTGCTGCTAAGCAAAACCATGCTTATGATATCACTTCAGCTTTCCTTTGCTTTATAGATCTGCCAAGATCATAAATGTTGGTTGCACAGTGACTTTTTCAACACTGCCCTATCTATTTACAGTCACTAATTAAGGCAGCTGCTAAATGAGAACTACCTGTATTCTATTATAACAGGAATTTTCTGTATTTCGGATGTAAACGAATTAAGGTAAATAGTATTACCTGGCTGATATTGTTTGGACTCAGACACAAAACAGATTGAAAAGCAGGTTTTTGGTTGGGAGATCATTGAATTCCAAGGCACTAAGCTGAACTTGGAAGCTGAAAAAACATATTGTAAATAATGTCAAAAATTCATACAAAATTATTTACTGTGTTCAAGAAAATCTCCACAAAGTCACCCCAAAACCATTTCAACTTGATAATGTAACTTAAATGAATTTAATTTCATTAAATTTCAGAATAAATAAAGTAGTACCAACTAACTTTAGTTATAAACTGAAGGTAATTGAGTAGTATGAAAAAACAGTGAATCATAACTTAAGGTATTTTAATGTCTCTACCTAAAATTTGAAATGATGGAAGAACAAAGGAAATTAACATACAATTTCATTTTAAAGTCATAAGGTATATTCTGGTAAATTAGGAATACTATTTTTTTTAAAATCATAAATTATTTTGCACACAAAGTTCAACACACAAAAGTTGACCAATGAAATAAAAGATATCTGAGGGAGAAAAAAAAACCTGCAAGTTCATGGCAAGTTTATTTCTACACTACTACAATCACATGAGAGTGGCTTATATTCATTTTAAGGTCAATGTTCATTTTAAAATTAACATAAGAAACAATTACAAACATCCATTTAATTAAAAAGCAAAAATCCAAATAATATATAAAAATACTAGTAACCACAATGCACAGAATCAGCATATGGAAATTTCAAAATCAATGTACTTTACAGCATCTGAGCCATGACATACTTAATCATTTCAAAAACTAAGGAATTTTCCTCAACTCAATCTCAGTCTTAAAATGAACTTTTTCTTTAATATAGGTGCCCTAAGCATAATACTGTTGTCAGGCGGACTTCTGGTTTGCAAGGCTTCAGCAGCGGCAGGAATCTGCGATTGTGCGCAGTTTCTGCTGCACTCGCCGCTGGAGTGCCCTCGATCCAGCTGGATTTGGGGACTATAGTTACCCCTTAGAGGTAACTGAAGATAGGGGAGATCCAGCAGTGATCTCCGGGGGAATCGCAACCCCCCTCCTCAGCTAACTTAACTCCCTTTTCCGAAAGCGGTGGAGCGGTGGTCAGCAATGGCCGCCACAAGGAACCTTTCACCCGGATAAGAATGTGCAGGAGGAAGCTGAGAAAGTGAAAGTTTTTGGCTAACCGGGATAATAAGTAACATTTAAATACCCTGGAATTTAAGCTTCATTAAAGATACATTGTTCCCGACGAAGACGGAAAAAGCAGCGAATGAAAGTAAAAAGGAAAAGTTTGTTTTTTCTCACTCTCCTTCCTTACAGTGATAGCAAATGAATGGAGAAATCGGAAAAAAACCATTTTGGCATCAGCAGGTAATCTTGAAAACTAAAGCCAAGGGGACAATCAATATTTCTGAGCATCGGGGACAAAAAAGAAAGAACTCTTTTTTGCTATAAGTGGGAAGGGAAAGGAAAAGAATAAATATTAAGATTTTGTTGGAGGAGACTGCTTGGAATTTATAAGAACAGAGCTAAACTGTAACAAGACTTCTAAAATATATATTTTAATTGGAGCTTTGTAACTGAACTATAACCCAAGGAAGAGAAAGTATAAAAAGAAGAAAGTGCTAAATGAAACAGTCTGTGTATATTTGGATTGCTTGGTGACTTTGGGACTTTTGGAAATCATTATTTGAAAGACTAAAAATATTTGGGTTGTATAAAAAAAACTTTTTACAATGGCACTACTTGTTGATGAACTGAAAATTGAATTTAAAAAGCTAAAAGAAGAGGAACAAGAAGGGAAGGGCTCTTCTGGATCTCTTTTCTATTTTTTAGAAATGGTGATTTCTACCTACCAGAAACTACAAGAACAAGAAGACTGGGATGAAGAAGAAGCCATCTTTAATGAACAAACAACTTTAGCTGGAGAAGAAAAGGGAAAGAGGGGAAAGAGAATGGAGAATTTAAGATTTAAAAAAACAATCAAAAAAGGGAAAAATAAGGTGAAAAATTGATACAATGTCAGAAAGCAACAGAAAAGAGGAATACAGAAGAAGGTGGAGATTAAGAAGGTGGAGATTAAGAGACAAGGGGGTAAAAAGGCAGGATTGGAGAAGAAAGGAAGGGAAAAAGGGAAGAGAAGTTACAAAGGTTTGAAACAAGATGTAAAGAAACAAGATTTATTTAGAGATAGTGAGTAAAAATATGATTAAAAAAGAGATTCTGCAAAAGTACATAAGATTGTATTGTATTTATATTTGAAATAATGTTAGAAAACTGGAATTAATAATAGAGCTTAATTTGCTATGGATTATTGTTTTAATTATATTATAAACTTATTACTCTTTTTTATTTTATAATATAATATGTAGCTTTAGAATGTACTAAGCAGAATCAGAAGTATATAATATTTTAAGTGTTAAATTTAGGGGAAAGATTTAAAGGCGTCATACTTCAATCAGTGATTACAGGAGAAATTTTGTGTTAATGAGAAAAGATAATAGAAAATTGAAATAGAACAGACAAAAGATATATGCATAATGATTTAAATTGAGATGAAATAAATAAAATAGAATTAAGAGAGTGAAAAGAGGGGAGAAGCTATATAGAAAATGTTGAATGGTGAGTAAGTTATGAAATGGGATAAAAAGTGAGCATGAATTCGAATTTATGTCTGTACAAAAAGATGTAACCTGGGAAGCCGCTTTCCAAAAGGAAGTGTTATGTTTTTATGTTTTGTGTTTTGTTTGTGTATGTTTGTTTATTGAAAATCAATAAAAAAATTTCAAAAAAAAATACTGTTGTCAGGTACCCTAAGCATAATATTGCTGTCAGAGATACCAAAAGTATGGTTTTTGAGATTTATAAAGGATTTGGTGATTGGTGTCAATTCTCAGCTAATATACAGACAGACCTTTTCCAGGGTGATCTGTTTCCAGCCTGGCTTCTCAAGCATTATCTATTTATGTAACTTTCTTGGTAAGGTATAGGATTGGTTGACCATTGCTTTTTGCAACTGCAAAACACAGCTCAGTGGGAATCACAATTCTGCTGTCACAGTGTGCTTTTGTGCATATGTGTGTACTGTGTTCATATGGTGAACAACACAGAAATTCCATACTGTAACCATAAATCATTCCAGATTTTTAAAGAGGTTTTTGTTTTCATCATCTTCTTTCTCTCTTACCCTACTCTTTTAAGATTCCCTACATTGAAACAATGAAACAAAGGGTAGAATGTTTTTGTTATTATGCATGTTCCACTTGAAATAAAATTAACCTCAACACTCACTATTATGACTTAGGCCTGAAAATACGTTTGGTGTGCATTTTAAGTGTTTGAAGTAATTATAAGCAATAGAGAACTAGAAAGAATGATTAGTTTTAACATTCAAAACATGACAAGCTGGAAAACAAGTTACCTCTGAATTAATTACAGATAAACCACTTTAGCTTGTTCAAAAAGGCCAGGTTTTTTTTTTAGCAAACCAATTTGGGAACTATCATTACAAAGTAATCTGGACTGTATAAAACATAAAATGTTTATCAAGTGACTTCAACAAATAACTTATTTTTAAAAGTGACTAACACTTATTTCTGCCTCTATTTTTTACCCAAACATGCAATAAGCGTAGCTCCAGATTATATTACCAAAAAGAATTAATACAAAACGTTCTACGTGCTTTAAAGAGAGGAAAATCTCTAGGTCATCATAAACCCTTCAAACTTTCCATCCTCCTCCCTGCCCAATTTGCATGGAGGAGTCTATTTTACAGCTATATCCATGTAATGGTCTTACAGGCCTTTCTACCATGCCAAAATTTCTCTTTGAAGTTTCCCCTCCCATTAGTGCTTCAGTGTAGGTATTCAGAATGATTGGGAAAGCACAGCAAAAGTTTCAGAACTGTCCAGTTCTGTCGGATACAGTTGTTTCATGTTGCTGTGATTTACTATCTTGATTATTACTCAAAAGAAGAGCACATCTTTGGTTAAGCTCCCCCTCCCTTTGTCTCTTCCCCTCTTTATTTCCCTTTAACAAACAGGACTCTCTTAAGTTTTGTTGGACACTGTGCAGGATGCCTTTTGCCAAGTCGAATGGAACACACTTAATACTTTTCCTTTGTAACCTTTGTAATAAATCAGCTGTCACTCCATTTGCACAAGTGCAACCATTAACGTCCTATCCCCTCCTCCCAGCACTTCCCAAATTTTAAACAAAGTAGGAATAAATTGAAGCTGAACAGAGACAAGGAGTCCAGTAAATCAGTTTAATGAGAATGGAAACAACTGTAAGAAGCTTCCATGAGGTGGGCATCACAGGCTCAGGTTTGAAATAAGATTTGGGAAATGATGGAAGTGATTCTGAATAATTTGCTGTTCAGCTAAGATAAAGATCTGTAATGAGCATTGTGTTGTACCTTTTACTGAAGGAATGTTTGGATTAATTAGTCTGTGAGGGTTATGCTTTCACATTCCTGGATTTTCTTGTAGATGTAGTAAATGGCATGTTTATTCAGTTGTTATTGACCTTTTACTTCATTCAGTTGGCTGTTCTAGTTATTTCTTATTTTGCCTTCATTATAGGTGACTCACAATTGTATGTATTTCTGTTTCAGTCAATGAACATCTATTGAAGGAAGTGAGTTTTTCTTTTTTCAAACTGGAATTCAAAATAAACTTCTATTTATGTCCATGAAGTGTTACTGTACTCTATTTTCATTTCTGATTCCATATGAAATTATCCACATTTTTAAATTAAATCACTAACTCCTCGACTTATAACAGTCTGCTTAATGGCTATTCAAAGTTACAATGAAACTGAAAAAAGTGACTTATGACCATTTTTCACACTTATGACCCATGATGTGATTTATATTCAGTTGCTTGACAACTGACCACATTTATGACACTTGCAATGTCCCAGATTCTGTTGAGCATCTTTTGAGCATTCTGACAAGCAAAGTCAATGGGGAAGCCAGATTCATTTAACAACCGTATTACTAATTTGATAACTGCAGTGATTTACTTAACAAATGTGGCAAGAAAAAAATCATAAAATGGAACAAAACTCACTTAACAAATTTCTCACTTAGCAACATAAATTCAAGGTTTAATTGTGGTTGTATGTTGAGGAAACCAATTATAAAAGCATATTTCATTTTAAATGTGGCCATTGTTCATAAAACAGTTTTCAGAATTCAATAATTCCAAGGCTTAAAAAAATAGAATGTGTAATATATGATTACATAAATACAATTATTTATTCTGAATCAAATCCTATTTTATTCTGTAATCTGCATCTTGATACTAAATGGACTATTTAATGAGAACTGTGGTGACATTTCAATAGGTGATTTTTTATTAACAGAAAACATTTAAAATATCGGATATTTCTATTCAAATGAATAGTCATTTCTCTCAGACTTTAACTACATCCTGTCAGACAATATAGACTATTCTCTCTCAAATGGGGTCTTCCCAAAGATAACGGAGTTATGAGAACGGTGGCCTTCCAGTTTTGGAGGAAACTCATTCAGAAATGCTGATACAAACAATCCTTAGGAAGCTGTAGTAATTTTATTTAAATATCAGCAATGTAAACTTTCAGGTCAAGGATGAACAAGCAGTGACTTGAAGATACTCTTTAAAAAAACCAAGATTGTACCGTATCAATTTGGCCATGAAATGGTCCTTTTTCAGTAGTTCAATTTTTGGCATCTTTTTACATAAAATATAAAATGACAACAGGTAGCTTGTAGAAGAACAACATCTCCAAATCTACCCTTAAAATGGCCCGCATTATACTGATGCTTTATAATTCCTTTACAGACTTTGAAGGGTTTAAATTTCTTTAAAAGGCTTGCAATGAGAATGGTCTACTCCCAGATGCCTCTTGCTTCCATTATAATTTTAAAATGCCACAAAAACAGGCTGAAAATTTTGAGCCTTTCTTTTTCTAGTAACACCATCATAGCACTGAGTGTCCTTTCATATATGCCCATTGCTACTTTAAAAGTATAGGTAGTAAAAATGATTACACATAAAATTAACTAGATGGCAATTCTCTCTCCATTTATCTTCAAGTAATTATATAAATAACTTCTATAAAGTTATATAACACTGCATCAGTAGTCAGTTTAGAAGTCATTTTACTAATATTCAGATGATCATTATTTTACTACATCAACTGTCATTCATTTTATGTTGAACACTGTTTAAGAACAAACAGTATTTTAGAAGAAAACTGTGCAACACAGGTCCAGAAATTCCTGCACTTTTATATTCATACTTATTTTTTTTATCTGACTGCAAATCTGACTTGTTATTTTGCAAAGGAAGAAGCTATTCAGATGCACACATAGCTCATTTCACTCAAATGAATGTACACACACTGCCCCTATTATTATCAGTGTTGCATTCCAGTTAACACTCTCAGGTAAAGAGATCATGGATAACAACATCTTGGGGGAAAAAAAAACATGTGTTATAGATGTGCAAAAGCCTACTCACCATTTCATGCATGTGTGAAACACACAAAAGAGCCTCTAAACAGAACCACATGACAAAAGCCACAAATAACAAAATCCTGTACTGTGGATAAGAGGTTCTGGTTTATATTTACCAACTATGAACACATGAAAGCATGGATGATGTCACTGTGGATAAGGAGGGCTGTCTATATTGTTTTTAAACACACATATAGTACATGAGATAAAAATCAGGTTTTATATTTTATATTAAAATTATTAATTTTAAACATGTTTAAAAACCTTTTTAAACCATAGTAATTGTAACTATCAAAACCTTTTAGCATTTATTTTATTTATTTGTATCCAGCCTTTATTAATTTTGTAAGTAACTGAAGACAGTGAACATATTCAACCTTCCTCCTCCTATTTTCCCCAAAATAACAACCCTGTGAGGTAGGTTGGACTCTAGAGTGACTGACCCAAAGTCACCCAAGCTGGCTTTCAAGTGGTACTTGAATTTGAAGTCTGCCACTTTCTAGTCTGGTGCCTTAATCACTAGCCCAAATGACTAAGAATCCTAACTTCATATTTTATTAATAATACTATGTTGGATTTAAAAGACCTCTTCAGTCCCGAAAGTTATATAAATGCATGCAGAGAACTTGGCCCTTATTCTTTGTCTAAAAATGCCAAAAGAAATGAAATATCTGGGGGACTTTATTAAACCCAAATAGTGACATATCTGGGAACAAATACAATGTACAGGAGAAAGAAAAACAGAAAGTAAAATATAAGTACATAATAATCCTATACTTCCAAGGAATAGTTATTTATTTATTTATTTTGTCAAGCAATTATAACAACAGGTATAAGTATAAACATAGTTATGAATGCATGAAATGGATACATAGAAGAAAAAAAAAAACAATAGGACAGGGACAGTAGGCATGATTGGTGTGCTTATGCACGCCCCCTACAGACTTCTTAGGAAAGGGGTGAGGTCAATAGTAGACAGTCTAAAGTTAAAGTTTTTGGGATTTGGGGAAGAAACCAAAGAGTCAGGTGGAGTATTCCAGACATTGACCACTCTGTTGCTGAAGTCTTATTTCCTGCAATCAAGTTTGGTGTAATTTACCTTGAGTTTGTGAATATGAATAGATTGTGAATGAACTGATTGCTTTTAGAGCTACAATGGAATATTGTACAAGTAAAGCCTCTCATAATAAAAATGTCATTAAAATGTACAAATTTAAAAACATTTTGAAAAGTTCCTTGTGTTTATAGATAAAATAAAATGTAAGAACTTATGTACACATAATTTTACCTCGCATGTAATTTTAAAAGTAAAACCTCCAGCAATGCCAGTATGAGCTGATCATTTGCATCATAAATGTGATAGGTATCCATATAAATTGATTACATAAACAAAAACGAGACAAGACCTTTCACGATTTAATTCTGTAGATGGTCCTGTTTTGCCATTACCACCTGGTTGGGTGAAGAAGAAATTGAATGCCTTTGATATGTGCTCAACTGGATTTCAGGTGCTTTACTGGCAGATGATGGAAAATGGACTGGCAATAATCTTCTGGGATAATTTGAAGGTAAGTTAGATGTCCTGGTTTGCAAGTGGCTAGATGTAAGCTACTCTACATTTGTGAAATTGGTCTTCAAAGAATAGAAAGAGTACTATTCATATGCTACCCAGCTGCAGTCATACCTAATCTGATTAATTTTTTCTCTAGAGTAGACCATGGGCGTCAAACTTGCGAAGTTACGTTTGCTGTCACATGATGTTTCACGATGTTTTTTCCCTTTGTGGAACTGGGGTGGGCGTGGTCTGCACGTGATGCATCCGGCCCATGGGCCACCAGTTTGACACCCCTGCTCTAAACTGATGGTTGATTCTCCCAAGTTGTTGGTTCTGGGAATGCATTGGAGATTTGGTTGGGATCAGCCTGGGATTTGCTCCTCCTGGTTGGTTCAAGGTTCTAGAGAGAAGAACTAGATTCAGACAGAAGTAAAGAATTCTGGGAAGAAAATAAAAATTAGTAAAGTAAAGATTATTTACTTCCCTTCAGTTATGCTTCAAGCCTGACAGCCTTTTACTGCTCTGAGATATAACCCACCTAAAATTTTTGAAACAGGCAGCTTATAAAATAATTTTATTTACAGAGTCTTTTTATCAGTAATTTAAACTGTGATTTTAACAATCATTGCCTTCCTGACTTATAATTGAAAGTATGATTAAACACCTGATTTAAATACTTTAAGTTAAATCAAATCCTTTCTATTTGAAAGCAGCCCCTCCCACAAAATAGAGGACATAATTTAGAATAGAATAGAACAAAATAGAATAGGTTTTTATTGGCCAACTATGACTGAACACACAAAGAATTGGTAGTAGAAAAGATGAGAAAGATAATCATAATGCAACTCTACTATATGGGTATAGATCCTTACGGCTCTAGGATGAAGGCAACGGCAAACCACTTTTAAAATCTTGCCAAGAAAACTGCAGGGACTTATCGAGACAATTATCAGGAGTCAACACTGATAATGAAATAAAATTTCAGGCATGAAATAAAATTTAAAAAGCTAAAATGCTACTAGCCTTAGAACAATCACCAACACTCTCCAAAAGATTTGGTAGAGCAGCCATAAAGGCCTTGGAAAAATATATTCAAATGCCATGGTGCATCTACACCAACAAAGATCAAAATAGTGCATGCCATGATATCAAACTGTTACACTCTTATGGAAGTGAAAACTGGACTTCAAAGAAACAGGATAGGAAGAATATTGACACCTTTGAGCTTTGTCATTGGAAAAAACTGAAAATATTGTGGATAGCCAAAAAAACAAACAAAGAGATCACTGAACAAATCAACCCAAAGTTCTCACTGGAGCCCAAATGATCAAGCTTAAATTATCCTACTTCAGAAATATTATGTGAAAATTTAGCTCTCTGGAAAAGACTGTAATCTAGGAAGCTGAAATAAAAAAGAAAAGAGGATGAGCAACAATGTGGATGGACTCAATTACTGTGGTGAGTTCATTATTGGAGGTCTAAAGAAGGTCATGGAGAAAAACTATCTATATGGGCACTGGAAGTCAGAAATGATTTAATGGCACTTGATCATCACCAATCATATCTAAAGACAATCTATTTAGGTAATGCTAAGGCCCACAGTGCATTCAGATGGGCTCCACTTATTGTTAGTAAAAGCAATCTGTTTTGAATAACTCAAAAGTACACAAAACTCCAGTTAGCCTTCCTAGCTGAGGTGGACAGCAACAATTATATCTGGAGAATCCAAGTTGTCATCTCCAGACTAGAGTAAATATTTCAGCGACTAATTTTGCAACAATTTCTAGGCAGATTTGGAAAATATGGTAAGGTAAAAAAGAGGAAGACGCTCCAGCATAGATGTGGAAGCCTTACGGCTGAAATTCAGTTATTATTTGAAAGCAATATCTTGGTATAAAAACATAATAACCCAGAAAAAAAGTATTCATAGAACTTGGCTTGTTTTATCACACTGAGTACAATGCCATTAAAAAGCCATAACCTCATTTTCACAGAGAACATTCGGCTTCTTTGAAGATGAACAAAAGGAACTTGCAAAATTGAATTGAATCAAGCAAGCTGGCTCTACTTTTGGTCAAAAATGTGTATTAAATCATCACTATCATCATTGTCATTGTGAAATAAAACTATTCTGTAGGCTGCAGTGATGGTTGTGCAGTGAGGGGGTTGCACTTGTTATTGGAACTGAACTATGATCAGTATCACCAATGTGGAAAGCAGCTAGGATCACAGTAGCCACTGGATCTGTAGAAATGATGTTGGAAACCTTATTACTCAGAGTTGTGCTTTCCACTTTCAAGCTGAAACAGGAAGGAGAAAATGGGGGGGGGGGGCGTCTTCCTGCCCAAAGTTTGAGATTGTCACTCTATAGTGTTTTTCAAGGTCATGTGGACTTTTCAAGGTCATGTGGATTCATTCATTTAAACTCTTGAACTCATCTAAATTCATACTGCTCTAAACTTTTAAAGCTCCAGCCATTACGTACAATAACTCTTTAAATATTTATCAAGCTTTTCAGCATCCTTAATGGGAAGAATTTATAAACTTCACTCAGAACTATTTTATATTTAAATTTAGCAACTTTCTCTTAGGATATTTTGACTACAATATTATCTATGTTAATTAGCAGGGTCACAATATCAATATTACTTTGGGATCTGATTTTGAACAGAGGGTACTCCCTGCAAATTACTTTCAAGCTTCAAAAGTAGTTAAAATGGAGCTGTTACAGTATTCCTAACTATACTGTGTGAAGATATTTGCAGAGAAACCAAGTGGCAAATGCTTGCTATGAATGTCTTGTATTCTTTGTGCTAAATATAGGCTGCTTCTTAAAATGATTCATTTTGCTTGAGGGTGGATTGGATGGATAGAAGGTGAGGTCAGTGAAGTCACAATTGTTACAGAATTCCAGAAAGAGCCAATGAAAATGCACACATAAAAAGGGCAGGGGGCGTTTTTAATAGCTTTGGTTTCAATAAATCTTACACTTCACTTCAAATATTTTGTCTTTGAAGTAGCTAAGGAACAAGTACTTCTTCCATTGACCAAGAAAAAAAAAGTTCAGAAAGAGAAAAAATGGAGTTCTTCATTTGAACCAAATTCTAAACAAATAATATCAGAGCTGCTTCAGAAGCAAAGGAAGCTAAAATACTTTTCAAATGTCCTTTAAAGGGATAAGAAGGGGGGGGGGGAACCCAGACCTCTCCATCTTCATGTCAATTTTGACTGAAGGTAACAGACTAAGCTTCATTAGTTGAACACATCCCTTTTGTAAATCCAAGATAAGAAGGCTTTCCAAGTCATTCTTCTGATTTATTACTTGTATGTCTCCTTTAATTATTAAGACATCAGCTGGTTTCATTTATAAATCCATTGTGGCATCTTTTCCCATATGGCTCTTATACTCAGGTATTTTACAATCCATTTTCAGATTCACAGCATCTTTTCCTATATCACTTTTGTAATTTGGTATTTTTTGAGAAGCTCAGTCTGTTTCATCCAATAAAATATATTTTTCTTTTGTATCCTCTGTTAAGAGTATCAGATAATCATGTAAGTAGTTTCTGAATACATTGTTCCCAAACTTCCTTAATTTATTCTACAGTCAAAGTATTGGTTCACTATATTAATAGATCTCTTCTCCTGCAATCTTTTGTTCTCTTTGGTTCCCTCTAGTCAACTTCCAGGTTCCTCTTATCTATTTTCCAATCAACAAGACCTTCTAATGGGAAGTTTTATTATAATTCATTTAAAAATCTTAATATATTCTTTTATAAAGTATTATTTCAAGTCTATCTCGCCTCTTAAATTTCCAAAATCAACATTCTAGTTTCCCTTTTGCTGTTTTCCAAAAATTACTTTTTTCTGTTGTAATAATAAATTAAATTTACATAGAACTTTTTTCATTTAGAATAGAAAGAGATTTGTGGCATAACAAAACTTGCCCTTCAGAGGGTTCTTCACATCTAGAAAGTCAAAAACAAGCAGTTTCCTAAAGTAGTTAAGAGAGGAAGTAGACAAACTCACTGTCCCTTTGAAGGCACCAAACCAGGGCTTAGGCAATATGATTGCCCTCCCCAGCTCCAAGAGCTGTCGAACTACCAGAGATCATTATTTTATGAGCTCACAGAACTTGTGGGTGATCCTTGTTTTCTTCTTGATCCAGAGAGGACTTCTCAGGAGGCAATCCATTCATTGGCCCCTCTTTTCACTGTGGTCCTCAGCTCTGCAATAGCAGAGACATCCTCAGTCCGCCATTGCTGTTCCTAAAGTATGCCAAATCTAATCTGTAGAACGAATTCTATAAAAATAACAAGTATGTTTCTTCCAGCTGAGTTAAGTATAAAGCCATCAAATACAGTGCGTCTTGGTTAAATTGTGTTACCTTATTCTACAAATTGTGACATAAATTCAAATAGAAAGTTTGCACAATGCAAAATATAGCACCTCCCTGAGTTATCCCAAAAGTGCAATTTTCAAGAGGTAACTGAACTTTCTTGTATTTCTTTTAAGATGTTTTGCTTCTCATCCAAGAAGCTTCTTCTGGAAAGAGCTCTCTGAATTATCCTCTTTATTTCCAAGAATGTTCTGGTCCCCATATATCTTATTAGAAAATAACACTGATAAGTGATTGCAGTCCAGAGTTTTGTTTGTAAGTGTACCTGCCTGCCAGAAACAGGACAAAGGTAAGCAGAAGTTATATGGAAAGTCATGTGGGAGGAGGGACAAGGGAGAAGATAATGTTCTGGTAAATTAATGCAATCTGCATCTTGTGAATTAGCAAGATTCCCAGCTATTTTTAAAGAGAACTCACAAGGTATTCTCATAATTTCAAATATATCTTCCAGGCCCATTCTTCAGCAAATGTATTTCTACTTCTTAAATCGTGGTTGAAAATTGTAGCCCTCAGATTTGTTTACTGGTTCAAGAACAAAGATATATTAGGAAGGATTTAGACAAAACAGAATAGCATCAGAGAAGGGAGAAGAGGGTGATTAGGAAAGTAAGACTAAATTATAGGAAGAGCATAATGGGATTTTGCAGTAACCTTCCCCTGCCACACACACCCAAGCCAAACCACGCCTACCAAGCCACACCCACAGAACCGTTAGTAAAAAAAATTTAATCCCATCACTGGATGGTTGATATATAAATTTAATAAATAAGTATAAAATAAATAGATGAAGCCAAAATTTTAAGGACTTCCAAAACACAGAAATCAAATTCTATATGCAAGTCAGCCATAGAATTAAATCTTAAAGCCTCTTTTCCCTGACCTTTTGATCAACAGAGGTTTGACTATTCTTTCCCCAGACTTAAGAGTGGAACTTATCTCATTTATGTTTATATATCAGTTCTGTCTGGTCAGAGCAATGCTGGTTCCTGACATCCCAACTTCAGGCTTTATATCAATGAGAATTTGAGATCACTCACTGCTGACTTATTCTTCCTTCCTGCTCATAAGTGTACATTCGGTGGTACTGAATGCTACTCATCACCTAATTTGTGGATAATTTAGCCAGGTATATGATTTTTAAAATGCAAATATTAAAATAAAGTCCATGGGGAGGAAAACAACCCAGACAAACAGAATAATCTCAAACCATGAGATGGGCAGCATATAAATTTAATTAATAAATAAATTGAATAAATTAACACTACTCTGAAAAAAAACCTGTTTAAATGAACTTTATCAAACAGGTCCCTCCCCCAAAAACAAATACCACTTTTTCTAATTCATCTTAATAAACCTTCTGGATCACTCAGCCAAGAGATTATAGACAGAGTAGCTACAGTCTTTTAAACATTCCTTTCTGTTTGAACATCTCCATAATAAGGCTTTTAAAACCTTCTTGTGTGGTTTTATTGTGTGTATTTCTTTTTTTGGAAACATGTCTGCTCCATGGAGGCCAAGCAAAAGCAATTATGCAGTTTCTTCCTGATGCTGCTTGCATACATTAGATGCATCATCCCTGAGCCCCAAATTATTTATTTCACAGTGCTGGAGAGATAAAGGCTCACCTGATGTTCTACTTTCTATCTCTGTTCTGCTGCTTAATAATGCAAGTTAAAGGGTGAAAGGTGGAATAACCACAGCCAGTTCTCTTTGGCACTGTCTACACTAATTATCCCCAAGAACAGTTTGTAGTGGTTCTTGAAAATTCTGTGCCTTTTGATATATAAAGATACAAATTCATGCCTGTTCTAGTTTTTCTGCCTGCTTTTGTCCTGTTTGCCAGTTAACAGTTTTGTAGTATACTGATCTCTTTTAAACAAATATTAAAGTGTGTTTTTGCTAGTTGAATTGAGAGGCAGGCGTGCATGTTCTGATCTGGATTTAGGAATTAACTGGGACTGTGCTAGGTGCAAACTAAACTGGAAATTACCAAGAGTAATATTCCAACAAGACACATGGCTAAGTGCAACCCCTCCAAACACACACAAGCAGGGGGGTGGGGTGGAGTAAAAAAGATTGCAGGTGTTTCGTATCCTTACAAATAACAGTACAATATAACTGATTAAAAAAAAATAAGAGACACCAGACGAAACCAGCATGGCTGCATTTATCTTTGATAAAGACAGAAAGGACATGTATAAAAAATGGAAAGAGAATACATAATTAAGGCAGAGTACCAGCTAATAGACATAATCTGCAAAGATGAAGTCAGGAAAGCTACCTCTTAGAACAAACTAAGATTTGCAACAAATGTCAAAAATAAAAAAGTTTCTTTTGATATATAAAAAAATAAGAAAAATGTTAAGGAAATGATTAGTTCACTAATGGCAAGGAGGAAACTGGCTGCAGGAGAAAGTGGAACTGTTTAATTTATTCTTTCCATCTGTCTTTATGCAAAGGGAAAAAATAAACTAACCTAACAAAAATAGTATCGTAAAAGAAAGATTAGGAATACAAGTTAAAAAATAGGCAAGAAAATGGTAATAGAACATGTATCTATTTCTTTCCCAAACCCCAAAAACTTTAACCTTAGACTGTCTACTATTGACCTCACCCCTTCCCTAAGACGTCTGTAGGGGGTGTGCATAAGAGCACCAATGTGCCTACCATCCTTATCCTGTTGTTTCTTTTATTTTTCTTATATGTACCCATTTCATGTATTCATAACTATGTATATACTTATACCAATTATCTTGAAAGCAATTGACAAATCTAATAAATAAATAAAATCAAATAAATATCACTCTAAAGAATTTTAAATCACCAGAACCAGATGGATTACATTTCAAGGTTCTGAAGAAGCTGGCTGATATGATCTGGGAATCACTGAAGTACATATTTCAAAAAACCTGGAGCACTGGTGGTTCCAATCTCCCCATAATCTATTTCTTGGTAAGATAGAAAAATATAGAATAGACAGTATCACTATCAGATAGATTCATAACTGGCTGTCCAACCACATTCAACATATAGATTTCAATGGAACTAAACCAACATGGAGGGATGCATGCAGTGGAGTACCACAACTTTGTTTCTTAGGCCTTGTACTCTTCAACATCTTCATAAAAATTTTAGATGAAGGAATAGAAAGGGAACTCATCAAATTTGCAGATGACACCAAGATGAGAGAAATAGCCAACTTTAGAATATAGCCTCAAGATCCAGAAGGAATTTGATAGATTTAAGCACTGAGCCCTAACCAACAAAATGCAATTCAATGGTCAGAAATATATGGTTTTACACTTAAGACCAGAAAAAAACCAACTATACAGGTAATGAATACATGCTCTGTATTCTTCCCAAAAAGAATATGTTTCATTTTTATACCCTCCTGGAGATCTTTGCTTCCGTTTTGTATTTAATTACTCTACTTTGGTAACATTAGCCAGTTTTTGGTCACTGTTACTCATTTTATCTCAATATTGAGGCAGTATGCACTTCCTACCGTACCTTCAGAGTAACAGCTGTGAATTTATTCACATATGCTTCTTCTGAAGTCAGTTAGTGATTCATAGTTATTCCATAATGTTTTATAAAAGCATTTCAAACTTGTGAACTAATAATTTTCTGTTTGTGTGTATAAAGATTCATGTTAATAATTAGACTAATTTTTGCTATCTTTTGTGAAATCATTTCCCAGTTGGCTTAAACTAGGAATATTTTGTGATTGGACAACTCAACCGCAAATTACATTCCACAACCTCAAATTACATTCCTTTATTATTGTGTCATGATGTGCGAGATATTAGAAATATCTTTTCTATTTACATAGTTTGTAATACATTGGTTATTCAAATGTTGGGTCACAATTATACTGATAGGCTAGTTTACTGGAAAAGAGGGATAGAGAAAGGAATGAATATACTGATAGTCTAGTTAACAGGAAAAGAAGAATATAGAAAGGAAAGACATCTGTTTAAGACAAATACTGAGATGGATGGCTCCACTAAATTATAGGCCACTACTTATTCCTGCTGAGCTGAAGAAGGTGAAAAGACTGGTTTCTAAGAAGGCAGATTTGCCACAGGTTGCAGCTATTGAAGCCATCATTTGAATGTAGACAAGAGATACAAGAGAAAACTTAAGAAAGCAGCTTGTGCATAACCAAACAGGCATTTGCAATGAAAAGAGACTCCCTCAAGTAACTTTCTGCTTCATCAACACATGAACACAAACGTAATTGAACTCTATTTTCAAGTATAAAGTTGCATCATTCATGGAAACTGAGTTTTGATAAGGAGATATGCTAAAAATAAATCATTTGCTTATATTTAAGTACATAGAGAGGTTTTAAAATTATTATCAATAACATTGAAACTTGGTAACAATTTGAGAAAAAAAATCAACGTTTAATCAAGTAGATCTAATTAAACTATTTCTGAACCAAATACACACATACGCACATATTAGTATAGTATTTTACTCTTGGTAAAATAACTTGCCATTTAAATTAACATATTAACAGTAAGTGAGGGAGGGGAAAAAGGTCAATAATGTTTATTTTCAAATAATGGCTTCTAGATACCTTTTAATCATGAACAGTAAAGGGCATATTTAAGATTTTTAGGATTACAGAGTATAACTAGTTAAATCTCAAGATTTAAGTAACATCATGGAAAACAAGCCCATTATGCATAAATAGAGCTTAAATGAAATTTTTACTTGCAAAAAGTTACTTAAAAGAGAAGACAGAGCATAGACAGACAGTGCTCACTTCCAGTATTTTAAAAACCAGTTGTTCCAAAAGAAGATATCATCTCATTTTCAAAGATAAAAGGATGTGATAACCCTTGATCTTTAATAACTTTGTTAAAGGGCATTTTGACTTGCAGCAAATTACAGACTCCTTGTTGTTTCCAAAAAAGATTACTACACTTACACTGTAGAAGAAAAGTCACACATAATTATAAAAAGGCAAAGAGAGGAAATAATTTGCAGAAGCCTGAGAAAAGGCTGACAGACTTATATGAAGACTATACTGACAAATAAATGAATGAAGGTGACAGACAAAATGTGAATTCCCAAGCTGTTCCTCAGCTTGTGTATACTAAATTATTGGTCTCTGATACACCCATACAATGACTACATACAATAACATTATGCACTTTCTTTGGATTCAGAAACATGAATTTATACAACTACATTCTTTCTATATCTGAAAATATCTGGTGCTCTTTCTCACTAAGTAACTTTTAGATTAGTTCAGTAATTAACCTGAAATCATAAGCTGGTTCATATTCGTGTTGGTTCGGGCAAAACAGAAAATAGAATAATTTATATTTATTATTGCTTATTTTTATAACAGAAATTGAATATCATCCAAGAAAGAGAGAGAGAGAAAGAAAGAGTGTACACACACACACACACACACACACCCCAAGGTAAATGCCAAAGCTTAATTTTAAAGAATATAAAAATTATTATAAGGGAATGAAGGTACTTGTGATTTTTTTTTTGTAAGATTGAATGTTGATGTGAACTGAAAAGTTTAAAAGTGCTCAGTCTTTTAGACAGAAGTATATTTAGTCAATAAACTATCACATAAAATTTCCATGGGTCTGGTGAGAATGTAATAACATTAAAAGAGAAAACCAGTCCAGACTGAATTGAAATTACTCTACCCAGATTAAAAGAAAATGTTGTTCAGGGAAAAAAATACGTTTTATTACTCTTTTTTTTCATATTAAGGCAACAGTGAATTCTTTATAGGCCAATTTCATCTTGCATGAAGATTTTTCTTAAATATTAATTATAAAATGTGCCAATATTATGCAGATTTTCAACTTAGGCTAAAAAACGTTTATTTGAAGCTCTGCATAATTTTTTTTTCATTTAAGTCATAACATCAGCAACAAAAATGGGAAAAATACCCAAAAGGTTAGTGAAGGTTCATATGTCTAAATAACCCTCAAGGTAATGCATTCAGGAAATTACTTGTGAAAAAGAAATCTTAGCGAACAATGTCCTTATAATAAGGAAGAGAAAGTTAGTCCTGCCTTCGGGGGATAATCCGCTCTCAATAACTTTTGTAGTTCTACATCAATTTACATACCCTACAATTCTAATTTCTAAGTACTCTAAATATATATTTTAAATGCTATGTAAAGCAGACCCGTATCTCTTTGAAAGGGTAAAATATATTTAAGGACTGCATAATTGACATACTTTAGAATTGCACTTCTGATTAAACTTCTGTTTCATTCTTTCTGTCCTATTAAACAAATCTTTATTGAGAATCTTGATTTTAAAACAGTTTCACAATGTTGTCAATATCCTGTGTTTTTTCTTAAGTTTTAAGAAAAGTAGAAAGAAGTAATCTATATCTATTTGTTCTGTTATTTTGGTTGGATGATCAAATTTGTGGACAATTACATTTTTATTAACTACTTTTAAAACTAATAATTTTATTAATTTCTGCCTTTTCAGTATTATTTTGGATTTTATAAATGCTGTAAAATTAGGAAGTTCAAAAATCGTATTATAATATGCTAATTTCCAGTTTCCTTCAGTAAACACTAGATAATAGACTCTTCAGAACAAGAAAATTGAGAAGAAAAAGAGAACTGTACAAGCAGTTTCTGGGTATGGCTACCTTTTAGTGAAAACTTGCTAATAATGAGCAAGGTTGAAAGGTCAGGTGAGTAAGATTCTTTTCCTTGCTCTTTTCCCAATCCTGCTGGAACTGTCTTGCCAGTGTAAAATATGCAAACAGCTAGTTCTCTTTACAGATCACAATGTTCATTCCTAAAATGGTCATATTGCACCAAGGTATGTAATTGCTGTAAAAAATAATCATGCTGCCTCAATTCCTGCTATCTGCAAAACAGTGAATAGTAATACTGAGTTCATTCTTTCAGTATCGCTTTAAGGCTTGGGTCAATGTCATTCATGCATTCATGCATTCATTCATTCATTCATTCATTCATTCATTCATTCATTCATTTTCTATAGCTGTCCAACTCAGCAAAGTGAATCTGGAACTTACAGTTCTAAAACTATAAAACAGTTAAGACAATTAAAAATAATTAAAACAGCAATTGTTTTAACCAACTAATAAGAAACAGGGTCCTTAACAAATTGACAGGCCCAGGTTGGGACCACGCTAATCTTCGAGGGATGGAATATTTTGCAAAGCCAAGACTATAGCAGTGAAGGCCTGTCTACCAACAGGCCAATCAACACTCTTTGAATGATGGGATTCTGCCCAATCTGCTGAATGGAATTGGATGGATAGAGTTATTTTATAAATAATTCAAGTCGGGAAACACACACAATATTCCTTCCTCCTATTATCCTATTCAAGAACATATGTTTCCTATTCTATTCAGATTGCCCTGAATGCTGTTTCAGAATCTTCCCACTACTTATTTATCCTTCATCCAAAAACATGTTATCTTTTGTGCCTGCTTACTAACGTTTCCTGTTATTTATTACATTTACATTCCGCTTTTCCTCCAAGCAGTACACATGTCTTGCCATTTAACTATGGGTTAGGTTACACTGAAATAATCAAAATCATCCTAAATATTTCATGACTTCATAGACATTTGAACTCATGTGCCCCACACTCCTAGTCCAATTTTAAAAACATCACATGACTACATCTTGCTCATTGATAATTTTTGTTACTCAGGAAATGTCCAGTGTGAGTTTATATGGTGTTTAGGACGAGACAGTACTAAATTAAACACCCAGACATTTTTTTCTAGTATAGTAACCTCTGAGCAATTGCTTATGTGTGCCATATGTATGAATTTTTTTTTTCTGAGAAATCAACTTAATGTAAATTGTCACAAAATAGTAATATAAGTAGTTTCCATTTTCTTTAACTGGAAATAAAGTTGGAACCCACTTCCCTTAGGAAAACAGTATATAGCAAAATTCCATATTCTTTGAACTATTTTAAAAAAGGGAACTTAAAAAATACCGAGCAACACATTTTACAACATTCATGTAACAAAACTGCTCTTTTGGGCAATAGATTTTTGAAATAAAAATAAGAGACTAAAAAAGTATACCTTTTTTTCTTATCACAAAGGCTTTTTAAATGCCTTAACAACTGGATATTGTTCTCATCCTTCTTTTTAAAGTGCTTCAATTCAGGGAATAACAAAAAATAGAATGCCACTATAATGATATATTAATATATTAAATAAATATTTAAACATAAATATGAAGATATAAAACATGAATTCTTTACTTTGTGAATATTACTGCACCTAATAACAACCTTCTAAATGAAAAACACACTTCCTACTTTGTCCAAGTATATACTTATTATGTGAGAAAAAGAATTCAGTGCAAATATCGAATCACACTTCATAGTGCTATTTAAGAAAAAACAAAATAATTTGAAAATGATTTTGCAATTTGGACTTAATCTCAGTCTTTTTTTTTTTGTGAGAAAAACATATAATCTAAAAATATGTCTCAATTAAAACTGAACTATGTTCTCTCAACAACATACTTATAGATAGAAAAGAAAAAAACTATGCAGACTTTTTTAGATTCCGACCATTATAAATTGGACCATTATAAGTATTTTTATATTTTTATCACTTTTATATTTACTACATTTACTGAATGAACATGATAGCCATCTTAATAAAAACATCTAGTAGAATGTACTAATTCCACAAAAAATTATGTGAAAATTCTGTGCACATTGTTATTTCAACAGAAAAAAACGTATCTTCCTATTTCATGAAAATCAAGTTATATTGGAATCAGGGAGAAAAATATTTCTTAAATATCTATTTGCAATGTTAATACATATTTATATGTTATTATTTGGACAACGTTTTTCATTTGTTAGAGGTTCAACAGTGGCAGGCAACTGATATATCTTTATGAAGTTCTGTCTGAATAAACTCACATCAAAGCTACTTATAAAATTCCAGATTTTTCAATACTTGAAACAAAATATTGTATAGGTGTAGGAGGAAAATCATTATTACAAAAAACAGTGCTACCTCTAGCTATTAACACAAAATTAAGTCAAACAGCATATTTAGAATTCTACCATGTTAAATATAACACTAATTCCATTTTGAATGCTATGTTTCAAATCGAAGAAAAGTAGTAAATCATAACTCAAGAAAATAAAATTTAGAAATCTAAATAAGAATGGATATTGAAGTTATCATATAGATTTTGAGTAAGTCATGGATTTTATAGTTATAATATCATTTAAGAAACCATCCTAAAATATTGAGTTTTAGGATAAAATGCTGCAGTTTAAAGTTTGCATCTACTTAACTTCCTTAATTTACAGAATTTAAATAAATAGTCAGGGAGAAATGAAGTGTTTATAAAGCACCATTTGTTACAAACTAGAGCCAGAAATCTAAACTCAATTTAACACTCACTTTCCAGCTGCTTATTCCTATAGTTTTCTCATACTAATTTATTACTAATATACTTTTGAAATATCACGTCAGTAGTTATAAATTAAGAAAGGATATTTCTTGACACTGAAGAGATATACTTTTAATATAGCAAGAAGAGAAGAATGTAAATGGTATACAAGAAGCAAATAGAAAAAATATTAAGTAAGAATGTATGATTAATAACAGAATCATGTGTCAAGGTCAATGGTGTTCTGTTGGATTTAACATATTGCAGCAAAGAGTAAATAAATGATTGTTTTGGATAGTATTATTTCAGATTATACTGACCAACTTTTGTGAAAAATTATAATTATTTCAGTCATTTATTTCTGAAACTGTTCATTTTTGCAGAAAAGTAAATGTCACACTTTAGTTATACAACTACTGATGTTACCTAGGAAGCATTTATTTTTTTAAATAAACTTTTAAAATAAATGTGTGCAAAAACTATTTTCTGCGGATCTCTTTTCAACAAATGATTAAATCCTACTCACTAAACTTTCTCTCAAATTCAGGACTTTTAAATTAAAGAAGATAATTATATAAGATGACTACAACAAATTAAACTGGACTTGGAGCAATGGAAAAATTTGCAACTATCAATGGTAGGAAGAATTGCAGCCATAAAAATGAATATTTTACTGAAGCTACTTTTTTTATTCCAAACAATGTCTATAAAAGTAGAGGGAAAAAGATTCTTTGATAAGTTAAACACAATAATTTTGAAATTTGTTTGGCAAGGGAAAAAATTGAGAAGAAGATGTTGCAAGAATCTAAAAACA
The DNA here is from genome assembly GCA_015471245.1 of Laticauda colubrina. Classification (NCBI taxonomy): domain Eukaryota; kingdom Metazoa; phylum Chordata; class Lepidosauria; order Squamata; family Elapidae; genus Laticauda; species Laticauda colubrina. The sequence continues at coordinate 57,166,206 of BLBF01000007.1, read as the reverse complement.
AGGGGGTTTGGGCTACCAGATTGTGAGTTTTGCTATCAAGCTTCTGTATTAACATGGATGAAAGAATGGATAACCCTCAGACATAGAAGATTATTGTCTTTGGAAGGTCATGATCTCCAATTAGGATGGCATGCCTTTTATGGTATGTTAAGAATAAAACTCATAGATATTTTCAAAGACATTATGTAAGAAACACTCTATTTCTAGTTTGGGAAAAAGTGAAAGCAAAAATTTATATCAAAATACCAGTAGGTTCTCAACAATGGATTCATACACCCAAACGTAGTAAATCTAGAAAAAATCTTAACATATAGATATTTTGAATGCGAAAGGAGAACTTAAAACTAAATAATTGCAGGATCAAGGTGTTGACTTATTATGATGGCCACATATGCAAATACAATTGAGATAAGAGAAAGATATTAAGACGTATAGCTTTTATTAAGAGCAAACAACATTTGATCAAATAATATTAGCAGTAGATGAAAAGTTAATAAAGAAAATATATGTCTTATTAAGCTTAAAAATGGAAGATGGACAGGTAAATGAGACAATTATAGTATGGGTAAAAAATTTTTGAGACACAATAGAATTAGACAAATGGCAAACATTTTGGGAAAGAAACTATAAATTGACAATGGCAACCTCTTATAAGGAAAACCTATAGAAAATGTTCTATAGGTGGCACTTACCACCTGCAAGATTAGCAAAAATGTTTCAAAACATGTCCGTTAAGTGTTGGAAATGTAATCAGGTACTGGGCATGTATTATCACATGTGGTGGACATGCGCAAAAGCAAAAACATTTTGGGCAAAAATACATACATGGTTATAAAAAAATGTTAAAGCAGCATATAGATTATAAGGCAGAAATATGGTAATAAAGGGGTTGTGAAAATGAGTGTTTAGACATCTTTAATCACAAATATGCACCAGCATGAAACCAATATATTACACCTAGTAAGAGAGACAGAAATGGAGTGTGTCTAAATAAATGGAAGTTACTACTTAAGTGTGATTAACCATGTCTGACTGTGAGGAGGACAAAAACTTTCAATGGCTTTTAATGGGATTATGAAAGATATGATTAATGAAATACATGTCTTGGTCTGAAATAAATTCCAACCAAAGATTGCATAGCTGGTGAGTGTGGGAAGCTAGAAGATCCACCCTTATAATATTCACATATATTTCTGGAATGTGAATTAAAAGATCACAGCACAACTTTAATGTATTAGCAAATACATTAAAGAACTGTAAAACACTTTAATCCACAAGTAGAAGAACCAATATGCTCTGATATTAGTCTTTTACATCCATTGCTTGAAATAAAATTAGGTATATAATACTAATAAAGGATAGCATGCATGGTTTCTATAAAGTCTATATAATTCTATAAAGAACCCAGCCAATATAATCATGGATCAAAAGTGAGGAGGGATCTTTTCCTAACTTCTAAGAGAGAAATATTAGGTACTGCGTTTATGCTTTTAATTTTTATACATTCCATTCCAACAGTTTATAGCATTTGTTATAAACTGCAAAATGATAACACCAATTTATTATACAGATCTTTTGGTTTAAGCAAAGCTATGCCTGTCATTGAATTAATACATCCTACCAGGGCTCCTTTCTGTAAGCCACAAATTGTTGGGAGGTAAGTGATGCATTCAGAAAAGTCAAAAACATGAATCAAAACAAGTGACACATTTATTTTTTGATGCTCCAAATTAGTAGTTGTCTGCTCAGTGGGGCATCTGAGTTTTGAGCAACATAGTCCAGGGAATTTTGCAAGCAGATTATGAACAGATAGAGGACCCCACTTCCACAAACCGATCAACCAACCACATTTGTATATACTGTAGTACTTAACTTCCTTACATTGCAATCAATCAAACACAGCATATATTCGAATCTTTTTTTTTAGAATTGTTTTTAAAGTATAGCATGAACAATAATTATAATGTAATCACATGCCTGGTTGGGGACAAATTCTTTTGAATTACTTCCATGTAAAGGGAATCAAATTTGTGGCACAAGAATAATTAAAAACCTTATTATTGCAATATCTATCTTTTTTCATGTTTAACATACGCCTTAAGGATTGAAAAGGCAACTGGAGCATTGAATAATCTGAAAAGCGAACACTTAACTTTCTAAGGGGGAAAAAAGCATGTGCAAAGAAACTGAGATAATAGCCAAAAACTGTGATCCATACAGAACAGAAATTATTGCTCAATTTTTGAAGACAAAAATTAGTTATACTTCTTTACTTACACATTTACTTAAGTAGTGAACAGAAAATAATTATTGCACTGTTCAACAGGAAATAGGAAAATATGAAATTGACCTATAATGCTTTCACTCAAGTTAAATAATGTATAAAGATCTCTATAGTAAGATCAGACAACTGTTTAGAAACCTGTCAATTATTCCATTTACTTCACTGTGCTTTATACCGAAGCTCCCGTTGAAATCTGCTAGACTATCCCTCAAAAATTAAAATATGTTCACTATATAAAACCATGCAGTTTTTCTTCACAGATTATTACTGTTTGCCCAAGTGATTATAAGTTCTTTATCCATCACTTAAAAATGTTAAACTTTTCAGTGTCCTAGTATTATTAATTTCCATGCCTTTTGGTATTGTCTTGATACATTTCATAACTTGGTTGTCCATGTCAAGATGATAGGCAACAAGATTTGAATGTTTTGATAGCAACTTTAGAGATAAATTATAGGTGCCTGGTATTTAGTGCTATGATGGTAGAATGTGATCAATTAAATACTTAAATAAAATTTTATTAAATAAGATAACCACTGAGACTAGCAGTGAATATTGTTCAGGGTGACATCTTAAATTTATCTGCAGAGCAGAAGTGGGTTCTATGAGTTTAAATCAGGTATATTGAAACTAAACCAATTTATTATATAATTTCAGGCAGTTGAGAAACTGTTTTATATTTTTTGTATAAATGTTTTATATCAAAAAAATCTTACGTTATTAGAACTGAACAAAAAAAAAATTCTGGATCTTATCACATAAGCAAACTTTCAGTGGGGTCATTTTCAAGTGACTAAGCATAAAATGCACAGTAATTCAACTACATATTTGACTATTTTATTTAACAACATGTTTGCCTGTTGTTCCAGAAACCCCCTGAACATTTTTCCAAAAGTAAACAAATGTAAAATACTGTATTAAAATTGAAAGTGAGAATAAATCAACAATTTTCATATAAGCAGTTTGGAAAACATAATTGTAAAACTATTTAATCATGATGCCATTCTTCAATTGCAACATTAACATTCATCTTTTGTGCAAACAGGTTGAAATTGATTTGTCAGTCAGATTTATCATACAGTCTGAATATACATGTACAAATTACGTAGACGACAGGCTAACTTCCAAGAAAGTAAGACATGGTTGCAGCTTCATCACAACTACTGCATGCTGAAGACTAGATAGCTAATATTATTCATAGCATTTAATATTGCATAAACTGGCATTATGCCCACATTCTTTACCTCAACATGCAAGTTCATTTGTTGCTGGCAGACATAACCAATCATGTGAAGAAGTCATAAATGAAGGACACTTAACTGTAGCTGAACAAAATGTAACAAATAACCCTTACAACACATGCCAAGAATAAAAGGTGTCACTTTTGCCACACAATGAAGCTGCTACATAATTTTATTGACCTTAATTTTGCTACAATTTTATGCACAGTAAAGATTCATTGTGCACAAAACTACAACCTTTAATGTTAAATATTTTAAGTATTTAAATTTTATATAACTATGAAATAAATAACCCTGCTTGTTTGTTGAAAAACAATAGCAGAATAAAACTATATTTTTTGCCTTCCTAATACATGAACTTCTTCAAGATATCCTTAAGCATAAGAACGTTTAAAGAAATAACGTCTAAGGAAATAACCTTGATTTTTAATCTTAATCAATGTCTTACCTTTCCCAAATCTTCTTTTAAAGTTTTCAAGAATAATCTAAAGGGAAAGGAAACAGATTCCTAATGGAATAGAGTTCAATTTGGATCCAAAAATCTTCCCTAATCTTTCCTGTCCCCAATAATTAAGATTTTCTAATTTGAACTATTTAGACAGGAATATCTTTTGCTCAACCAAACAAAGCAACAACTTAACTTTTCAGAATCCTTCAAAAAGCAAACAAGATAACCATTGTTAAAAGCTTGAAATTCAAGTATAAATTCATAACCTAATTTAATACTTAAACTGTTTATCTCTACCATGTGGTCCAGCCAATCCCCAAGAATGGGAATTTCCCTGAAGATATTAAATGCTTTTGTTTGCTCCTTGCATAGCTAGATATAACTACCACCATTTCTATTTTTCTTTTCAGATTGAGCAACAACAGTTACTTAAGCTTTGCCACATTTGAGAAGTTAATCTTGGGGGGGGGGGGGAGAGAAAACTACTTCTCAAAAACTTTCAGATCTAACAAACTTTGGTGACAGGTATTAAGAATAATTGATTTAAGATTACGCACTGACTTTTCTGGAGATTAGAACAAACCTTATTATGCCAAAACAACCCTCCACAATTCCCGCTTATTTCTTATACCCTATCTCTAATCCTGCATGTCCCACCTGCTTCAAAATCTAGTAGGATTTCAGGGAAGGAATTAAAAAAATCTTCTCAGTTGCTCCTTTTCAGGTGGCTTCTTTTACTTCTCCTTCAGTATGCAGCTTGAACCCTGAAAAACAAACACATCTCCTGAATTCAAAGGCTGAGATAATTCTCTATCAGACAGCAAGTCTCTGCATCTGGTTACACAAACATACCTTCAGTCAGGTTGGAAAAAAATAGGTTGGAGAAACCTTAGAAACTAAAAAATCAGAACCCAGATGATGGGGGGGGCAGGCGGCGGAAGAGAGTTCCTTTGATCCTGTTTTGGGGCAGATTTTGGGTGAAGACAAAATAAAACGGGCTATGAAGAGACTTGATTTTTGTTTTAAATGACACAATCCAGAAAAGTGGAAATAACCCCCCACCCCCACCCAAAATGCGATCAGTAAACTCAGTTTCTGTAGGACGTTATCACTTGAGAGAAACGTTGAACATTCAAAACAAAAAAATAAAAATCACGCAACTTAGCATTTAAGTAGCATTTAAGGAGACCTGCAAGTATGTATATCAGCCTAAACAAGAAGCCCCAAGCTTAATGTTCGTCTTAATACATAGATTTCCTCCCCGAGGTTACTTTCAGGATAAGCACCGATGCTTCCTCTCCGCCCTCTTCAACCTCCTCCTCCCACCCCCACTCCCCATGCATCCCTGGACTAACCCGCCAGAGCAACTTACCTTTGTATTTATTTATTTATTTCTTTTTACTTGGCTGAATGGCAGGAGTAGCAAGACTTGTTTCATTTTCCTGAGCGACCTCGCTCGGCACGTGGAAAACGAGAACACCCAGCTTTATTCACCAAACGGAGCAACACCCCCACCACCCAAAAAAAAAAAAAAAAAAAAAAAACACCACACAAAACGCTCTGAAAGTGGAAAAAAAAGGGGTGCGGGAAGCCAATCCCGAAACGGCCGCTGTTGCCTTAAGAAAGCCACCGCCGCCGCGTATTCCAAAGCGCGCAGTCCCCACCTCAAACTCGGGTGGACGAAGGGCGCAGTCCCCAGGCAGCGGCGTGCGTAAAAAGACCAAAAACAAACAAACAAGAGTCTCAGAAACTGCCCCGCGAGCGAGTTTCTCCCTTGCCCTTTTCGCTTAACGAGGAAGTTTCCCTCTCAAGGCTCCCGGTCTCTCCGGGCAGGGACCCCTGCGAGCGTCAAGCCTCGTGGGTGGCGAGTGACTCCCTGAGGGAAAGGGAGCCAAGACCAGAGGCACCGACGCGCGCGCTTCACTCCCCACTTTGCCTTTTTAGTGAGCGCGCGGGTGGGTGAGGGGGGGGGGGAAGGTTTTGGGTTTTTTTTTGGGGGGGGGGGGTTTGGGGGGGGGGGGCGGGAAAGGACGGGGAGCGCTCAAAGATCCTCCGCTGACGAGCTCGCCCAACGCCGCGCTCGCGCCCCCCTCCTTTCCCCGCCACTGTCAGTCCATTTGGGAAAGGGAAATAAAAAGAAATAAAACTCTTTTTCCCCCCCCCCTCCCCCTACGGACGCACGCAACCCCCGGACGCGTTCTTTCCCCACGGCCCCCTTTCGATTGGGCAGTTTCCCGTCTGTCACGTGCCTCCTTTAATTCCCCCCTTCCTGTTTTTTTTAAATAAAAAACCGCGTCGTGAATCATTCACTTTCACTTCGGCTCCTGAAGGCTCCATCCTGAGGGGATGATGGGGGTGGGGGTGGGTGGGGGAAGGGTTGCAAGCCCAAGAAGGTGGTGAGGGAAGAGCTTTATTTATTTATTTATTTATTTATTTATTTATTTATTTATTTATTTATTTATTTATTTATTTATTGATTTATTGATTTATTGATTTATTTATTTATTTATTTATTTATTTATTTATTTAATTTTTGTGTTTTGGCTGGAGAAATGATGCTGCAGCTTCCCTGGGAAAGAGGTGGGTGTGGTCATGGTCATCCTCACATAAACAAGCCTTCATATACTGTAGCTGTAAGATAAACTAGTGCAAGGATTGCTACATTTAAATATATATATATATATCTTGTACATTGGCCTTGAAAGGTCTTTCCTAAAATAAAATATTTACGACTGGAAGCAGGGAGATTTAAACACTTTGAGAAACTGGAATTGAAGTTGAATTGGACGCACTTCAAATTGGAGTTTTGCTTGGGTAAATTCAGGGTAGGATTAAAACAAAACCAAACAAAAAGATTCAATGATTAAACAAAAAAGGTGCGAGTTTAACCATGTCAAGTACTGAATGCCACTCTAGAGGTGCTGCCATGTTGAAAATTATGGTGGTATTTCCACTGAGGAGTAGCTCAGCATCCTGTAAATTGTGAAGCTGTGTGCAGTTATTAGTTATTTACAGTATTTATACCACAAGATCAGCATTTCAAAATCTCACAACTTGCTTGCATTCTGAGAGTTGAAATCCACTAGGTACAAAGATAAAGAAATGCTGGTATAAAGTCATTCTTACATTATGACTATTGATGTTGCTTAACTCCATGACATTTTTTTCCAAAGACTGTTCAGCTCTTATTGCTACTTTATTGCTTTGTGAATTTCTTAGACATCATATCTGCAATAAGCCAACTTTTTAGACTGTCTTGTGCAAAATAGCCTAATGTAGTTAAAGGTTCAATGTGTGCAGTATTGGTTAAGTCAGAAAAATAGATCTCGCTTTCTTTCATACTGGGATGGAATCAGATACTGTAGAAAGGAAAATGCAATTTATTTGGATATTGATTAGTACAAAAATTATTGTCATGACAAATTTCACTCACTGTTGAACTGCCGTGATTTCTATAGCTCATTTTATGGAGTGTTAGTTATAACTATCATGAAAAATGGATACCTTGCTCTTTATGGGTTAAAGTTTTTAATCATACTTGAATTCCCATGTATATTTTTTCTAAAATCTTCCTTCAGGCTATTTTTTTTAGGATTATATATTGATTTTATTGATATAGGAACATATGCCTACTAAGCAGTATTTTTTTAAGTGTGCCTTCAAGTCTATCATGATTCTTCCTTTTCTCTAGACATAGAAAAATAATCCTCCAGACTGAAGTAACAGCTACTTACAGAATAATGAGCCATGCAAATTCAGATTTGAGAAGATGGGGGTGGAATTGAAGAAGGTTTAGTTCTTAAAAGAGCTTCTGGAAGATATCCTTTCTCTTTTGATGAGAGGTTTATCTCTATATCCTTGGGCTTTATGTGATAGAAATTATTTAGAGCTGAAATACTTTATTAGATTAAATTTACAACTGTCTTCATTAGGGACACCCAATGATTTGTCCTACCTTCTTGGAAACTTACTGTACATTCTTGCAAAGAGTTACCACAGAAGTTTCAGCACACACTGCTAAATACTTACTAATAAATTATGTAACCCATATTTAGAGTAAGGTTCCATCTGGCCTAACACTATTTTCAGGATTGCACACAAATGTTTCCAGCATGTGCATTTAAAAGAAATACACCAAATACTGTCTGTGTGGTCTGGATTCCATAATTGTGAGATAATGTTTGTGCTGAAATGGTGAGAGGAATCACTTAAGGATATAATCATTTGTATGATCATTGTTCCATTTGACTGTCATTTTTAATGTTGTGGATATTCACATGAACTAAATAATCGATCAGTTTTATATAATTATATCTCCATTATATACATCATTTTTCCAAAACTCTAGGATACCAATGAGAGGGGGAAAATAGCCAAGTGCAGGGAATAGGAAGTCACTCTCAACAGTATTTTATTAAGAAGAAATAAATGCCATTAATAGCTTTCTCCATATTGCAGCCCTATAAATAGGACATATTCTACTGAATGGAAAAAGAAAATTAATGTTTAAAATATTCCCACAGTTCTACAATGAGTTTTATTTTGATATTCCAAACCAGCCATCCTAGACAAGTAAGGTCTGAATGAAGAAGAACATAATATTACTTGCCCACTGGAGAAAATAAAATAAGATTCTATTTTGATTTCTTTAAAAATCTTACTAAAATAATTTAGACTTAAAAAAACATTAAGTGGCAATTAGTTACATTTCATATTATACCTACTCAGCATGACTATAAGTGCATAGAAAGTAACTAAACATTTTCATGTTGTGATTTTCTAAATAATTGAAATGTTTCATTTAAAAGCACATGACCAAGATCAAATCATGCTCCCACATTGCAGAAAATAACTCTTAATCTTACTTAAGACCACTTTCTAATGTCCTGGCTAAGAGTGATTTGAATGGCTTTCTAATTTCCAGCTCAATCTTTCAGCCAAACTGTTCAAATGTCTTAATAATAAAGCATGCTCACTTTTGTGTTCATTAATCCAATGAATACAATGTAGTTATATACATTCCCTGGGAATCTTGCTCATAAAACACTCAGCATAATTTGTGTCATTTCTTGGCATACGTTCATTGCAAACAAAATCTGTTATATGTCAGAAACTGAGCCCTATGTCTTTCTCCCTTCTTTCAAAATAAATTCTAGGGAACTTTACTAGGGAATTACACATTGCTAAGTTTCATTACATGAAAAATTAAATATTCGTAGGATAACTGCCAGTATTAGTGCTTCTAGTATAAATAAAAATCCAATCTGGCATTATATATCATAATGTCTTATTTCAGAATCATTATTCTTACCAGATTAAAGCTGGGACATTTAAGTTTGATGTCTTTCAGTTATGTCCTCAAATTACTGAAATTGCTGTACTGAACTACTAGAATGTTTGGTTTTCAAAATGCTACACTGCTTTGATAGACTAATGGAGCATGGCACAATAATTGTTTCTTGTACGAACAAGAATTTCCTTTAACTTGTCCACTTGTCCATTAATTCCAGCATTCTTTATATATAAGCAGTCCTGAGGTGATCAGCATGTGAATTATATCTTTTTTTCCATTTTTCATATCTAAATATAGAAAGAAAGATTCACCCGAAGTACTTGGTTTGGGAAGAAATTGAAAATACGTTGCCAAATGTACTCTCCATGTTATAAAGACAGTCCTAAGAGCCGTGGTGGCATAGTGATTAGAATGCAGTATTGAAGAGTAATTTTGCTGATTGCTGATAGCCAGCAGTTCGATTCTCATTGGCTCAAGGTTGACTCAGCTTTCCATCTTTCCAAAGACAATAAAATAAGAAAACAGATTGTTGGGGCAATATGCTGACTCTGTAAACCACTTAGAGAAGGCTGTAAAGCATAGTGAAGTGGTATATAAGTCTAAGTGCTGTTGCGAAAGGGCTTATAGCAGTGTTTCTTAAAGTGTAGTCAAAGGAATGTTGCGATTCTCCCAAGATACTCTCAGGGATCCAAGAAATGGTAATGGTTAGATATTGAAGATATTTACAAAAAATGTAAAAAAAGTTGTAAATATTTTTTTGTAACAGTTCTCATTATTTTTATTTCTTAAAAACATTTTCTATTAAGATATTTGTGTTACTGTCTAATGGTTTAATGTTGTTATTTTACATGATTCAATTGCCCCAACTCTACCCTGAATTAAGGCGTAAGAGGTTCATAAAAAGTGATTTTTAAAATTAACGTTAATAAATATAATATTTATCTTTCATAAAATGCATCCATTTTAATTTTTAAGATGGTAAATATCAATAAATGTAATCCATACAAACCAAAACTATTTTCGGGTCCTCCCAATTTTTAAAAGTGTGAGCAAAAAGTTTAAGAAACAATGGCTTGTTAATAGATTGTGTTATAGGACAGTTCATATTTCTAATTATTGTTAAATCTCTTCAAATTTCAAACAAGCAAAAGTATGAGGTACTCAAACACCAGAAGCAATTTAGAAAAGGTTAAAAAAAAAACCTGATTTTTGTAAAATTATCTTCATCAAGCAGGGATACCTGACACAAAACAAAACAAATTTCCAGCAACAGAAAGTTCGACATGACAGTATGTCTATTCCACCTAGTATAAGAGCTTCTTCCTATCCAATTTTTTGTGAGCAAGGTGATAATTGAGAAACTAGTCCTTCATGTTTCCTGGATAATATAAATAATAAAAAACAGAAATTCATAACCACAAGGAGAAAACAAAAGATTTACAACATTTCTAAAAGAGTTTGTTACAGTACATGCCAGTCAAGGCCCTCTAGGGAAGTCAATTCTTAAGATGGGATAGAGAGTCTGACAGACTTTCTCCCTGTTCAACCACATTATCTCTCACATTAGTGGCACTTTCAGAAATAGGATCCTGATCCAAACAGGATAGAGCTATAAAGATAAAATCTGCTTTCACTGTTACAAAGCAGTCTGGAAACCAGTGGCGCTGTCTAAGCCCTATTGTGATATGTTGCACTCCTAGTACAAGAAATCTCTTTGAAACTAATAAGACATTATTAAATAAAGATTTTGTCCAATTCACTGATCTTACATTTTTCCAGTAGGGCTGCTTGTTTAATTAAGCCTAATGCATGTTGTAAAAAATAGAATGCTAACTCTAACTTTTGAGTGAAAGAGAGAAGTAGGGATTACTTTGAAATGGAAAGACTCTCAGTAGTGGCAAGAAGATTTAACTTTGGGTAGAAGCCATAGCCCTTGTGGATTCCACATGTAATGTTTGCTGGACTCCTTGTATATGTGAGTAATTGAACATGCTATTTCCTTTGTTTGGTGTTTCAAAAAAAAAATGATTCAAGAGAGTTTTATAAAATGATTTTATGTCAGAGGTAGAGATAAATTCAAACTCTCTGCTTCAGTGATTAAATAAAAAATGACACATCTATATTTCTAGAAATGTACATGCTATTTTACTTATGTTTTTATTTGATTATCATTCATTTTGAAAATAGCAATACTATACATACCTTCTGGGAAGGAAACCCCCATTGAATGATGTAGGCCTGTTAAATAAACATCATTAGACAGTAAATTCTATACATTTTCACTAGCCCTTAAATCTTCCATTCATTGTGCAACCTATCCGATGCATATTTGTTAATCCAAACAAATATACACAAAGCACATATCCACTAGAAACACTTTAATTTTGTAAACATTTGCATGGCTGCATTTTTGGAACTAAGTAGGACATTTTGGTTCACATGTAAGTTTTGTTTGCTCGGCAAAAAGGCAATCTGAAAGATCTATATTTCAATTTAGTTTGACTCTATTTGGTGCTGTTTTCCTAACTAGAATAAATAAAAGCCAATTAAATGTAAATGTCCTGTAAGTGTGAAAAATAAATTAGTCTTTAAGATTACTTATCAACAAAAGTTAAATTCTGTGAGCTTTTTTATTTCAGCTTTTCAGAAGAGCGTATAATGTTCTGTTTCTGTGCTAAAATAATCTTCGTACATAATATTGTGAAATAATGCAAGTCTTCTTTTGTTTTAATCAAGTGTCAGTTCTCCTTAAAGTCACTCATCATTACAATTTGTGAAAAGAAAACTAACTCTTACCATATGCAGAACTCCCACTGAGGCCTTAAAAGAAAATCTTATGTATAATAATCTGAGGACTATATGGATTAAAAATAACCCCCCCTCCCAACTCTATTCATTGTGGTTTTAAGAAGCCCTTTCTTTGGGCCTAGATTCCGAAAATGTCTTACACTACCCAATGTAATTCATCATTAACAGCATGGCATATATATTTAATTGTTTTAAATGAAGCATAACCCACTAAACTCACTTATGATTACTTCAAATCTCACCTTCAGAAACTTTTCTTCTTCTTCCAGTCATCCATATCAGATTCTGGGGGAATCTTGTCTGCCTAGACAAGAGCCTGCAATTTTCTTGGCAAGGTTTTTCAGCAGTGGTTTGCCATTGCCTCCTTTTTTGGGCTGAGTGAAAGTGACTAGCCCAAGGTCACTATGAGACAAAAAAACCCTGGTCTTCTGGTTTCTAGTCTGCCCACCACACCAAACTGGCTCTTGAATTTATGCAATGAACTTCAGATAGGTTGAGTTTGGCAAATGTCATTTTCATAGTACTGTGTTGTTTTGCAATCTCATTGATTTGAAGTTCCATCTACAAATCTGTCATGCACACACACACACATGCAAATTGACTCATTGAATTAGGAAAAACCATTTACTGAGATTGTGAATGTTTTGTCAAATATTTGGAAGAAATGGTTAGGACTTTCTACAAGCATGCCATCTTTATGCTACCCAGGAGAGATGGGAGTGGTGTGTGCGTGGGGGAATGGCTGCATTAAGAGTTGCATTAACTTTTTGTATAGAAACCTCCCTTTTTTTCCAGCTTGATATAGTAGTTTAGAAAAAGACAGGCTGCTTTATCTTTAATAGCAGCTAGATAAAGAACGTGTGCAGGGCCTGAACCACTTATTAAAATTATCTGAATGATTTTCAATGCATGCAGACTGTACCATGTGTGCTACTGGCCTTTGAATAAGGCTTTTTGAACTATTTGGGATATCTGAGCTAAATCACTGTTCAGTCTTTATTTAAACACACCCAAACAAAAGGGAGCCCAGTCATTTTCCCATATAACTGGTTTGACTGTTGAACTACTTTTACTGTTAGAATTTCTCCCCCATAAAATTAAATAAAGATCTGTGTTTCTGTAATTTAAATGCATTATTTTGTGTCCTGGATTCTGGGAATAGGTCATGGCCTCTTTCTGTGTAACATCCCTTCAGTTAATTAAAGTTACAGTCACATCGTCACCCTTAACTTATCTCTTAAGATTAACCACATATTTCCTCAATCTTTCCCTGAAAAACTACATCTCCAGTGCCCAATTTTCCTGGTTGCCCACTTCTGGACTAGTTTGTCTAAACCTATATTAAATGCCCAGAAAATAGTTTGAGTTTGCCTTTGGCATCACTCTGCACAATTTGAACATTGTCAAATCTAAAGATTCCAACTGTTTTCATTGCAGTTCTACTAAACTTATAGAAAACAAATATTACTTCATAGGTACAAAAATAGGTACAAAGATAAATATTTGTAAGTATATTGCAGATGCTTGAATTACACACCCATGATTTCTGTTTTAAAAGAAGTATATTTGTCATTCCCCATTTCTCTTTTTTGAATTAAATGTTCAATAATTCACACTGATTTCAATAAATCTTTTTGGATTTCATAACTGGTAGTCAAAACATCTTCCTTGTCTACTAGATTTAGATATAGTAAAGGCTAAAGAAATGCTTTTCACCTTAACTGATGTTAAAATAAGAATATATTCTTTGCTGACTAATAAAAATTCAGTGAATTATAACTGCACTGTGATTTTAAATACAGTTTTTCTCATAAATTTTTGAAGGAAGGAGGGAAGGAAGTTAGTTTTTCTGTGTAGCAAGAATTAGGGGGACAAACAGAATTTATTTTTTTCTGTAAAGTATCAAATTTATCCAAGTTGTTTTTCAGATTTAACATGTTGCAACAATACAACAGCAGCAGTAAAAACAAAAAATGAAATAGTTGTGTGTTTTTTTTTTAATCAGAAAGGAAATAGGTCCTATAAATATTCTAAAGTATTGACTTTTCTGGTGATACATATATAAAAAGACATTTCAGTTGTCTTCTGAAAAAAAGGGTATTTTAGCAAGTTCTCTTAAGGAAATTTGGTGAAAATTGCATGCAGACAACACTTTATATATTGTACATAGGCTTTGCTGAGATGGCTCTTTGTTGATGGGATTATTTTTATCCACCCTTCACCGATGATTTGTATCTGCTTTTTATGATGTTTATTGATATGGTTTGATACTTTTCTGTTGTTTTTACATTTGCTATTTTATCTGATGGTTGCATAGCACCCAGAGGTACTTTTGATGAAATGAGCTGCTGTATAAATGTTATTAAATACACACATGCAGAGGGAAAAATAGTGTACCTGGCCAATTGTTGCAGTTGGCCAATCTAAGCAGTTGTTCCTCTGCCCCTGCCAGTTTTTGTTTACCTTTTATCTGCTCAGAAAGTCTAAATAATCACACTTACCATTTTAAAATTTTCTTTGGATTTAATAGAAAGAACAAAGAGGTAATCAGGAATGATTAAAAAAAACCTCTGTTTCTCTGCCTACAGTACAACAATACCATAGTCTCTCTTTTCAAACTTGCTAAATCACCATGAATGTGCTTCACACCAAGGAATGTGAATTGTACCAAATGTATGCGCTCAATTGAATCACCTGGCAGTCAGATGCAAGAACCAAATGAATTCTTGATTGTGACATTGATCATCCAGTGGCCAGATCCATAAATGATATTTGCAGGTTCTCTGAGGCACCTTTGATATGATGCTGGTACAGCTTTGCACATTTTAATTAAATAGGGCCTACTTTTCCATTTGTATGAGCATTTGGCATTCCTATATATAGAAACATGGCCGGCCCTCACAGAGTAAATTTGTTGTCTCCTACTTTTCTCTTTCATTACAAACAGCCGTCTGTACTGAAGTAGCTTTCGTTGCCACGGAGCTCGTTTTAGATACTGTAGTTCTAAGCCTTGTAACATTTGGAATAAACGTTACAACTAGGGCCGTGTTGTGGCTGAGGCCATAGAATCCGATTCAAACCATAAAGCGAGGCAAGGCTACACGCATCGTTACCTCACGGTCTATTCCAGGGAGGGCGGCCATTCACGATCGGATCGGCTAGTTTTATTCAGTGGGACTGAAGCCCGGGCCTGGAGCATAACGTTGTTTCTAGCAGTGTGTGTGAGGGGAAATGCCAAGATTTGGGGTGGGGAGGGAGGGGAGTTGGCGTGTGGTCGCCTGTGTACTCGTGTGCTTTTTAAAAATATATATACTTGAAGGATTTCTGCGGTCTCTTCAACTCGGAAGTGGGGACTCCGGGCGGAGTGCCTATTTTTCTGCCGCCTTATTTAGAGCCGTGGGTGCATGCACTTAAAGAAATGTTATAATTTCGTAGGGAGGGCCCTGCGTTTCGACACTCTCCCGCCACAGTTCGCGCGGTGCCGTCCTGCTCGCCGGCGCCGTTTCGCAGAAGAGACACTGAGGCCTGTCCGAAGTTAACTCTCTGACCTATGTGATCCTGTGTACCCGGAAAAGAGAGACACCACAACCCACCATTCCGTGTGTTAACTTTTGATTTTAAACCGCAACGAAGTGCGCTTCCTTTTGCTCCCTGAAAAAAAAAAAAATAGAAAGGATCGCTTTATAAACAAAGGGGATTTTTAAGAAAGATACATCCCACTAAATTCAAATTATTATTTTATCTGCCAAAATGTAGATAAGGCTGACCCAAAGGGACTTTTTAAAGAGGCAACTGGATTTTCTGGTTTTTCTTTGAAGATGTTTCGCTTTTCATCCAAGAGGCGTCTTCAAAGAAAAAGAAAGTCCAGTTGCCTCTTTAAAAAAAGCACCTCTGGGACAACCAAGACCTGTGTGACTGAGAATCTCCACAGATATATATCAGCCCAAGTTCTTTCCCTCCCGCGCTTTAATATTGCGTGCGCATGCGCGCTGCCTCCTCCGGTCACAGAATATTCCCGCACACCTGATTTTCTCTCTCAGTGCTGTTCTTCATTGCGCTCTTACACGTGCGCACAGACAGACAGAGTAACTCGTGGAAACGAATATTAGTCTGTATCTGCAATGCATCCTAGGACAGCTGTACTCCAAAACAAATTCTTGGCACACGTTCTTGGAGACGTTCTTGGAGATTCAGCCGAGCGATACCAGCTATCGCTGCAAAACAGCAACAACAACTTGTGTTGTTGGGATTAAACGTAGAATTTTTTAGCAGTGGCAGAAGAATTTACCACTGGAAGAACTGGAGAATTAGAATTCGAGACATTGAAGTAGGCAACGAGTCTGCATTTATTTTCCACCTAACAAATAAGTTTGACCCATCTTTATTCAGAAATCTAAGTCCATGGATTTAAATAGGACTTAATTTCAGGAAGCCAGTAAGTACAATTTTTTTAGGATCTAGAATTCGCAGATCTCTATCTGTTAGATCCATCTTCTCAGTATTTTACAGAAGAGTAAAACTATAGAAAAAGAAGTTCACGCAAACGATAAGCCACATTAATGCAATCTGGTGTTGCATAAATATTACATCTATCTTATTTTAATAAATCATCTTCCTTCCCATAAAGACTTAAGGCTGGTATCAGGTACAGAGATATTTTACCGGAAAAAATTTGGAAAGACAGCCTGCTTCTACTAATAAGGATAATATATATAGATGTCATTTATGGAATATTTCCAACCGGCTTGCATTGTATATCATCGAAGATCGTCTATCTATGACGGAGCCCGAGGGGTTCAAGTGATGGTGGGGATGGGGGGTTATTGAGTCATCCTGATTGCAAAACTGATGATGTAGAAGAAAACAAGTCGAAAAGTTCCAGAGGAAAGCAAAAGTTTTCCAAATGAAATAGCCTATAACTGCAAATAGTATTTTCAAAGATATATACTTGAGAATATGATATATTTACCCAACAGGAACTATTATGTCCCAGGATAAAATGTTTTGCCTAATAAACAATTCCAAACATCCGTTCTTCGGTTTGCTTTGTGACCAAATGATTGGAGACGGTCCAATAGCTGTCAAAAAGCGGGGAGAGGAGGAAATGCTCTTCAACCGTCTGGCGCAAAGGGCAGAATTTCTTTGGATTGCTTGTTGCCACTTGAATATTTATGTATTTATTTCATATTTAAGAAACTTCCATCTGCCTCAGAGAGCGATCCGGGCTTAAGAATGCTATTTATTGAAAGAAATACAATAAAACAATATGAAAAGGGAAATGCTCATGATAATTATCGCAATATGGTCACGATCCGGCCAAAATGTCAAGAACTGAAACCCCTTCCAGTGCCGCGAGATTGTCCCCGCAGCGCAGATTGATTGCGGCTAGGATTGAACAAACCAAAGCCCACTTGGGCAGACGGAGAACAAACATGTCTCTCTTCCCCCAAGCTGGATCAAAGAGAATAAAATATACCCAGCAGTCAGTGACATTCTAAAAGTGTCTGAATATTGAATAATTGAATGTAAAACATTCCCAGGGACTTTAGCGCGGGGCCTTGCACTGGGCCCCAGGAGAGCGAGCACCTGTTTAGGACCCGAACTGAAAAGTCGACGCGACTGGAACTCGCTTAACTTGGGAAAATGCGCCGTTCCCACATGATTGATGGCCCGTACTTTTTCTTATAGCGGGGGCTGAGGAGGGGGCATAGCACAAACCAAGATTC
Source organism: Laticauda colubrina (assembly GCA_015471245.1). Classification (NCBI taxonomy): domain Eukaryota; kingdom Metazoa; phylum Chordata; class Lepidosauria; order Squamata; family Elapidae; genus Laticauda; species Laticauda colubrina. The sequence goes on along the minus strand of BLBF01000007.1, from coordinate 57,148,406 downwards.
ATTGCAGGGTGCCGCAGACTGCGGTCCAAAGTATGAAGATGATGGGGGGCGAGGAAAGCGGAGATAGATAGATAGATAGATAGATAGATAGATAGATAGATAGATAGA
>BLBF01000007.1:57087020-57148288 GCA_015471245.1 Laticauda colubrina | reverse complement strand
ATAGATAGATAGATAGATAGATAGATAGATAGATAGATAGATAGATACATACATACATACATACATACATACATACATACATACATACATACATACATACATACATAGATACATAGATAGATACATAGATAGATACATAGATAGATAGATACATAGATATATACATAGATAGTTCGATTGATCGATCTCGATCTATCTATCTGTCTGTCTGTCTGTCTGTCTGTCTATCTATCTATCTATCTATCTATCTATCTATCTATCTATCTATCTATCTATCTATCTATCTATCTATCTATCTATCTATCTATCTATCTATCTATCTATCTAATTACCGGTTAGGGAAGCGGTTTATACATACACACACACACACACACACACACACACAGACGTCTCAGACAGTTTCCCTCGCACCGTCGCGCCACAATCTTGACTTATTGGACCGCAAGCTGAGGCTACCCTTCGGGCCCAATTCCGTGGCAACGAAAAAGGACCCCAAAGACGCCACCAGGGGCCTTCAATCAGCTAATAGCTGAAGTTAAACCCTGAAACCTCCCGACTGTGCCCTCCCTTCTCTCGTCCCCCCCTCCCCAGGGATCAGAAGCGGGAGGTGGTGGCCAGTCGCGGGGAGAAAACTCCTTCTGCCGGGATGGCGTGCCAAGTGAGAAGTGGAACAGGGTGGATGGGAGCCCGGGGGCGGGGGAAGGAGGGTGCAGCTAAAGCGGACACCCCCAGGCGAATGGTCCTCCCTCTCTGTGGCTTCCTCCCCTGTCCACATGTCCAAACGAAATTGCCTGGTGTCCCCTCGCAGATTTCGTCCCGTATTATCCTCCGGCTTATGTACTTTGGGCTATAGGTCGTCTGCATGTCTGCCGGGCGAAGGTGCCCCTTTCCTTTCCCTCTTTCGGCTTTGGAAAAGCACGACCATCGAATGACAAAGAGAGGAATTATTATACCGTTTCACACGACCGATCCCGGGGCCGCCCAAGAAAGCGCTTAAGCCCGTAAAGTGTCTGGCAACACTCAAGGCTATGCATTTGGGCAAATTCTTTCTCGCCTTTGCGAGCAAAGCAAGCGCAATTAAACATGATTTTTTTTATTTTTTGTTTAAAAAAGAAAAACTTCCCAAAACGAGGATCGTGCCTTAAACTGTTTTATCAGACCTTATAGGTAAGCTTAACGTAATTAAAAAAAAAAAAAAAAAAAAACGTGAAATGTCCCTTGAGCGGAACTCGTATTAGGTTGGAAATTATTCGTGCCTTTCCGTTGAAAATTATTTTTCTCCTCCTTCCTGCGGGAATCTAGCCTCTGATGAAATTTTTCCGCAAGTGACAAAACGCCTACAGCGATAATTCCCATAACTAGGAAAGGTGGGAGGCTTCGTCAGAAGGGAAGTGATCCAGTCCTCCCGGAAAATCAAATGATCAATAATACAACTGAATTGACCCTTTCCAGCCCGAGCTAGAAAAAGGAGGCTAGATCTTAAGGTACCACGTAGGTGGGAGATCACCTCCAAATGCCTATTTGATGCCCAGATTGGCAAGCCACTTCCACATTGTTGTCAAGACAACTTCTAAGACGTTTGATCTAAAGCTCCTAACAGTGAAAGAAAGACCCCAAGGCAACTTTTAAACAGGTGGAGTGGAGTCGGTTGGAACACAACTTTTTTTTTTTTTTTTTGCCTGCTTACAGAAATCCTGAGCTGATTTTTTTAAAAAAAAATCCTCCCAGGAACACTTCTGTACACATTACCCTATTTAGTATTGCCTAAGGGAGCAAGTGCTGTGAAAAAGCAGATTTGAAAAAGGAGAAGGTGACCCACATGAGCCTATAGTAGCCCAAGTAATCCTAGGACTGGCCAAATCAATGTGACATCTAAAAGAAGAAGGAAGAGAGGATTTCGCCTTTCTTTGTCTTTGAGCAGGCAGGTGTCATTGAAATTTTGTCTCTGAGGGATACAAACTTATTTACAGTCATTATCATTTTTAAAAAATCCACAACAACCTGTAGGCTAGGCTAGCATATGTATTTGTAGCATAAGTGTAGTTTATAAAACAAGGAATTGCTTGCACACACTTATTTCACAACCAGACAGTCTATCCAGTTTTGAAAAATCTGTTTCAAAAAACGGTATATATTACTGTGTAAAGCAGGTCTTGCGGGATAAATCCAGACAAATCATTAACAAACAGAATATTGTGTATTGGCCTGCTAGATGAGAACCTTATGGTATTGCCCAATGAGTAAATTCTTTTATTATGATATAGTTTTCATTGTGTGTTGTACCAAGCAATGCACATACCTTAGAAGACAGGGTATTAATTCATATATAAATGAAATAAAGTTTTGTTTTTTAGATGGCAAAATGATATATATCACACTGATACACTCCATACACACACACACACACTCACACTGGAACAATTAGTACAACTGTTCTAACAAGCAGGGGGAGAATGTTTCCTCATTCCCTTTCCTGTTTCTTTGGAGTTTAGTCAGGTGCAGAGTACGATTTTTTTTTTAACAGTTGGCAAGAAAAAAATTTCTGCTTTACAAAGACCAGAAGTCTTGACTATATTTCAAGCCTTTATTTTTCCCAATACAGATTATTGATTGCTTTGTGATTAAAAAGCATATCATGGTATGTTACCACTTAGCACATCACTGATTATCTTCAATGTTTATTCTGAAGAAAAAAGAAAGAAAGAAAAATGAAGTAAAAATTCACCAACTTCAGAAACTACACACTTCTCATCCATATCTTTTATTTTAACAATAAAATGGTTCACAATGTTCATAGTGAATTGTCTTGCAACAGTCACATTTCAAGGATGTGATATACATTTCTATGTGTGAAAATTATGGCAGATAATTTTCACACATAGGTGAAATTAAGGCAAATTGGGACATTTCTTTCTCAGAAAAATTGTCTACTCTAATACCTTATTCATTATTAATTGACATTTTTAAAAGAAAGCCCAATATACCCTTTCTGTAAGATGTAAAGAGGTCAAAGAATTTCCAGATAAAGTTAAAATACGGTGTTTCACTTGTAATTTTTGCCACCTAGCATTGAAGTTAAAAAAAATTCAGTGGTCTGAATGCTGGCTGTATATTTGCCTAGTTTTGAGGAATACACTGAGATGGATGGATTGGAACCTAGTGAGTCAAAAGAACACCAATAAAATATAAAAATATTTTAACTAATGTGTGAGCAAAAGAAGAGAGCAAAATGCTAGATAACAGTATACATATCCAATGCCTAACAATGAACCTTCCATTTAAAAAAAAAAAAAGGAATCCACCCACAGCCATTTTAAGTCTGAGGACAAATTTTCAACGGACAGTTTCATTTTCAGAACACTCATTTGCTATAATGACATTCTTTATTCTTATGGTGGATAGATAGATAGATAGATAGATAGATAGATAGAGATCAAGAGATAGAGAAAGAGATAGATAGACAAAGTTATAGATAGTTATAGATAGAGATAGATAGAGATATCTATATAGATATAGATATTTTTTTGGGGGGAAATGTAGGAAAATCCAAAATACTGAAAATACTGAAATAATTGGAGTATATTTTCATTTTCATGTCAATAAATAAATAAATAATAAATAAACCACCAGTCTGCTCCAAGTAGTTAACATACTGAAGCATACATCAATTTGGGTCATTATGATAAAATCTATGTCTGCAATATTATACCCACAAAATATTTTTCGTGGCCACTAAGCTCTATGGCCCACAATTAAAAAAAGTATAAGTTGGGGGAAGTGGGGGAAACCATGGCTCTTTTTATGACTTTTGGAGTTCAACTCCCAAAATTCTTGACCTCGCCATGCTGGGTCAGGAATTCTGGGAATTTGAATGCACAAATCATAAAAGCTCCATGGTTCCCCATCCCTGTTATAACCAAACATATGACAATGCAATATGCTACCTTCAGTCTCACAATGCCTCTGAACTGCACGTAGACCCTGGAGGCATTTTTAGAAAATAAAACTGGTTCATGGATGCAATCCAGTACTTCAAGAAGATGTACATCTCGTTCCTCTAATCTCACCATTCCTTCCCAAGTAAAATATTCAAAGGTAAGCTGAGATGATACAGACCATTCTTCTGGAACGCTGAAGAATATAAGGGGAAGCAAACTCTTATTTTCTGAGTAAAATTGTTTTGTAACCAGCCATACATTCATATTTCTTCTTTTGGAAGTGCTCATGTCATGTTCCTAAAATACCACATCTGCCCAAGGGTCCAAGACACTACAGACTTAAGGTCTTGAAGACTGTCAGGGTTTACATTTCACCAGGGAATATAATTATCTAGCAGGTCATACTGTTCAATCAGCAGAATCAAAAATTAAAAACCCATATGTGACCATTAAGAAAATAAGTGCACTCCAGAATAATTTTTGCAAATCGGGGAAAAAAGACAAAAATAAAGAGTTATTTTTAACAGGGAACAACTGAGAAGCTGCTGGCAGTTTAAACAGAAATATTGAAATGCTGAACCCTGGACAGAAGACTGAAAATGAAAAAAGCTTACCGAAACATTCAAACGGAAATTATCACACCTCCTTTTTATTGCTGTATAATCTACTCCCTGCTTCAAAGGTTCTTATGGCTATAGTAGGTAAAAGAAAAAAAAGAGGAAGAAGCAGCAGCAGAGATTGCCCCTTATTCAGAGGAGAATGTTTTTTGCTTATGATTAATCTACTCAGAAGAATGCTGCCTGCCCCTTTGTTTTATGGAAGTCTAATAGTTCAGGGCAGGGGGACAGACTAGGGTACTACAGGTGAAAGGTTACTGGGCCTCTTGCTCCTTCTCTTTTCAGGTGCTCGGCTGTAAATAATTGCTAGCGGTAAAATATCCTAGTGAATGTTGTAAATGCTTACACTTTCAGCTATGGTAAGTGATACCACAAGAGAGATGCCTGGTCAAAGGGCTTTCTGATTGGGAATCACCTCATTTCATTTGGCATCAGAAGAGAGAAGGTACTGAAAATCTGGAATCATATGAATAGTCAATAGTCATTTTCAAAGAGGGAGTCATTATGAGACTAGGTTTTTTTAAGCTCTGCAGGGACTTTGCATATTTCTTTTAAACTATTTTAAATCCCCATTTATTTACATACTGGTATATATTTATTTGTACCTTTTCCATAATACATCAATTCATTATAAAAGTAAAGGAAAAACAAACATCCTCAACCCCAATAATAAACCAAAATATGAAAACCTGATTCTGTGGTTTCTTCCCCAAACCCCAAAAACTTTAACCTTGACTGTCTACTGACTTCACCCCTTTCCTAAGAGGTCAGTAGGGGGCATGCATAAATGCACCAACGTGCCTACCGTCCCTGTCCTATTGTTTCTTTTTATTTTTCTTATATGTATCCATTTCATGTATTCATAACTATGTATATACTTATACATATTATCTTAAAATCGCTTGACAAATAAATAAATAAAATAAAATAAAAACAACTGTGGCTAGATATATGTAAAATCCAAGGAGGCAGGCAGGAAGCATGCAGGCAGAATGTAGTTCTCTTGACCAAATTCCATTACATATGATAGATAAGTCATGCTGACCCAAATCTCAATTACACTTGAGACAATTACAATATAGGGTAACTAAAAACATTGTGTTTGAAGAACCTGCATGTATTTTTAATGCTTTGTGCAAAGATATACAAATTACTTGGAAATGTTTATATTAATAAAAGTGAAGAAGGAAATTTATTCAGACATATTTTGAAGGGTCTTGAGCAGCTACTGTGAAATTTGGCTGATGTCAGCTAAAGCTTACTGAAGATGCCTTCTTTCACATTAGATGGTTTAGAACCTATAGAAAACTCCATCCTCAATCACTTCTGTGTGCAAAAAGAGCAAGGAGGGTTGAGGAGAAGGATAGAGCTATATGTTTATCTTTTGCAAAATATCACTAAATCAGAGATTTAAACTAGAACTTTTGCAAAAGATCACTAAATCTCTTAAGCAGGGGGCATGCATAAGCACCAACGTGCCTAACATCCCTGTCCTATTGTTTCTTTTATTTTTCTTATATGTATCCATGTATTATAACTATGTTTTTACTTATACCTATTATCTTGTAAGCAATTGATAAATCAAATCAAATCAAATCAAATAAAATAAATAGAGTCAGGATTTCAGATTCAGAAATTCAGACAGATCACCTACAAATGCATCTTATGTTGTGGAGAAGAGTGGAGGGTTTGGGAGAGGAGCTTATTCCTCACAAAATCCCACAATTTACATAAGGTAGATCAGACTAGATCATGAAATATTGTTCCATATTCTTACTGAAAAAAAAAACATAAGTATGTTAATTAATAAAAAGTTTATAAATGATCTAAAGTCAGAATAGCATACACTAACGTATGTTTTTGTCACCATTACTTTTTTTCTCTTTGATATAGGAAAAAGTCAGAATGACTGCACTGAACAAATTTTACTATTTCTGGGTAAGGGTGGGATTCTACTGGTTCAGACCAATTTGAGTGAACTCCTTGCTCTGAAGATCAGCTAGCAGTGAACTGGCTGTTATACCGATGGAATCCCACTCCTGCTTCTAGGCATTATCAGAATATGGAACTTGGAAACCACTTTTGGTTCCTGGGAATTATCCAGCACAATTCTGCAAGGTTTCATCTGGTCTCTCATATAATTTACTATTTATATGAAGGCCAGGTTGTGAGCTGTTCAGAACCGGGTCACACAAAGTGGCAGGTGAGCATGCATGCACAACCTCCACTTGCATGAGGAGCATTGTGTACATGCACGCTTCATTTGTGTGAGCGGTGGAGGTGCATGCCCACCAGTCCCACAAATGGAGATGTGTGTGTGCGCTTAGCTACTGCGTGCACAGAACCATCCCCTCTCCCATCCTCATTGGTTTGCAAAGCCAGAAAGGTTGGGGAACTCTGATCTAGACTGTACTTTGGGTGGTCTTTGTGAATCTCGTGTTGATGCTCTCTTGATGGTTTAAAAAAAGATTAGGAGAAATTCTATGTTTTGGTATGGCACACTAATGCTACCAAAAGCATTTGTTAACTTAGCCTCATGCTAAGGCATTTGAATTCATTTTTTGTTGCCAAAAAGGCTAATCCTTTTATACAATGACACAAATCTATGCCTTTATCATTCAACCCTTAAGGAAAGTGAATGTTATGATTTGCTGGCTAGATCAAATGCATGAGGGAGGAAGGAGAAGAAGCTCTGTTCTTTTCTTTGTCTGTCAGAACCTTTTTGCCTGCCAGTGAATGTCATGTCCTAATCTATTATTCCACTTATTTCAACAGTCTTGCATGTTTTTTTTATTGTCAAAAGGTTTTGGGTTATTGCTTGATGGTTGACAGTTCCTTCTACACATTTACATACCCATAATATAAACCCAACAAAGGTACACACCAATTATTTATGTCTGCAGCAGGCCAAAACTTTCTGGATCTGAGAATTTAATGCTAGAGTTGAGCCAAAACAACAACAACAACAACAAAACAACCCACACCAAAAAAAACAAAAGCAGGAGAAATTGAAGGATTTGGAGTATATGCCCATTCCCATGTTCCTTCACATCTTTTTTGGGAATATGTTCTGGACTAATTTGTGTTTTTTTAATCAATTTCAAGCAGAAAGGAAAAACCAGCACATGAAAGCTCATCAATCAATAATTTATTGTAAGAATAAAAGCCTTCCAATACTTCCAATATGATTCTATGCTTTTTTTTTCTACTTGTACATTGAGTCATTATGCATAGTTCTGAAAAACAGTACCAGCAGTGGGTTAATTTGGCCTGTGACTTCCACCTACAAGTAACCTAATCAACAACTTATTACCAGGAAGGTGATTTCCTCCTTTTCTTAAAAATAAATTGCATTAACGGCATTAACTGATTTTGCTAGTCAACCTGAGAGTTGTAAGAGAGGAAAAAAGATGTAATATTTATCTATGGCCAGAGCTGCTTATTATTTTTGATCTTCCCATTCTTCTCTTGTAGTTGAGTTATATTTGTTGAGGATGGTCTACATTTTAGTGTTAGCTATTCATAAGTTGTAGAAACAGGAGTAATTGTACTGCATATATTTGCACTGCAACCTTTCTGGTGCACCAGTTAGTGCACCATGTGTCATGTTCAACAGGCTATGAAAATCCCTTCAAGTTTCAGAATTGATCTTTCTAAGGGCTTGTGGGTGGGGGCTGCTTGCATGGCCATATGTTAAAATCCTCTTTTCTCACTAATTTTGCAGTTTTGGGGATTCTGGTGAATTATTCTAATAGGAAGGTGAAACATTCAATAAATGTTTACAATTTTTTGTATACTGTTTACCCTTTATACATAATGTGCAAATAATGGTTCAATGTAATATATGGCCTGATCTTGAAACCTTTAAAATGAGTAGCCTTGACATATAATAATTACTTTTATTAATATAAGAAGATTATTTGACCATCATCAGGTAATTGATTTAAAAGTGTTTTACCTTCTGTTTATACTCAGCTGGAATGAGAACTTCAAATGATTTAATCATTTAATAGCATTAATCATTTAACAAAACCTGATGGTCACCATACTATACATTCTGCTAGACAGCAGCTTAACTACTCATTCCAAAGACATTATAGCTTATTTGAAATGAGCTTGGACATAATTTTTTTAAAAAACTCTTTGTAGTGAATCTCATTATAAAATTCAGAAGGACAGACCATGTTTGGTATATATGTGTATTTGTATGCAAACATTAAACAGTACAAAAGAATCCCAACTCATTTATTTTCCTGCCTAAGTGAAAGTAACTATTTGCAGGGATGGGATGCAATTTTTTTTAACAACCAGTTCTGTGGGTGTGGCTTAGGTGGTGGGCATGGCTTGGTGGTCATGTGACTGGGTGGACATGGCTTGGTGGTCATGTTATTGGCTGGGTGTGGCCAACTCATTGTCACTCACATCGAGTCACGCATCTCCTTGCCTGGCCTCTCATGACTATGGGGATGCTGCAACAGTCGTAGGTGTGAAAAATTGTCATAAGTCACTTTTTTCTGTGCCATTGTAACTTTGAATGGTCACTTCACACAAGCAAAGTACCAGCAAAGGAGGGGGAAAAAACTCCAGAGAAGTTTCTGAGACAGGAAATCGTCCTGCCAAGAATGTAATAAGGGTTAACGGAGAGGCGGTTTCTGTAAGCAACACCAGAATGTTTCCTTCCTGCCTTCCTTACAGGATTAGGCCAGTAATTTCTTTTAACAACCAGTTCTCAGAACTGCTTAGAATGTTAACAACCCGTTCTAGCGGACAGGTACAAACTGGTAGAATCCCATCCCTGATTATTTCATGTATTAGTATTTCTTCTTGTCTTTTGTCTTTAATAGTGATTGCTAGTTAATTATTGGTTATTTTAACTCAGCTATCGGTATCAATAATGGGCTAATAAGGGAAACAATAAATGTATGTTTATTTACCAACATACTTACATGCTACTCTGGTCTAATTCTGAATTGCTCATAGAACTATAACTGTATACAGGAATCTTGTAATAGTAGTAACAACACCGAGGACATACTCACATATAAATGGTGGTTTATATGGCAAGACAAATATCTTAGAACCCAAAGTCTGTTGAATAAACAGGACTTAACAACTTTGCAAAGGGCAGGAGGATTGGTATTTCTCTGATTTCAGATAACATATATTCCCAAGAAGTGGAGTAATGGTGCAAAAGGCTTGCTTCAAGATCACACAAGATGACATTCCTTAAGGGATAGTTCCAGAGAAAATCCTCCATATTAATGGATGTGCAAACACTGGGAATAAGTGATTTTGAAAAGAAATATAGCCTTGAGTTATACATAGCCTTTAAAGTGATGACTAACACTTTGAATTGTATCCTAAAGCACACTAGTAACCAGTGCAGCTCTCAAAGCAGAGGTTTTAATGGTCAAATCAATTGAGGCTTATACAGGGGTGGGATTCAACCAGTGTTATTACCGGTTCAGTGACTACATTTTGCGCTTAAGCTGTCTAGACAGCTGAAAACTGTTGCGCGTGGATGTGCAGCATTTTTCCCTTCTTTTTCAATCTGAGCTGTACTGTGCAAAGCAGCTGAGGTTGAAAAAGAAGGAAAGAAAGGACAGGTAAAAGCCTGGGCAGGCGGATGGGCCAAACAACAGCAAATGCAGAACCAGTTCAGCGTCTGCTGCTCTTCAGAGCTACCAGTTCTACAGTGCCGGGCAGAAGCAGTAGCATTCTGTCCCTGGGCTTATAAATGCTTGATTTGTTGTATTTTGGGCCGACTGGAGTTTCTGAGTGACCTTTAAGGAAGTCACATGTAGATGCAGTACAGACAGGTCTAATGAAATGTTTTTTATAACCAACATGAATTTTAATTTTTTGGAGGGGTATCGTAAACATCCATGCTATCCAAACCTAGCTTGAATTCTTCTAATTCTAAAATCTTTTGTTTCTCAGCAACATCTATTTTTTCATCCAGACCAAACCAAACAACAAGCTGCAAAATACAATGGAAGTCCAGGAAATTCAATCTTCCTTTTCTCTTTGCGTCTTGTCAGACTTTTTTTTTTAATTTAACATGTATTTCTTTTCCTTGGCATACAAAATTAGACATATCTTTTTGCTATTGTTTGAATGGTACATCAGTTGCCAAAACAGGTATTGCCTAAAACAGATGTTGTCTGAAACAATATTGGATTCAAATACACACATTGATACAGAGGATTTTATAGATTAGTATTTGATTAAAGTAGACCTTTTCCTTTTAGGACTGGTGGATGCACAATTAGAAAACTGTCATGAAAGATTATTTCTGGATATGATTACTATGGTGAGACTATATGTACAAAGATGGAAAGTATTTGGCAACAGTCACCATGGAGATATGGTTGATGAAATTGACTGAACTTGTTGAAATAGCCAAATTGACTTCTTTCATTAGAGATAGCTTATTTTGGGCATTGAACAATGAATTTTTGAATAAAAAAGAAAATGAATTTGTGATTTATTGTTTTAATATGATAAAGACTAGATGATAGAAAGGAGGGAATTCAGATGTAATTTTAGAGAGATTTGATTAGAATTGTAGGTAGAATTGCCAAGAGAAAGATCAGAAATCTGTTTTTTCTAAACAAAAATGTGTTTCTTTGTTCTATTGTTTTGTATTTTATTTTCTATAATAAAACAAGAAATTTAAAACAAAAAGCCCTTTTTTCTATTTCTTTTTGTGTTTTCTGTTCTTTCTTTCTTTTTTCCTTTCTTTCTCCTTTTTTCTTTGCTCCTTTAACCTTCCTTTTCTTTTTTCTCTCTTTTATATTTACTAAGTGTTTTCTTTGAATGTTCTATTAATTCTTTTAATAAAACTACTTTTTATAAACAGGAACCTGCCAGATAGGACAGGTAGATAGATAGGACAGGTAGATAGAACCTGCCAAAGCATAAGTAAGGTCTCTCAATCCAGAAGAAGCTGTAACTGGCACACAAGTTGGAGATATGCAAAAGATCCCCCATAATGAAAAGCCCTTCTGAAGGAACCGCCCACTCAAAAAGGAGACTCTTGGCAACAAATTCAATTCTCATCAAATAGATTTGAATATTTGATATATGTTAAGGTTATAGAGAGCTTAAACATCTCCAGAAGGGCTTCCCTTCCCTTATTTTGGTTCTGCCATAAGAGTCAGACAATCTGTTTCCCCAGGAGCTTTTCATAGAGCCCCACCACCAAGGAAAGCTGGAGAGTGCCTCATAATGACCTAAAACTGCCAAGTAGAGCAATGATGTCTTGAGAGGATATACCTTCTTCAGACAATTGGCATTACTTCATTCCTCAAGAATGTTCAGCCTCACTTATAGCCAAACCTTCTTTCTAGAGGCTTTAATTAACCAAGAAGGGAAAGAAACCAGGCTATCAGCTATCAGCTAGACTATTTCCACCTCTGCAGGATCAATCCATGCCAACTCATCCCAGAAAATCTTCAGAGTATGTAACTTTACTCATCTCAAAGTTCCCATCCAACCAGCATCAAAGTCTGAGGCAATGTGAGTGACTTTATTCCCCAGTGTATCTGCAAACTCTTCATAGTAGCCTATAAATATTTTTTCAATTCATTGTTCCTTAATATTATTCCTTAATATGATCTGGGTAACCTTAAGTAGGACAATCTGTTATGACTCTGAAGATGTGGTAAGGGTAAGAAACATTATCACTTTTCCACTAAGGCCTGAATATGACCTACACTGTACTGATTTTGTTGGGATGTTTTTTGTCAGTAGCCCTCTAGGCATCTTTTCTGCATGGCCTTCTACATGACTCAGTTCCCTGATGACAAGGAGCAAGCCCATTATTGTCATAGTGGCTACAAATTCTTTAGCTGCTTCTAATCCTTGCCCCAAGGAAAAGGATTTGAAATCCTAAAAGTCCACCACCAATTCCAAGATAAGTGACATTGCTGTGCAATAGGACAGAATGGCACAATAAGCAATCCACTGCGACCAGAGGCGGTATTCAGCAGATTCTGACCAGTTCTGGTAGCAGAAATTTTGAATAGTTCAGAGAACCAACAAATATCATCTCTGACTGGCCCCGCCCCCATCTATTCTCTGTCTCCTGAGTACCAGCTGATTGGCTGGGCTCCTTTTGTTGCCCTGCACAGGAGAACGAAGCTGGAAAGCAGGTTAGAGGGGCAAGCCACGCCCAGCAAGCCATACCATGCCCAGCAAGCCACACTCACAGAACCAGTAGTAAAAAAAAAAATTGAATCCCACCACTGATTGTGACCATATACATCAGCTTCAAGAATAAGATTCCACATTCAGTTATTTTGGGAGAAAATCTCTGATTATCTGCAGAGTTTCCTGCAAGACAAGAGCCATGCCACTTTTCTTGGCCCTGCCCCAGTGAGATTGTTCATGAGAGATTTATCACCAACATTAGAAAGCAGCAACCAGAACCCAGGACCACTGCCTCCTGAAACAAACACAGAGGCAGGAAGCGGCAACTTCTCTCAAATGTTCAAGAGTGGCTTGACTGCTTTCCTGCAACATTTCTCTCTGCCTGTGATCATCCCGATCTTCATTCCTTGTCTAATAAATAGTTTTATTATTTGAGCTAAATTATATAAAAGCTTTCCCAAGAATAAGCTTCAATAACTCATTTCTAATTACGCTGTCAAGCAGAAACCAATGAAGTGTACTTGAAATTCAAATATAGCAGGTCACTAAGAACAAAAACATCTGCTAAAGACTATGCTAAAGAGCATAGAATATTTATTTCCACTTTTAATGTGAGCTAAAAGGTAAAAAAAATGCTGTTTAATCATTTAAGGAAACTGAGTTCATTCAGCAATTATTTTAGATTTTGTAAAAGATAAAATGCAAATATTCATGTTGTAATGGCAAGTAGACCGTAATTTACATAATGGTACTCTTGGTACTCAGAACATCAAATTTGCAGTTAGAAAAGATAGAAATAATTCTTAGTTCATCTTAAAACCAGCACATCTTTTACAGCACAATTTTCAAAGACGACATTCATCAGCTGCTTCTTACCTATTTTTCAGATGGAAGTAAATGTTTTTGTATGCTTCACATTCTCTAACATTATGATAGATGGCATGGAATAGATATACCATATTATTTATTCCTTAGATCATCTCCATATACTAATCCTCCAAAGCATTTTGAAAATAATCTGTGACCATTTTAAATTTCTTGTCTTGAACTATCACAGTTCCTGCAACAACAGAGCACATTGCTGCAAGATCCGTGTGTGATAAAGCAAAGCATGAAAATTCTACTAAATGCTTCATTGGAAGAAAGTACATTTACAATATGGTATCTCTTGCCAACAGCTGTCATATATAGCGTCTTCTTTGATCCTTCTTTAATCTAATCCCCTGTAAAAAGGTAATCTCTACTTACTACCTGCATGACAGGCATTGTATTTGTTGCTTTCAGGTAAAAAATGTTATCTATGAGCACAAACCACAAACTTGCATATTGCTGATCAATCCACCTTAGCTTTGTATATAAAACCATCACTATGTAAATGTGATGAGTTATGCAAATGAGTTAGGAAGAAACTTGGGAGGCAGTTTAATCTCAAGTGAAAAAGACAAAACTAATAGACCATATTATTCTAATTGTTTGGATAAGTCTGGAGGAACAGTTTCTCTATGAACTTCCTGGAACTTCTTCATTTAGAATACTGCAATTGTAGATTATTGGTTTTCTATTGGAGATGGACAGGGAGTAAGAGTGGAGAAAGCTTGAAAATAGGAAGTCCTCGACTTATGTCTGGTCATTTGGTGACTGTTCGAATTACAACAGATTCCCCAAAATCCCAAAGTTCCAGGCCTGCTGTGGTTACAATTTTGCTCGGCCACTGGCCCTCATTTATAGCCATTTGCAGCACCCATATCATATGACCATGATTAAGCTTTATTTTTGCTTAAAATTACTACTGGTTTTTGGCAAAAGTGTCCTATAACAAACAATGTCTTTCCTTAACAACTGTAGTGTTTGCTTAACAACTATAATATCAAAAAGGGTTGTAAAATTTGACACATGACCAACTTTATAACTTTCACAACTTAGGCTCACACTGGGCAGGCTTCATTACAGTTGTAAGTTGAGGACTGCTTGTACCAAAAACAACTATACAAAGGATCTCTGGAAAAAATACCTCCTGTTAAGCATCTTCTTAAGCCCCTGTCACACAGCACCAACGGATGGAAAGAGGATGTAAAACGGAGAGAAACACTTGCCATCCGTTGGTTAATGCGATGCATCCGTTCTGTACTCACTGAGTCCGGTTTTCATCCTCTCTATCCATCCAGCATCAGTCGACTGAAATTTCATCCGCTCAAAATGTTTTGAGGTGCACAAAACTTTCTCAACAGAAAATGTATCCAACGCATCCGTTCTGCATCCACAACGCATACGGGGAACAACCGTTCTACATCCGTCGTCATCCATTACGTGTCTGCTATATCCGCTAGGCATCCGCTGTGCATCCGCACAACTCAAATCCACTCCAGCGGAAAACAGACACAGGGAGGAAGCAAAATAGACGCGGAACAGACGCGTTGTGAAAGGATGAAAAGCGGATGCAGCTCGCATACAAAGCATAAAAGGATGAAGAAAGGATGAAAGCGGATGCAGCTCGCATACAAAGCATTAAAATGGAAAAAACATTCGCAGAGGGGATGAATCTCGGATATTTAGGATGTCTGCAGGATGCCTAGAGGATGCAAAAGGACACCGAGCAGAAAACCTATATTTCCTATAAGAAGGGGGAGGAACTCACCTGGATCTCAATTTCAGTCCAGCAGCTCTGCGGTGCAGACCTCTTCAGCCTTCATCTGGCTCTTGCTCTTCCACAGCATCAGTCATCTCCACCATGGATCATCACAGACTCCTTTTGGTAGCCACCATCGTTCTACAACAGTACGAAGCCATCTACAGGCTCTTTCACCTGTTCTAAGCGAAGAAAAGGAGGCGACCAAGAAGTATCTGGGTCCGAAGATGGATCACCAGAAGAGCAGAGTACAGACTGTACAACAAGCTGATGGTGGAGCTGAGGAACGAAGACCTTCGTACATTCCAGAACTTCATGAGGATGCCGCCAGCCATGTTTGACAAAGTTGTGCAGCGGCTGACACCCAGGTTGACCAAGCAGAGCACCAACTTCCGGCCCAGCCTGGACCCTGGGCTGAAGGTGGCACTGACTCTGCACCACCTGGCCTCAGGGACCACCTACAGGAGCATGCAGTACATCTGGAGGGTGCCACACAACACCATCAGCATTGTGGTCAGAGAAGTGGTGCAGGCCATCATCAAAGAATACGTGGAGGAGCTCCTCCAGTGCCCCTCCACTGAAGAAGGATGGAAGAAAGTTGCAGAGCAGTGGTATCAGAAGTGGAACTTCCCACACACCGTTGGAGCCATAGATGGCAAGCACATGGCCTGCAAAGCTCCAGCCAAGTCAGGGTCCACTTATTTCAACTCCAAGGGCTTCTTCAGCATCATCCTCTTTGCCATGGTCGATTCTGACTACAAGTTCATGTACATCGATGCTTCAGGCAACGGCTCATGTTCAGATGCCCAGGTATACAACGCCAGTCACCTCAAGGAGGGGCTGGAATGCAACCTCATCATGGGCTTCCCAGATCCAGACCCACTGCCCAATGACACACAAGATGTGCCCTACTTCATCGTGGGGAATGACGCCTTCTTCCTCACAACCTACCTCATGAAGCCCTACACCTCCAGATGCCTCACCCGTGAAGAGAGGATCTTCAACTACAGGCTGTCCAGGGCAAGGCGGGTGGTGGAGAACGCCTTTGGCATCCTGGTCAACAGGTTCCAGGTACTTCTCACCACCATGCAGCATCACCCAGAGACCATGAGGAACATCGTGGAAGCTTTCTGCATCCTGCACAATCTCATGCACACCCACTACCCAGTGTTGCAGAACAGATTTGTGGACTGTCAACAAGGGAATGGGGACACGGAGCCTAGTGAATGGAGGCAAGGACGAAACCTGATAGACACTGGGATGTGCAAGGCCCCAACAGAGCCTCACGTGAGGCGAAGAAGCAGCGCAACCTCCTGAAACACTGGTGCAACTCCCCAGCTGGAGTAGTGGAGTGGCAAGACAGGATGATAGATGCTTAATGGATGCTTCCTTCAGCCTGTCTCATCACACTGATGAGATTGGACCATGAATGTTGAGTGGCCCTACAATGAACAGGGCATTTAATAAAGAGTTGTGTTTATGTTGAAATGTGTGGATCAATGATTACATTGTTATTGATAATAAAGGGCCATAGGTGTGGCACCTGGGAGGGTGGACCATACAGTCCCACTATGCTTGCACTGGAGGTTTATCTATCCCACAGCTATTACCCATCCCACAGGTATCTTAACCCATCCACAGCTTTTACCCATCCCAAAGGTATCCCTGCCCATCCCACAGCTATTACCCATCCCAAAGGTATCCCTGCCCATCCCACAGCTATTACCCATCCCACAGGTATCCCTGCCCATCCCACAGCTATTACACATCCCAAAGGTATCCCTGCCCATCCCACTGCTATATTAACGCATCCCACAAGCATGCAAAGGCTTAAACCATTTCTAACAGTTTCCACCAAGACTTTATTTAATAAAATAAATGAAGCAAGTGTGTGAAGCAAAGATAATCGATTTTAATAACAAGCTGTAAAAGCAAAATGACCCAAGTGTCCCAAGCAAAGATAAAATCAACAGGTAGCCACCCAGTCTCTGGCACTCTTCTTAGTCACTCTGAGGTGTGCCCAGTCTCAGGGGTGAAGGGTCCAGGTGCTGTGGAGGTGGCTGCTGCTGGAGTGCTGGTCTGAGGCATCATTGGGGTGCCTGGCCCCGAGAGGACAACAGGGGATGCTGTGTGGAGGAAGCTCTCAGAGAGCTGGCTCAGTCCTGTGATGTTGAGAGCCCCTTCCTCCAGGACATGGGGTGTCAGCTCCAATAACGATGACAGATGTTCTGAGTCTGGGCTTGGCTGTGGGATGGAGGAAGGAGCAGTATGTGGGGATGTCTGGTCTGCAGCTGAGCGAGGTGAGGCGTGGGTGGCATGGGTGGCATGGGTGGCATGGGTGGCATGGGTGGCATCGGTGGCACCTGTGGCACCGGTGCCACCGGTGGTGTTCGATGTACCTGTGCCTGGACTGGGAAGGGCTGCCTGTGCTGCTGGAGCTCCTGGTAGCCGTAGCCTTGGTTGGTGAGGGGCTGTGGAAAGCCTTGGAAGGGCAGTGACATCACCTGGGGCGGAGGAGCAGACCTGGACTGGGTGGGAGCAGGTTCAGCTGGGTCTGGAGGGTTGTGAAGAAGACTGGTGATCCTGTCCTTGATCACCTGGTACTATGATTCGGACATGTTCATGAGGGTCTGGTTGACGTAGGTGAGGGAGGGCTTGCAGTTGGAGGATGGGACGTCGGTGTGTACCAGCTGAGAGAGGAGATCTACGCTGCTTCTGATGGTGTCCCTGATCTCCAGCAGGACAGTGTGGCTCTGCCCCTCCGGTCTGCCTCTCTGCCTGCTTTCTGTGGAGGTGGAGCTGGGGGTGGATGTGGGTTGGTCTCTGGTGGAAGTGCCCTCTCCTTGCTCCCACTGCATCAGGGGGTCATCCACGCGCTCCGCCATGGGGAGTGCAGCTGTCAGGGGGGGTCTCCGTCGTGGGATGCTCCACAGATACCTGCCTGGACACAGGAGCTGACTCTTGGCCAGAAGAGGACTGGCTCTCTGTGGGCTGCCTGAGAGAGAGGGTTGTCAGAGGGGCTGCTCCTCGGTAGCGGATCTCACCCTCCAAGAAGCTGCACTTGGCCATCACGTAGGTCTCTCAGTCCATCAGCTTGACCGTGGCCTGGCCAGATTTCTTGAGGTGCAGCTTTCCATACCAGGTGTGCATGTGCTTCCACCAGCCAAGGAGCACCTCTGAAGTGTAGCCCAGGCTCTCCGTCTTCTCTCTCCAAGCAGCCTGCTTCCTTTTGGTGTCTCGATAGAGCCTAAGTCCCTTCCGCCAAATATACTCGTTCTCCCTCAGCCATTCCAGCACCTCATCCTCATGTTCCTCTTCAATGGAGTACTGCCTCCTCTACTGTTCTCATTCTCGCGTATGCCTCTTCCTCCCTCTGGCAGGGCCATCTGGGCTCTCATCAGAGGGGCTTCGAGGTTGTAGGGGCTGCTCCTCCACACCAGCAGCAGTAGCAGCAACAACAACAACAGGAGCAGCAAAAGCAGGACCAGCAGGACCAGCAGCAGCAGCACCACCAGCAGCAGCACAAGCAGCCCCAGCAGGACCAGGATCATCATCAGCAGAGTAAGTACCAGCAGCAGCAGCAGGACCAGCAGGACCAGCAGGACCAGGAGTACCAGCAGGACCAGGAGCACTAGCAGCACCAGCAGGACCAGGAGCACCAGGAGCACCAGCAGGACCAGGAGCAGTGCCAGCAGAGTAAGCAACAGCAGAAGCATCAGCACCAGGAGCAGTGCCAGCAGAGTAAGCACCAGCAGAAGCACCAGCACCAGGAGCAGCGCCAGCAGAAGCTCCAGCACCAGAAGAGTCAGCCCAAGCAGCAGAAGCCCCAGCAGAAGCAGAGTCAGGGCCGGGGGGTGGGATGGTGGCCCTGTCCCTCTTGCCAGGGCTGGCAGCAGAGGGCAGAGGCTTTCTCTTCTTCCCCATGGTTGTTGGCTTGCTGGCTTGCTGGCTGGCTGGAGCTGTGTCTGGCAGCAGGTCTTTCCTCTGAATGGTGACCTGCTTGCGAACTGCTTCCCTTTATATCCGCGGGGCTGACGCAATGCATCCTCCCTGCATGCGCAGTGAATGCTCTGCATCCACTAGGCATCCGCTAGGCATCCGCTCTGTATCCGCTCTTTCCGCTACGTGTGCGCTTCGCTGTGCTCCCCCGGAAGCCCTGGGGATGTGCCATCCGCTTCCATCCGCTAGGCTTCCGTGGAGCATCCGCTTTACATCCTGGCTACATCCTTCCCCCGTCCGTTCCTTTCCGTTGTTGTCCGCTCTGCTTATGCAAATTCGGGGCAGTTTTGAGAGGGGATAACAACGGATGGAACATTTTCTCATTCGCTATGTCCTTTTTACAAACGTTTTGCATCTGTCGGCCAATGTGACAGGCCCTTTAATGCTGCAACTGACAGCAGTAACAATAACTGCATATAAACAATGGATATGTATAAGATGAAATTAAACTTCTTATTCAACTATACCTAATTATGGCTCTTTATCTGTCAGTCTCCTAATTCTAATGACACATACCTACAGCACATTGAGATATGTCATTGATTACTGATTAATTACAATTATTATTAATAATCTTTTGTTTCATTTTACGTTGCTACTATAAGACATGTCCCTGTTATTACTTTGCTTTCAAGTACAATTCAAGATGTTGGCTATCACCTTTAAAGCCCTACATGACTTAAGACCTTGATACCCATGCTACCATCTTCTTCAGTTTCTTATGCCCAGCCAGTAAAATCAGCAATGGCAGCTAGTCTTCAAGTTTCTTCTAACAATATATGTAGTAGGTACATAACATGAGCCACAGTGGCACAGTGGTTAGACTGCAGTACTGCAGGCTACTTCTGCTGACTGCCAGCTAACTGCAGTTTGGCAGTTTGAATCTCACCAGGCTCAAGGTTGACTTAACCTTCCATCCTTCTAAGGTTGGTAAAATGAGGACCCAAATTATTGGGGGCAATATGCTGACTCTGTAAAACTCTTAGAGAGGGCTTGTAAAGCACTGTAAAGCAGTATAAAAGTCTAAGCGCTATTGCTATTTATTTAGTAAGTCTTATGCTATGTAATTCTACACAAATTTGCTCAGAGGTAAGTTCCAGTATATTTCTTGGACCTTGCTAAGCAAATGTGCCATTGCATTTAAAAAAACAAAAACAATTATTTGCATGTTTTAGTAGTTCTCACTATATTTCATTGGCTTCACTTCTTAGGACATATCTACATTGCAGCCTTAAGCTGCTCCTGTTTTGTGTGGATGCTGACTAGATTTTGCTACAAAAATTGTTTGGCTTGAAAAGCTTTAGAAGCAACTTGAGAGGTGTTCAGTCTTGATGAATGACTACTGTGGCCCCGCAATGGGTAGTTTCCTTACTGAAGTGTTATGTGCCAGAAAAGCAATTGTCAATATGTAAATCAAGTTAAATTAATTAAGGATATGTATAAAAAAGCCACCACATCAAATGCATGTACATTATGAACCCTGTTGGGAAGGCATTCCTGCCACTGCACTCAGTAACCAATCAAAGCACAGGGGCCTGCCTAAAAGAAAGTTGAGAAAGGCAGAAATGCTGAAGTCATCAGCTAAAAATATAATTTTAAGTCAAGATCATGAACACCCAGGTGGAGGTGACATTCATGATGGGATAGGGAAGAGGTGAGGACAATTTTGTCTTGCTTTCCAAAAACAGTGAATGTCTGGCATTCATGACAAGGCAAGTTAAAATTGCAGACATTACTTCATGAGAATATGAGAATATATCTAGCCAGCTCCACTTACGTGTTTAGCAGACACTCGTGCTCACACACACAACTCGATGTATGCACACAGTCATTCACACAAATAAAGCTGTGTGCTCTCGCGCACATGCCTGCCACTAATATAGAACCAACCCCTCTCCCTCCCCCAGTGCAGGGCCACCAATCTGGAAAGGTTGGGGACCACTGGTTTAAATGACCAGGGATCAAATTGTCTGCATTATTTAATCTAACAATTAAGTTAACATTGAGTCTTTTCAGCTCAAACTTTCAGGACTTCTGTCTGCTATCAATAGATGCTGAGTGGGAATTATGGAAACGAATACACCTGCAGATCACCAGTTTGGGGAAGAAAGGATGCTATTCTTTTTAATATGTTACAGTGGCAATGTACAATACCTCTACCAGAGGTGGTATTCAGCAGGTTCTGAACAGTTCTGGAGAACCAGTACCGGAAATTTTGAGTAGTTCACAGAACCGGCAAATACCACCTCTGACTAGAGGTTTTACAATATCCTTCGCCTGCCATGCCCACTAAGCCATGCCCACAGAACCAGTAGTAAAAATTTTTGAATCCCACCACTGACCTCTATAAGTAATGAGTGTTTTGTCTGCTTAATTTTATCTTGATGTAGGGGAAAGGAGGGAGGCAAAGAACAACTTTTGAAATTCATATGGTTTATGTTTATTTTAGCAATCATCTCAGATATGTGATTGCATTTTTTGTTCCAGCTAGGATTAAAATTAGGTGGGTGTTCAGCAGGGAATGAGGTAAATAAACATTTCAGAGCAAGAGAAGGGGGAGGAAAGCCTGTTTGTTGGACTAAGACCAATGAGGCCTTCAAGTCAATGAGATGACTGTCACAATTCAACTTTAAATAAGAAAGATTTATATGGATGTTTAGAAACTGGGGAATGTTTCAAGAAAATGAAATGTTGAGCTTCTTTGAGCATCTAACAGTCTTTATGGGAGTAAAGAGCATTTAATTTAATCTTATTAACATCTGTCTATTTGAAACAAGGAAACAGCCTAATATTCACCTCATAGCTTTTTGTGCACTCTATGATGAAACTAATTAAGCAAACAGCTCTTGTAGCTTCTTCTGTATTTCCTATGGAGCTCAAAATGTAAGATAATTTATTTACTGATCAGCCAGACCTGGTCTCTTCACAGGAATTTGCTTTAGCAGCAAATAGAAGCCCAGGGTAGAAGCAAATCTTAAAACTGCATAGGGGAACAATGAGTTTTGGTCTCAATTGGTGCCCCACATAAAATAAAGCACATTTGTGATATGCAGTACACCTAATCATTTTTTATATAGAAGTACAACCCCTCCTGGTTTAATCTAGAATTGTTAATGAACAAATACATTCCACATGAATTTGGCATAGTTTGTAATACAATGTAATACATACATTGTAATACATAGTTTGTAATACAAAAATGAAAGCTGGTTTGGTCTAGTGGTTAAGGCCCAGGCTAAAAAGCAGGTGGCTGTCAGTTCTAGTCCTACCTTAAGGATGAAAGGCACCTGGGCCAGTCACTCTCTCTCTCAGCCCAATCCATCTCACAGGGTTGGTATTGTGGAGAAAATAGTATTAGTTATGTTCGTCTTGTAATTTATAAAAATAAGAGAGGAATATAAATAAAAATTTAAAAATAATAAAGTTGCAAGACACATTTAAATCAACTGGGATCACTGGAATTAAATAAAGTTATAAGCCATTCCCACTATTCAGCTTTCCACCTACAATTGAGTTGATAGAAAATTCTATTAGCATGATACTTTTTACAGTTCATGTTCTATTTCCTATCCTGCCTCCATTTCTACTCATTGCCAGCCATCTGACTTAATGTAATGGGTGACAAATCCTAAGAGATTATATATAGTTGAGGCTATTTTCAGATATTGTTGAAATAAAGGAGAGAATGCTATTACTATGTATAAATATAAGAATGACTTAAGGATACCTCATTCATATGCTGAGATGAAAGAAGTGTTGTCAGGTTACAATAAAAAAAAAAACCCCAGCCATATTTGTATCCTTGTTAGGTGCAAGAGAGGGAAAGCTCTATGTTGGATTTTTTGGGGGGGAGGGAGGAAAATTGTCAATATAAAATCTTCCATAAAATACAATCACATCTTGAGTTTGGATACAGTTCAACTTGCTGAATTGCAAATATATCTCTCCTGCAAAAAAAATCAAACTAAAAAATAATTTTTAATTATTATTTAATAATTTCAAATGATTTTAGTAACTCCCATAAATTCTGAATGCAAAATCCAGAAAATATAAATACATTTTTCACTGATATAAAGAATGAAAGGCATCCAGGAAACACAATGGAAATAAAATAGCCAAATTATTACTTTGTACATATGCCCTTTTTACTTATCTCAAACCTTCTAGTTTATTTTTCTAGAGATAAAAACTGAATGACACTAAAGAGACAATTCTATGTTATTTTTCATATTTATAAATGTGATTTAAAATGACTGAATTCAAGTTTGAAAGACTCACACCAATGCTAAAAAATGAACTTGGGCTTCAAGAGGTAATATCTGTGATGCTTTCCATAAAAGAGACAATCATATTTATGTAAATACTGAACTTTAGTGTCTGATTTTGAAAGGTCATGTCTAAAGTTTCCATATCTATTTGCTTCTGCCAGATGGTTATGGTTAAGGAGGTGATTTGTCCATTGTATACTCAATTTTTCCTTGCTTTCTCAAGTGTTTGGTACTGATTTCTGGTCTATGACTCATGTGCTATCATTTTTTTCACTTCTCAATAGTTATATGAAACAACAAATTGGAGTTATTATAAATCTTATGCTCTAATTGCAGGTGATGTCTATGGAGTTAGGCAAAAATAAAAGAGATACAAATTAGAATGTATTTATCAGATTCATAAAAATATTTGTTTGTTGGACTATTAGTCATATCCAACAAATAAGCTTCAGTTTTCCAGTGAAGAAATATTTTACTTTCATTATTTCAGAGTCATAAATGCTATAATGGTAATTCCAAACTTTAAATTATTTCACCTGGATACAGTTCACATGGAGATGTAAATCAGAACTTAAAATGTCCTGACTTAATTGAGAGCAAACTGATTTACATCTCTATGTGAACTGTTTGCAGCATCTTGCACAACCGAGCTTCTTTGACTGTTCCTGCAAATGGGAATCACTATTGAAACTTCTATCAGGGACTCTTTGCTCGTAAGAATTCACCAGGAACCTTGGATTGTTATAATAACCATATATCAAGAATTATTACAGCTTGAGTTAAACAAACAATGAAAAAAAAAACAGTCAAAAGTTGTTATCTTTATCTTTTGGCAAGAGGAGTAAAATAGAAGAGATTCAGGCAGAATACACCAGAATCTCACTGTTTCCCAAATAAGCCACATTTTTAAACTTGTTTTTTCTTTCTTTTTTAAATTATATTGGGACAAAATTTGCATGGTTAGCTTACTGAGGTGATATTGATATGGAGCAAGTCCAATTAATGGAATTTTCATTTGAATATATAAATACAGACTCTTATTACACAAGAGAATGTTCAGAACTTGGACTTCTACAGTTACATCTGTCTGTCTATTGTTTGTCTATATCTGTCTGTCTGTCTGTCTGTCTGTCCGTCTCTCTCTCTCCCTCTCTCTCTCTCTCTCTCTCTCTTTCTCTCTCTCTCTCTCTCTCTCTCTCTCTCTCTCTCTCTCTCTCTCTCAGCTCTCATCTATTTATTGTCATATTCATCTGGAACAATGCTAATATACAAAAACATAACTTTAAGAAATACTTATATTTAATTTTAATATCACCACTTCTAGGAGGTATCAATGTTGGTGGTATAAAATATTATAATATCTATATTTCACCACATTTTTCTTGTTTTGTATTTCTTAAGTTGGCAAATATAAGTTTGTGGAAAGACAATATGTTTTTCTGTTTGGGTCTGTCAAATGTAAATGCTAAAGGATTCCATCATCATTCAGGTTAGAGAGTAATCTATTTGAAGGTTTCTTCCAGATGTCACCACAATAGCAACTGCTTCTAAAGATATTAAATAGGATTCATCCCAGCATTAACATCCAACCATATGTTCCTATTTTTCCCAAATATCTGAGAATTAACCTATGTTGTATTTCCAATTGGAGTTATAATTAAAATGTAATTACATTTTACATATTTGTGCAATAGTTGATAAATATTTATATTTTTGTATGGAATGTATTTTTTAAATTTATAACATGATGATTTCTCTTTATTTGGCCACTACTCTTGCTTCACATTTTGCCAAGAATAAGAATTAAAGTGTACACATGCGTACCCTCATACATATCTAGAACATAGGCACAGATAAAACATGTATTTATATCAATGTGTACAGTGCACATATTTCTCACTTTTTGTCATGATGAAAAAATTGGATCACACTTCATGAGCTGTTCTGAGTTGAGCTAAACCAGCATATTGGAGTAGGATGAGTGCTGGTATTTATTGCTTTCAAATTCCTGCTATTCTATAATTCTCACTGGTGGCCTTCAACAAACTATTGTTTCCTCCTGATAGTTTACTTTACAGATTGTCATATAAAACAGGGACATTGTTTAGTTCAAGGACACTGATCAAACATTAAAAACCAAAGGTTTGCCCCTCTCTGGTTCTGCTTAAAGTTACATGCTTCCTTTTTCCTCCCCCCCCCCCCTTTTTTTTTTTTTTCTTCTGGTTCTTCTATTATTGTTTTAGAAATTGAAGGCTGCTCTTCAGGAGTGATCCTCCTAACTATGAGAAGAGCATTTCAATTCTGAGTTTAAAGGAATATTTGTATGTTGATCTGGAAAACCAAATAAATCTGATTCCAGGAGCATTTTCCTAATTGGGTGACAGTATGTTTATGCTCCTGTCTGTCACGTTCTGCAGGGTTGGAAGTCTGGAAGCTGTTTCATGAAAGAGCTAATCCTGGACAGTGAAGCAGAAGGATTACAATAGCATCTGACATTAAGTTCAATTTACTTACAGTTGAGGACAATATTACCATTGATTTTGGTGATTTTGGCTCATTTGTTTTTTCTTTTGCTTATTTTCTAGGTTAATAATTTTCATTGCCAACGAATTTAATTTTTTAAAACTATTTTGCAAATTAATGAGAAGATAAATTTGCTGTGCTATGCATGTGACACATTTGTGAAAATAACTCATTTTGGCATCCAGTAGGACAGATTTGAAAATATAACAGCATTTATGGGTATAATTCAAAAAGAAAAAAATGAAAAATATGTTTTCCTTGCAGAATTCTTCAAAAATATGAATAAGGACAGACTTATGTTTGGGTAGTTTCTTTGTTTCTTTTGGAAGCAATAGGATGAATGGGATATTTAGGAGTTGGGGGGATAGTTGAAATTACTTCTTTAATCCAGAAGAACAATGGACACTGAAAATACCTTTTGTTTTTGGAAAAAAACCAAAAACAAGCTAGAATTTTCATTTTAAAAAAATTGGTTCATAATTGTTGTTGGTAAAATGTATTTTAAAAGTAGTTTGCACAAGCCAATGGGTAAGGCAGTGAGTGAATTCCATAGGGGCTTGGAAAAATCTACTTTATACAAAGGAAGGTAAGCATTTTAGAGATGCTAAAAACTTTGTATTAAGCCCTGGGCTTAAAAGGTGTTAAGTTTCTGTTGTGTGGTATCAGGGTATAGTGAAAGCAAAGCGGATGGGGGTCCATTAGCATGAATGATGGGTTCCTTTTGTACAGGAATCAATTTGCAGGTAAAGTGTTTTGCACTGTCAAGAGATAAAGATAGCTTCCCCAGAAGGCCCTGGAAGTGATCCTGCTGCAAAGGAGGGTCTCCCTTAAGGCAAACATTGATCAGTCCTTTTCATCCCAAAGTGCTTGGCTTTGTTTTCCAGGGTGACAAATTAATAAGCAGGTTCCTAGGTCACTTGCAATTTGGCATGTTAAACTCTTGATATGTCCAAGTTTCTTTACAAATTCAGTTTTTAAACATTGATGTCACGTTTGCTATACCAATACATTATTTTTACTATCAACAAACTTTCTGGTACCATTAAAGCTGTTCAGAACTTGTTCTCTAGTTTATGGAAGAAGCAGTGGATGCCTTTATTAAGGCATCTGAAATAGTTCTGGTTAATAGCTAGTTCCTAACCAACTAGATTCCAATTATTGTGAATATTATTTCAGACTACATTAACAAAACAAATTTTGACATGGTATCTGTCAAAATAATAGTACTTCAAATGTTATTGATATGTTATTACAACATTTGACCATTTGCAATGGGCAAAAAGAATACTGGCTTTAAAATGTTTTGAGAAAATTGCTGGACTTTCAGAAAAAAGTTATCTTGTGTGAGATAGCTCCTTCATCAGCAAGATTATGATACTAAGACTTATCTGTATTCTAAAACAGTAATATTGAAATGGGTGATTCTATTAAAACATTTTAATAAGTCTCAGTGATCAACTAAGTGCCATTAAAATAGAATTAAAGAGATATACGGTAGAAACATTCACAGAGTTTGCATTGATTAATATTTTTCTGGGGGAAAAAAGACCTCCTGAATGCAGATTCTTGACTAAACTAGCATAATCTAATATAATTCAGACCATCAATAGATTTATTTTACATAGTTTTTCCCTATGTTTTTGGCTGATCCCACATCTTATACCCTACGTATGAGAATAAATGCATGACAACATATAACGTAATTTAAACAAGATATTTCTTAAAGGACAAATATGCCAATAGGAAACAGAAAAAAATAATAAATATCTAGGCCAAGCCAAACATAAATGCTTCCCTTAATTCTCAGGTAAATTTAATTTTTAATTTTAATTGTAAAGTATACTTTGGGATGTAAAAAGTATTTATAAATACTTTTTAAAAAGTGGCTTACAATAATACAAAATTAAAAGAAAGAAAATTAAAAGGACAGAAATAACCAAACCCTGAAACCTGGTGAAAATAAATTTTTATGGAGAAAAGAAGAAAACCTTGATGGAGAAGGACAAGTTCATCATCCTATTTTATACAAAAAGTAAAATTGAAAATATTTGTTCACAAACTAATTTTTTCAAATGGAATGAAGCTGGAAGTTTATGACATGCATTTCAGAGTTGGATCCTGCTCAATATTGTAATCAAATTAAAGATATTGCTCCTCCTTCTGCTTCCAAGGGAGAAGAATCTATCAAGTCTCTAGTAAAATCTCAACAAAATAGCAGTTCTGTCCTGTATACATAGGATACCCATGATTGTATTTGCTATATATAGCTTGTGACCTTATTTATTTAATGATATTCATTCATTCATTCATTCATTTTCTTGTATTATTTTATAAATAAATCAGGCAGTGAATATATCCAACACAGCTTCCTCCTCCAATTTTCCCCATAAGAACAACCCTGTGAGTTGGGCTAAGAGACAGTGACTGGATCAGCTTTCATGCCTACAGTGGGGCTAGAACTCAAGGTCTTCCACTTCCTAACCTAGTGCCTTAACCACTAGACCAAATTGATTGGTCATCCATTTTACTGTAATAACTTTGGACAGTTCACAATGTATAAAAATATTGTACAAATAATAATAATTTGAAACCAATCTCAGCTAGAGCATTTTTCTGAGGAGAGAGGCACCTGAAGAAAAGCTACACTTTTTTGATGTCTGATGACAGCAATCTCTCAAGAACAGGACTTAAACATTACCTTGCTGGATGGGGAGAGCCCACTAGAGAAGATAGTTTTAGGTGCTGGAAAATACTGTGGGTAACTTTTAGCTTAATTTACACTTACACATTGCTACTTAATCCTTCTATCTAGATCAGATGCACATGAATCACTCAGGTCTGTTAACCAAACTATGTCTTGAGGCTTATTAAACATTAGCAAAACATGGGAAAAAAAATCTATTTTTATCTGTTACTGAAGAGGCACAGAACTTTCCAGAGCCACAGGAAACAATGTTGAGGATAATTAGCTTGGACAGGCTCAGAGTGGGTGGCCTTTGGTTATTCCAGCTTTAATACTTTTATGCACATATCAATAGCCAAACGGAGATGGAAAACAAGGTAACAGATATTCATTCCTCTACAGTTAAGTAGATGGGGTTGGTATATCCTACATCACAATATCAGATCTTTAGTTATATAGGGTTTTAAAGATTATAGTCAGCACCTTGATTGGCACCAGTAGGTCAACTGGCAGTAACAGTGGTACTCAACTCTTGCAATACACCGTGAAATTGAGGGATCCCTTTAATTACTTGAGCCTTTGCATTATGACCAGCTTAAAGGGCAGGGCATGTAGCAAGAGTTATGAAGACCCAATCACACTGTCCCAGTTCATATTCTGTATTAAGCTGCCAGATGGTTTAGCAGTAAATATGTCCATATGTTTTATAGCAGTAAATATGCCCAATATGTTCTGATTCTATGCATAAACAAGAATAAACAAGCAACTAACAAATTATCCATCATTTTGTTATAAAGAAAACAGAGGGCAATCCATCAACAATGTGAAAACAACCTAGAGTTTCACTTTCTGATTTCCTTGGGGTGGATTAACTCAGATTTTTACCAAACTCAGCTAATTTTACCAATCTAGAGATGGCTCATTAGCTATACTTGATTGTGGGCACTTTCATAGCTCAGAGCTTCATGGCTTAGTATAATAGATAAGTTTATTGTCAAAGCTAAATGTTTTCTTGGCTTATTTGGTTTTTTTAAAAAACTTTTCTACACATTTTAGATCGTACATTTGCTCTTCAAAATTCTTGACCAAACATGTAACATTTTGTTGGAACACATTCCTGAGCAGAAACCCAGTTGTATACTGAACACTTATTGTCAAATGAAAAGCAAACAATGAGTCATATTTTGCTGGGAAAAGTGAACTTCAAAAGATTTGGCAGGGACTAAGAATTTGATTTATGTACATTCCTAAATAACTTTCATTAGACCCGAAAAAGCATTTTCAGGGGTGAGAAAGAAAAAGCAGATGGTTTCTTTTTTTCTGTAAAAGTGTGTAGCTTATTACAGACCTCTCATATAACAAGGATCACATTCATTTTAACTTACTTTTCCATGGGATGATAGTTATAAGACTCACTAGCTATTCGGGCTCAAAAAAGAACGGCTTATTTGTGAAAGGCAATGACATAATTTGCTTGAGGATCAAACCAAGTTCAGGATCAGGATTGCATTGATATATTTTTTTTATAAAAAAATAAGATTTTCTCTAATGATACCAAACAAAAACTATGCAAAATACTATTCGATTCTCATGTACCAGAGAATCCAGTATATAATGAGCTTTCAGAAAACCCTTTATTTTCTCTCCCAGTTATACAATATCTTTTAATATCTTAAATATTTCCATTGACCAACCTTATCCTAATGTCAAATCCTGGAAGAAGACAATTGTACTCACTCTTTCAGTAATACCAACAATTATATTTTTTTCAAAAAGTGGGAAAGATAATGATGTTGGACCTTTGAATAACAGCTATTTGTAAGGGTTTGAAATGCACAGTTGCCAAGGCATGGGAAACAGCCAAGTTTTCAAGATTTTCTTAAGCACTATTATGATGGGAGCCATATAACTGTCTGGAGTATGCTGTTCCAGATGAGAGATAAGATGAGAATAAGAGTATTTTCATATTCATCTTCTCCAGCAATTTATATTTTACCAATTCTGGTTTCTTCTATTTAAAGATTGTCAAGTTTAAGTCTATTTAAAGATAAAATATTTTTCCAAAGAAAGAGGCCCTTAAAACTGTCCACAATTATCTTGGAGATAACAGATTATCGGAAATGTTCACAACTATTGGTTTTCTATTGGCCTCTTTTCCTGTTGCCTTTTATTTTTTAAGCATCAGCAACTCTTCTCTTCTTTTGAAAAGTTGCCAATACCTGGTTTGTCCCACAGGTATTAGGAGCCACTATTGATGGTTTTGTTATAGTGTTTGGTCACCATTTAATATTTTGTATCTTATACTTATATATTGTATATGTTTTAAAGTGGGGTTTGGTGGGGTTTTTTTTTTTTTTTTTGGTATTTGTAGTACACTGCCCAGTCAAATAGTTTGATTTGGGTGGCCTTATAAATCTAGAAATATTTAAATTACTCTACAAATAAATAGATAAAAATATAAATAAATAAACTCTATAATCTATCTATTATCTATCTGTCTGTCTGTCTGTCTGTCTGTCTACCATCTATCTATCCAAGGCTTTTACAACATATATTCAAAATAGTAAAACGTTGGTTTCATTATATGCTTTAGCTGTTTAATGAATATGAATTGAATACAAAAGTGAGTAACCACTACTCCCCTCCAAAAGGATGTGTATCCAGTTACACAGAAGCTTTGTGAAGGAAGAGGAAATGGGTTGAGAGGAAATTTTTTAAAAATGTAGCTGGTTTGAGTTGATTAAATCCTCAAAAAGAGAGAGAGAGATGAGAAAGTCCAAAAGCATGAGTAGGTCTGTGAATACTGTAGAAGCAAGGATGATTTATAAAAATAGAAAGGTAAGGAGAAATATTGCAAAGAAAAGAGCTTAGGGTGTTATGGCACTATTCAGAAGCATTTGTAAAAAAGTTGTGGTTGAGATATTGAAGCTGGCAAGATGGTTATCACTGCATCATACTCTAAATCCTACTCTCTTGCACGTTCATGTGACATCAGTGTACATACAAAGCTGGCACAGCTTGATCCATGATGCTGCAACGACATCTCACCTATTTTAATCCCATTGCTCCTCATAGATATCACTCTAATATTTAAATTGATATGTCAGTAATGCAGGCCTTTTATCATCTCAGCAATGATTTGGCAATGTTATGTTGTAATTTGCTGGTGAAGAAATGGTTCTAGATTTGTCATATAAAGTTTAGGTTTTGTGCCTTAAGAGATAAAGAGTTGTAAAATATAATGCATTTCTGAGAGTAAGTCCTTCTGAGATTGTGTGGCCTAGTGTGGTTTAAACTGTTAAAAAGCAGGAGAGCTAGTTAATGGGTATGGCAGAAATGTAAAAGATAGATGGATGCAAAGAACAGGTTGGGTAATTATGATATTTTCCAGATGGTTTTCTTTTAGGAATTAGTCTAATACCATAGTTAAGGCCCTGTCACACTGCCCAACGGATGCAAAACATTAGTAAAAAGGACACAACGGACGAGAAAAATGTTCCATCCGTTGTTATCCGCTCTCAAAAGGGGCAAAAATTTGCATAACCAGAGTGGATAACACGGTAAGGAATGGACGCGGGGAGGCAGAGTGGAAGGAAGGCGGATGCGGAACGGAAGCCCAGCGGATGGAAGCGGATGAGAGCGGATGGCACATCCGCTAGGCTTCCGGGGGATCTCAGCAAAGCGGACGCGGAACGGATGAAGCGGATGCATAGCGGATGCACAGCGGATGAAGTGGATGCACAGCGGAAGCCTAGCGGATGCCTGGCGTTAATTGCGCATGCGGGGGGATGCATTGCGTAAGCCCCGTGGATATAAAAGGAAGCAGCTCGGAAGCAGGTCACCATTCGGAGGAAAGACCTGCTGCCGGACGCATTGACTGCCTTGCCTGCTCTGCCTGCATGCCTGCCTGCAAGCCTTGCTGCAAGCCTTCCTGCCAGCCTGCCTCCCAGCCTTCCTGCCAGCCTGCCTCCCAGCCTGCCTCCCAGCCTCCTGGTCAGCCTCCCTGCCAGCCTTACTGTCTGCCTGCCTGCCAGCCTTGCTGCCAGCCTGCCTTCCAGCCTCACTGCCAGCCAGCCTGCCTGCCAGCCTTGATGCCTGCCAGCCTTGGTGCCTGCCTGCCTGCCAGCCTTCCTGCCAGCCTTGGTGCCTGCCTGCCTGCCAGCCTTGGTGACAGCCTTCCTGCCAGCCTTGCTGCCTGCCAGCCTCCCTGCCAGCCAGCAACCCCACAACCATGGGGAAGAAGAGAAAGCAGCAACATGCTGCCATCCCTGGCAAGAGGGACAGGGCCACCTTCCCGCCCCCGTCCCTGACTCTGCTTCTGCTGGGGCTTCTGCTGGGGCTTCTGCTGCTTCTGCTTCTGGAGGAGCTGATGATGATGCTTCTGGTGGTGGTGCTTCTGCTCGTTCTTACTCTGCTGAGGCTGCTCCTGGCGGTGGTGCTTCTGCTCGTGCTTACTCTGCTGAAACTGCTCCTGGCGGTGGTGCTTCTGCTGGTGCATACCCTGCTGAAGCTGCTCCTCGTCCTGCTGGTCCTGCTCATCCTGCTCGTACTCCTGGACTTGCTCATCCTGCTCGTGCTCCTGGTCTTGCTCGTCCTGCTCGTCCTGCCCATGCTCTTGGTCCTGTTCGTGCTCTTGGTCTTGCTGGAGCTGCTGGTGCTTACTCTGCTACTGCTGATCTTGGTCCTGCTGGTCCTGCTGCTGCTGCTGATGATGATGATGATGATCCTGCTGGTGATGATGATGATGATGATGATCCTGCTGGTGCTGCTGCTGCTGGTGGTGTAGAGGGGCAGCCCCTACTACCTGGGAGCCCCTCTGATGAGGGCCCATCTGGTCCTGCCAAAGGGAGGAAGAGGCATATGTGGGGACGGGAGAGGGGGCAATACTCCATTGAGGAGGAACATGAGGATGAGGTGCTGGAGTGGCTGAGAGAGAATGACTATCTGTGGCGGAAGGGACACCGTCTCTACAGGGACACCAAGCGGAATCATGCTGCTTGAAGAGAGAAGGCGGAGAGTCTGGGCTACACTTTGGAGGTGCTCCTCGGCTGGTGGAAGCACATGCACACCTGGTACGGGAAGCTGCACCTCAAGAAATCTGGCCAGGCCACAGTTAAGCTGACGGACAGAGAGACCTAAGTCATGGCCAGGTGCAGCTTCCTGGAGGGTGAGATCCGCCACCGAGGTGCACCAGCAGCCCCTCTCACTACCCTCTCTCTCCGGCAGCCTGCTGAGAGCCAGTCCTCTTCTGGCCGAGAGTCAGCTCCTGTCTCCAGGAAGGTTTCTGTGGAGCGTGCCACGGCGGAGAACCCGCTGACAGCTGTTGTAACCATGGTGGAGTGCGTGGAGGACTCCCTGGTGCGGTGGGAGAAAGGAGACGGCATGTCCACCACAGCCCTACCCGCATCCACCCCCAGCTCCACCTCCACAGAAAGGCAGAGAGCCAGACCGGAGGGGCAGAGCCACACTGTCCTGCTGGAGATCAGGGACACCATCCAGAGCAGCATAGATCTCCTCTCTCAGCTGGTCCACACCGACTCCTCATCCTCCAACCGCAAGCCCTTCCTCACCTATGTCAACCAGACCCTCACGGACATGGCGGAACCCCAGTATCAGGTGGTGAAGGA
The DNA here is from genome assembly GCA_015471245.1 of Laticauda colubrina. NCBI lineage: Eukaryota > Metazoa > Chordata > Lepidosauria > Squamata > Elapidae > Laticauda > Laticauda colubrina. The sequence continues at coordinate 57,113,853 of BLBF01000007.1, read as the reverse complement.
CCGGATCACCGAGCTGCTTCACAACCCTCCAGACCCAGAGGAACCTGCTCCCACCCAGTCCAGGTCTGTTCCTCCACCCCAGGTGATGTCCCTCCCATTCCAAGGCTTTCCACAGGCCCTCACCTACCAGGGCTACAGATACCAGGAGGTCCAGCAGCACAAGCAGCAGCCCTTCCCAGTCCAGGCACAGAGTCATCGAATGACACCGTTGCCACCGGTTCCACTGATGCCACCGATGCCACCGACGCCACTGATGCCACCGATGCCACTGATGCCACCCATGACACTGATGCCACTGACGACACTGATGCCACCCACGACACTGATGCCACCCATGCCACCGATGCCACCAATGCCAGTCCTCACCCAGCTGCAGACCAGACAGCCCCACTACACTGCTCCTTCCTCCACCCCACAGCCAAGCCCGGCCTCAGTACATCTGTCGTTGGTACTGGGGCTGACACCCCATGGCATGGAGGAAGGAGCTCTCAACATCACGGGTCTGAGCCATCTGTCCGAGAGCTTTCTCAACACACCGTCACCTGTTGTCCTCTCGGGGCCAGGCACCCCAATGGCGCTTCAGACAAGCACTCCAGCCCCAGCCACCTCCACAGCACCTGGACCCTGAGACTAGACACACCTCCGAGTGACCAAGAGGAGTGCCAGAGACTGGGTGGCTACCTGTAGACTTTATTTGGACACTTGACTTGGGTCATTTTTCTTTTACAGCTTGTTGTTAATAAAATCTATCTTTGATTCACACACTTGCTTCATTTCTTTTTTTTAATAAAGTCTTGGTGGAAACTTTTAGAAATGGTTTAAGCCTTTGCATGCTTGTGGGATGGGTTAAGATAGCAGTGGGGTGGGCAGGGATACCTTTGGAATGGGTAATAGCTGTGGGATGGGCAGGGATACCTGTGGGATGGGTTGGGATATCTGTGGGATGGGTTAAGATAGCAGTGGGGTGGACAGGGATACCTTTGGGAGGGGTAATAGCTGTGGGATAGATAAACCTCCAGTGCAAGCATAGTGGGACTGTATGGTCCACTCTCCCAGGTGCCACACCTATGGCCCTTTATTATCAATAATAATGTAATAATCATCCACACATGTCAACATAAACACAACTCTTTATTAAACGCCCTGTTCATCGTAGGCCCACCCAACATACATGGCCCAATCTCATCAGTGTGATGAGACAGGCTGAAGGAAGCATCCATTAAGCATCTATCATCCTGTCTTGCCACTCCACTGCTCCAGCTGGGGAGTTGCATCAGTGTTTCAGGAGGTTGCGCTGCTTCTTCCCTTCATGTGAGGCTCTGTTGGGGCCTTGCACATCCTGAGTGTCTATCAGGTTTTGCCCTTGCCTCCATTCCCCAGGCTCCATGTCCCCATTGCCTTGCTGGAGGTCCACGAGCCTGTTCTGCAAGACTGGGTAGTGGGTGCACATGAGATTGTGCAGGATGCAGCAAGCTTCCACGATCCTCCTCACGGTCTGTGGGCGATGCTGCATGGTGGTGAGAAGTACCTGGAACCTGTTGGCCAGGATGCCAAAGGCGTTCTCCACCACCCGCCTTGCCCTGGACAGCCTGTAGTTGAAGATCCTCTATTCACGGGTGAGGAGTCTGGAGGTGTAGGGCTTGATGAGGGAGGTTCTGAGGGAGAAGGCGTCATCCCCCACGATGAAGTAGGGCACATCTTGTGTGTCGTTGGGCAGGGGGTCTGGATCTGGGAAGCCCACGATGAGGTTGCATTCCAGCCCCTCCTTGAGGTCACTGGCGTTGTATACCTGGGCATCTGAATATGAGCCGTTGCCTGAAGCATCGATGTACATGAACTTGTAGTCAGCATCGACCATGGCAAAGAGGATGATGCTGAAGAAGCCCTTGTAAGTTGAAATAAGTGGACCCTGACTTGACTGGTGCTTTGCAGGCCACGTGCTTGCCATCTATGGCTCCAACTGTGTGGGGAAAGTTCCACCTCTGATACCACTGCTCTACAACTTTCTTCCAGCCTTCTTCAGTGGAGGGGCACTGGAGGAGCTCCTCCAGATATTCTTCGATGATGGCCTGCACCACTTCTCTGACCACAATGCTGATGGTGTTGTGTGGCACCCTCCAGCCGTACTGCATGCTCCTGTAGGTGGTCCCTGAGGCCAGGTGGCGCAGAGTGAGTGCCACCTTGAGCCCAGGTTCCAGGCTGGGCCGGAAGTTGGTGTTTGCCTTGGTCAACCTGGGTGTGAGCCGCTGCACAACTTCGTTAAACATGGCTGGAGGCATCCTCATGAAGTTCTGGAATGCACGAGTGTCTTCGTTCCTGAGCTCCATCATCAGTTTGTTGTACAGTCCATACTCTGCTCTTCTCCCGATCCATCTTCGGACCCAGACGCTTCTTGGCCGCCTCTTTTTCTTCCCGTAGTAGAGTTCACAGAGCCTGTAGATGGCTTCACACTGTTGCAGAACGATGGTGGCTGCCAAAAGGACTTTGTTACGATCCATGGTGGACATGCTGTGGAAGAGCAAGAGGCAGATGAAGGCTGCAGAGGTCTGCACAGTTGGGCTGCTGGACTGAAAGTGAGATCCAGATGAGTTGCTCCCCCTTTTTATAGGCAGTATAGGTTTTCCACTATGTGTCCCTTTGCATCCTCTATGCATCCTCTAGACATCCTTAATATCCGAAATAGGTCCCTCTGCGAACGTTTTTTCCGTTTTAAATGCTTTCTTTGCGAGCTGCATCTGCTTTCATCCTTTCTCCATCCATTCTGCATCCGTTCTGCATCCGTTCCGCATCCGTTCCGCTTCCTCCCTGTGTCCGTTTACCGCTGGAGCGGATCGAGTTGTGCGGATGCGGAACGGATGCCTAGCGGATATAGCGGATGCGTAACGGATGCAGAACGGATGCCTAGCGGATGGAGAACGGACGCATTGGATACATTTTCCGCAGAAAAGTTTTGAGCAGCTCAAAACCCTCTGATCTGATGAAACGTCAATAGACGGATGCTGGACGGATAGAGAGGAAGCAAAACGTATGTAGTGAGTACAAAACGGAAGCATCGCGTTAACCAACGGATGGCAAGTGTTTTTCTCTGTTTTACATCCTCTTTCCATCTGTTGGTGCAGTGTGACAGAGGCTTAAGTTATACTAACTTAAGCTATTTGTGCTTCTCTTTTCTTGAAAAGGCTATAAATCTCTCTGTGCCACCTGCTCCCAATTGGTGACTCGAACTGATTTTATTTACACATGGGGCAGAAAAAAGTATCCTGATAAACATATTTTTATTTATCACGATAAAACAGAATCTAAGTTGATAAATATAATTTTGACTTGTTTTGGTCTTTTTAGTAAGAACCTGTACAAATACAGGGAAAAAAGTTGCGTGACTAAGAAATAAAGGGGATTTTTTTCCTGACAAGAAACATGAATAACAGCAAATATTTCCATTGCAGTCAATGCATATATTGAAAGTATTCAATTAACAGAACACAGCTCATATAAATTACCTGAGTAGCTTATATAAATATAAGTAGTTTTTTAAAATAATGCATGAAACAGGAAATGTGTTTTGTTTCATACACACAAGTGCATTTACTCAGAAATTCTGCCGAGCTGCTGGAGCGCAGTGCTGTTGTGCCAGAAGTAGAACACAGAACATTAATTGTTCCAGGTTCTAGCCAAGACAAAATCCAAAGAGGGCTGATTCGGATAGTGGAGCAAAGTTGTTATGTTTCATCCTTCTATCTTTCCTATAACACATGAGCATTGCTAATCTTTTGTTGCCAATGTTTTTGGTTTCATATATGGCCTGTCACTGACTGTACATGACTCCTGACCCAATGATCCTCCTCCATTTTGAGTACATTCATGGGAGGGGGGGAATAGGACATGGCCAGTTGGATATACCACTCCTGAAGCCAAGGACCCTGGAACAGCAGCTACAGTATGTAGAAGCAGGAAGTGGAAGGTGCTTGGGAAATTGGGCTAGGGTGGGGGAATATAGCCTTTGGCATTATTATTGGCTTTACTGTTCTCCCCTCCCTGAAAATATCTCTGTCTGGAACATCAGAGTTTTAGTTCGAATCTGCACCAAACTGCATATTTTTTATTTGTACACACTCCAGCTCTAACTAACTTCCAGCTCTATGCATAGAATGGTTAATATAATAAATGTTTTGTGCATCCCTAGTTTTTATTAAAAAGAAACAATCCAAATGTTCAAGCAATATGGTGGGAAAACTTCCAAAAGAGAGAAAGCACTAGCCAACAGACTGGGATAGGCATGACATGCCCCGCTCCTGTGTATTAAGTGAAGAAATACCTCTACTTCTTTCTCTCTTCTACTCCTTTAGCTAGTTCACCTTGGGCTGGAAGCTTTTCTGTCTTGGTGGATCCAGAAGCCTAGATCAGTTACCCAATGACCTCCATTACAGTGATGGCTGAGACAGCTGCTGTTCTTTCTAACAAACTCAATCCCCATGGGAATGAATGGAGGCCCAATGTGGTCAATAGTGTGATCAATATCACAATAGAGTGATAAATATAACAAATAATATGTGCCAGGTGGCAAGACTGTGGGCAAATTCAATAAGATCACATGACTCTCCTGTGCTGGCATTTAATTTCTAGAAGGCTTCATTTTCAGTGGTAACTTTTAGTTCTAGAGATCACTCAATTTATCTCCTGCAATTTCCACAAACTGGCATTTTATGGTGTCTACAGTTCTTCCACTGTACACATATGCATCTGTCTGCCAAAACCAACAAGTCATTCCCCTGACAAGACAACTATGGCCAACAAAATGTATCTCATAATAAACATTGTATACATCATAACTCTGTACATGAGCCTGCAAAGTTTAGAACAAAGAAAAGCCAAGACAAACCTTAGGAGTGGCACTGCAGTTTGCACTTTTGACTCAATGGATAAGTTTTGAACAGTTGAGCAGTTGCTTGCATTATGACTTTGCTGATAGCATCTTGTGGTTTTGTTTGAATTAGGGAAGTGTACAGCTTAAGTGTACCAAAGCTGCAACAAGCCCAGATTTTTACTGGTGTCTGACAAATCCCTTTGAATTTTTCTTCATACTCCACTCCACCCTTAAAGGAAAGTGGTTTTTCACTGTGTGAAATGAAACTTAGGCAATCAGCACTTTCTTTTAATAAAAGACAGTGGAAGGTGAAAGCGATATTAACTGAAAAGGGCCTTGTTTTGGGAAACATTTTGCAGTATTAAAGATGAAAAGACAACTTGAGCATTGATCATATTCTGCGATGAGGTTTGTTTTGCCAAACAGATATGTTTTTAGAAAGGTTATGAGCTCATTTAATTTTATTGATTTATATTTTAACGCCATGGTTTGTGGGCATTGTAAGCCATTCATTTTTTTAAAATTGGTGTGACACAGAAGCCTAAGTAAATATATAAATAAATAACATTAAATTAAGTACATTTAATGTTTTCTAAAGCTCATAAAGTGAATAAGATATTTGAAATTAAAATATTCCAGTAAATAAGCTTAGGCAAAGATAAGCAGATGCAGGAGGGATAACTTTTGTTAGGCAGCTCAGCATCTGAGCAAAGGGCTGTCATCCAGACAAGTCTTCCAGAACTTCTGTGGGTAGAGTAATGACTATGTAGTGACTAATATGACAAGAGGACAATAAATTTGCAGTTCCAACTGTTGCCTGGTATGTTTTGTGTAAACTAGTAAAGTTTTGCTTAACAGATTGAACTGAAGAAGTATGAACTTCCCTTGTATGAAACTGTTTGGCTCTTAAGATCTGCAAAAGAGGCCCTTCTGACTGTATATCTCCACAGTCAGACACTTATTTGACTAAGGATTTGTCTAGGTTCTGGCACTGCAGCAGAGCCTTTTCTTTGATAAGCTCAGCCTATGAAATGGCCTCTTTAAAATTTTGTGCCTGGGTCCTCAACTCTCTCAGTTGGCAAGATGTATCTTGCATCAGGCTTTTAAATCATAATTTCTTTAGCATGGTAGCGTACATTTTGCCTTCTAATTTTTGTTAAGTCACTTTGAGTACTCAAATGAACAGAAATATAAGATAGAAATCAAATACTTTAATAAATAACAACAAAGAAAAAACAGCCACATATTTTTAAAAAAAGATTTCTGAAATAAAGCAGTGGGAGCAGTTTTATAAAGAGATTTCTCAGCTAGAGCTGATTAGAGGTGAGAAACACATACCATTGATTCATGGAATATGCAACATGTTGAGCCAGTTCTGATCTCCAGCTAGATAGTATATAATATTCTGGATAATCTGATATATTTAAAAGCTACTGAAGCTTCATTAACCCTTAACAGAATAACAGTTGGAAAGAAGGTCTTCTAATCCAACCCTCTACCATTTTAGACAAATTAACCCTTTTTCTTCAGATATGATGTCATGCCATTGTTCCTTCAACAGTATGGCCCAGGAGTTACATTATTCAGCAGAAATCCAAATCTACTATCATTCTTTTACAGTAGAATTGGTTCTAAACCATGGTTGGTTAATCTTAAATTCTGAAATGAAGGAATGCCTCCTTATTTCACAGAAGCTGGCTACTACAAAGACTTTATGAAAACCATAGCTACCAATTCATAAACCAGTTACTTGATAACAGGAATTACAGAGTAATTCCTATGTGGTCTAAATGGTTCATGAACTTATAAATGTCTACATATTTCTAAGAATTACCACTGGTCAGGATTCTCTCCTAAGGGCGATAATATGGTATTTGGGGCTGTACAGATGGATTGTTTTAATCTATATCTATGAATTAGTGATGTAGCATTTCTTTCTTACATAATTTTTTATCTTCCCACTATCTGAAATTCTGTTCCCAGAATTCATACTATTTGAGGGATTATGGGAACTAAGTACAGCTTTCTGAAGGATACTAGGTTACCATTTGCAGGAAATATCCTTCCTCTGCAGCTTGATGCTCATCAGTTATGAATCTGAAAGTGGAAAACGTAGATATAACCTCAAGAGCTTAAGTCCTAGTGATTACACTGGCTTGCAAAAAACCTTATATTAGCAACAGCCTTCTCACAATTATTGTGCATCAACATGTTGGGTATGGCCAAGTAATCAGACCTTTGCCTCTTTTTACATGAATACAAGATACACCGTGCATACCAAAATGTACTCAGTTTTGAGTCTCATTTGCCACTTCAACTTCATTGAGCCACCATCACATATGCCCCTGATGAACAATAATATCTGAAATGCTTTGTTTCTTCTAAAATATCACACATCTGGTATTTTTCAGGAGTCATTCATTCAGTATTAACTAGCTCCAACTCTGCTTAACTTTCTAAGTTCAAATAATGCTGGCTAGCATTTATTCTGTTGTAACATATTAAACATTAGTCTTCTTGGACACAAATAACAATAAGGATTTTTTTTTCACTCTGTGCAATGCAATTCTTGATGTCTGTGGTTATTATTTTCAGATCAGTCAGATTCCACCATATTCACTTCCAGTTTATGTTTCTCCCAACTGAAAGCTACCAAGCCTAAAGATAAGTTCTTAAACAGTGTTATTCTAGCATGAAAACTAATTATACAACTCTTGCAAGATTAATAGAGAAAATACAATGCTGATTTTCTAATGAAGAGAAGACATTATGGTTGGCTTCTCAACAGTTATTATTATTCATCAAAACAAACTGCCTGAAGCAGCCATCCTGCAGATGATCTATAAATCAATAGTCACAAGAACACAAATCATTGTCTCTGTATGCAGGGAGGTGAAAGCTTTTCTCTCTTTTAAAATATTTGTTTCTCTTTTTGTTGTTTAGAATTCCACCGAAGTCTGGAAATTGTGTTTGGGTTAACTATAAACTCAGATATTAACAAGTTAGAGTGTCAGCAAGCACTGGTTGGCAGTGCTCTTAAGAGGGATGGGCTACAATATCTTGTTTTGTGCTACTGACTGATTTAGGTTGATCTGTGATTGGCTGAAGGGACTCCCAGGGAAACCCCAGAATTGACAAACTAAAATTATGTTTGGGTATCAAGCAATGTGAGAACAATGAGGGAAAAGCAAAGATGTGGCAACAATAAGAAATGTGGGGATGTTTGCACATGAATTGAATTATGAACTAGAAAGTTAGGGAGGGATGTTGTAGCATGCTGAAGGATTAGTCCAAAGGTGTCAAAACTTGATTTCATTGAGGGCCTCATCAGGGTTGTGTTTGACTTTGGGGGGCTGGGTGGACTGGCCAGGTGGATGTGACCAGCTTGATATCACTTGTGTTGGAGGTACCTGTGGTGGCCTGAGTGCTCTGCAAGCAAAAATGGGCTCCTGAGTTCCGTTTTCGACTCTTGCAACCTTCTGCCAGTTGGCAGACTCTTGCAGCCTCTTGCAACCTTCTGCCAGCAAAAATGGAGCTTGGGATCGAGGTATGTTTTTGCTTGACAGAGGCACTGTGAACTGTGTTCTATATGTAAATTGGGTGACTCCAAAACATGCAAACCTGATTGGTTAACTAAAGTAAGCATTGGATTGGTTCACTAGGAACCAATCCAAATCAACTGAAAAAGGCGGCAAAATCAAACAGCTGCCATTGGCTACAAGCCGGCAGGCTAGCCTGTATAAAAGGCTGCCGCGGTTTCAGCCAAATGTTCCATTCACTGACAATTTAAGAATAAAGACTTTGTTGTTGGAACCCGGTCTACCTCGTGTTTTTCCGAACAAAACACTGGCAACAAAGGTGGGATCGTCCTAAACGAGAGACCTGCACGCAGTGAGAAGAAGTCCAGACGGCAACGAAAATGCCTGGAAACAATGCACCGCCCACACCCTTCAATCCCAACGAAGAAGATTGGGAGTCCTATGCAGACCGTTTCCAAATGTACTTGGAGAGTAGTGAGATGGAAGGAATCTCAGAGCAGCGTAAGAGGGCTGTGTTCTTAACACACTTCGGACCAACGTTTTTCAAGATGGCAAAGGCTCTGGCAAAGCCCCGAGATGTCAAACAACTGACGTGGCCAGAACTACAACGAATTCTGAAAGCCCACTATGCCCTGATGGTGTCTAATTTAATAAAGCGACACGAATTTTACCACAGAGACCAGAGAGAAGGAGAGACTGTCACCGATTTCTGCCCTTAGACAAATAGGGGGTGAGTGCGATTTCCTGAATATTGACGAAGCAATGAGGGATCGCGTAGTGTTGGGTTTAAGAGACACGACTGCACAAAGTAAATTACTCAACAAGCCCAACATCGCTGTAACCGAAGCCATCGCAGAAACCACAGCTGCTGAAGCCGCGAAAAAATCGGCTGTCACAATGAAGAAGATGAACACACACAACGAAGAAACAAACCCAACCAAAGACAAAAAACAGTCTACCACCATCACCCACTATGAAGAGTATGGCGAAACACCTGAGTCGAGCGAAGAAGACGACGAGGTCCACCGTTTATTCGCGAACAAAAAAGAGCACGAAAGAAGGAATTGGCGGGAATGCACTGGCTGCGGAGGAAACCATTCCTGAGCTGAATGCAGATTTCTCGATGCCATCTGCAGACATTGCAAGAAATGAGGGCATATCGAGAAAGTCTGCAGGAACAAAAAAAGCTACAGCCCAACGAGATGCAGAAATTCCCCAACACAAGCTGAGCCAAAACGAACTGAGAGAAAGTGGCAACAAGAGAAGCGAGCCAATACACACCAAACTGTCACTATAGAAAGCGCTCAGACTGAAAGCGGGAAGAAAGTTAAAGTAATTGTAAATATTGAAGGAAAGCCTTGCAAGATGGAAGTGGACTCGGGATCTTTCCTTTCAATGGTATCTTGGGACACCATAAAACAACTAGTCCCAGGTATCAAATCCAAGGAACTTCAGAAGCAGCAACTAACCCTCAAAGACTACCAGGGAAACCAAATCCCTGTAGTCGGCATGGGACATTTCCAAGTCGCATACAAACAGTATGTTAAAGTGCTACCGCTGACCATAGCTGACCAAGCCTCCTGGGTATTGAGTGGTTCGCACCATTGGGCATCGGGATGACCGGAATAGACCGAGTAACCACAACCGGATGGGAAGAAGACCTCATCCAGGAATTCCAGGACGTGTTTGACAACTCACTTGGCAAGTGTCGGGGAAATCCTATTTCCTTTAGTCTAAACCCCCAAATAACACCGCGGAGACTAAAAGCCAGGCGAGTTCCTTTTGCACTAAAGGCAAAGATAGAGGAACAGCGAGACAAATTAATAGCCCAAGGGGTATTAGAACCCGTGGACCATGCCAAATGGGAAACGCCTATAGTTATACCTATTAAACCAGACGGGTCTGTTAGAATCTGTGGTGACTATAAGGCTACCCTGAACCACGCATTGCAACAGAGCGCATACCCGGTGCCAGTAGTCCAACATTTACTACACTCCCTGGGAAAAGGAAAATTTTTTGCTAAACTCGACCTAGCGCAAGCTTATCAACAGCTCCCAGTGGACCCAGAGACAGCTGAAGCACAGACTATAGTTACCCACAAGGGTGCCTTTAAGTGTAACAGACTCCAATTTGGAGTGAGTGTAGCACCAGGCATATTCCAGAGTCTAATGGAGCGCCTCCTAAATGGCATACAAGGAGTCGTACCATATTTTGATGATGTCCTCATCTCAGCCAAAGATGAAGCTCAACTTAAAGACAGACTTAAAAAAGTACTCACTAAATTTAGAGATTCTGGCCTCAAAGTAAAAAAAGAAAAGTGTTGCCTAAAAAAAAATAGCGTCGAATTCCTGGGCTATTTAATAGACGGAGAGGGTATACACCCTACAGACAAAAAAATTAAAGCTATCAATGAAGCGCCAGAACCAAGAAACAAAACCGAACTACAAGCATTTCTTGGACTGATAAATTTTTATAATGTATTCCTACCAAATAAAGCCACAATAGCAGAACCATTACACCATTTATTGGACAAGAAAGCAATTTGGACTTGGGGTCATAGAGAGAAGAACTCCTTCCAAAAAATTAAAAATTTGCTAACAACAACAAACGTTCTCATTCAATTTGGCAACACACTGCCATTGAGGGTGACCTGCGACGCTTCGCCATTCGGAGTCGGTGCCATCCTGAGCCACCAACTGCCTGATGGCAGAGAGGCACCCATCGCATATTACTCAAGGACCCTGTCTAAAACCGAGAGAAATTACAGCCAACTCGACAGAGAAGCTCTAGCAATTGTCGCTGGAGTGAAACGTTTCCACGAGTACCTCTACGGGCGGACTTTTCAAATTATAACAGACCCCAAACCGCTAATGGGAATTTTGGCGGGAAACAAGCCAACACCAAATATCCTTTCTCCGAGAATGACTAGATGGTCAGAATTCCTAGCAGCCTATTCCTACACTCTGACACATTGACCAAGGAAACAAATTTCCCATGCGGACGCTTTGAGCAGAGCACCCTTACCAGCAACCGAGGAAGACCCGGCACCAGCGATGACAACATTACAAATAGACTTGCCCCGATCTACCCATATCAGCTTATGATGTCGCCAGAGCCACCGCGAAAGACTCATTGACTGCCCGCGTTCTTAGCTGGGTAGGTAAAGGCTGGCCGGAAAACCAAAAAACTGAAAACTTTAAACCTTTCCGGACCAGACAGACTGAACTTTCTATTCAAAAGGGGTGTTTATTGTGGGGTGATCGGGTAGTCATTCCTAACAAACTACAACCCAGGGTACTTAGGATGTTACACGAAGGGCACCCGGGAATTGTAAAAATGAAAAGCCTTGTGAGAAGTTATGTTTGGTGGCCGGGTATTGACAGGGACATAGAATATTGGGTAAGCTCGTGCAACAAATGCCAGGGAATTAGACCGTCCCCGCCTAAAGCACCCATTAGAGACTGGGAAACCCCGCGAGGCCCTTGGTCAAGAATCCACATTGATTTCGCGGGTCCTACCAAGGGGCATACATTCCTGATTGTCGTTGATGCCTATTCTAATTGGCTAGAAGTAAAAATCATGCCATCAACGACAACAGAAACTGTAATTAAACAACTAGACAACCTTTTTGCCACCCATGGTCTACCGGATGTCCTCGTATCAGATAATGGGCCACAGCTAACCAGCCTACAATTCGAGCAATACCTAGCCTCCCTAGGTATAAGACATGCCCTAACTGCGCCAGCTCACCTGGCTGCAAACGGCAGGGCTGAGAGAATGGTCCGGTTTACCAAAGAGGGGTTAGAAAGAATGGACACTGGATATGTCCAACAGAAAATAAACCGATTGCTCACACTCCAGCACATAACGCCCAGTACCACGACCAACAAATCCCCAGCAGAATTACTCATGGGGAGGAAATTAAGATCACACCTTGATAGGTTGCACCCAAATTTTACATCAGAAAACCCTCCCGACTCCTCTACATGATTTAGAAGATTTTTAATAGGTGATTTGGTTTACGCTAAAAACTTCACCGGGCACCCTGTATGGCTACCAGGACAAATCATGCAAATAACAGGCCCCAAATCCTACCGGTTAACAATTGACGACGGCAGGGAATGGAAGCGGCACATAGACCAGCTCCGTTCCCGAAACATAGAACGAAATACAGACATACACCCATACGTTAAAAAAACCGGTGAATGGCAAACCAAGGTGTGGGGGGGAAATGCGAGAAATAAATAAAGAACCGTTACAAACAAAACCCGAAGAGATTAACAAACAAAAAGAGCAAATGAAAGACTCACTGTTTGAAGAGACTTGCGGGAAGAGCCCATCGGAAGGGGACAGCCAGGCCAGCTTGACCTGCCCGGAGGAAATGGGAGGGAGCGGCAAAACCGCCAGCCTAAGAAACTCAGGCGGCAGTAAAATGGCTGACTCACCCTTCCAGACGGTTCCAGAGAGAGGGACGGACGACACAGCAGCCCCATCTGAACCGGTCGAAGTCTCCGCCAAAAATGAACCGCGCAAGTCCAGTCGAGTCAGGAGAAGCCCCGCCTACCTGCGAGACTACGTCACCACGTAGAACTGAACTAAGGGGGGAGGGGTGTTCTATATGTAAATTGGGTGACTCCAAAACATGCAAACCTGATTGGTTAACTAAAGTAAGCATTGGATTGGTTCCTAGTGAACCAATCCAATGCTTACTTTAGTTAACCAATCAGGTTTGCAATCAACTGAAAAAGGCGGCAAAATCAAACAGCTGCCATTGGCTAAAAGTTGGCAGGCTAGCCTGTATAAAAGGCTGCCGCGGTTTCAGCCAAACGTTCCGTTCACTGACAATTTAAGAATAAAGACTTTGTTGTTGGAACCCGATCTACCTCGTGTTTTTCCGAACAAAACAAACTGGTTTCCAGGTCAGCCCCATGGGCTAGATCTAAACACCTTGTGGGCTGGATCCAATCCTGGCCTTGAGTTTGACACCCCTGAACTACTTTATACATTTGTTGATGTTAATAGAATTACCATGCAGAAATTCCCCTGGAAATTGGAAGGACATGTAACATATACAGGTAGTAGTCGACTTCCAGCAGTTCGCTTTGTGACCATTTGAAGTTATAATGGCATTAAAAAGTGACTTATGACCATTTTTTATACTTATGACCATTACAGCATTCCTTTGGTCACATGTTTTACATTTGGATGCTTAACAATTGACTCACATTTATGACAGTTGAAGTGTCCCAGAGACATATGATCATCTTTTACATAACAGATAACAGATAATCAGAATTGGAAGGGACCTTGTAGGTCATCTAGGCCAACCCTCCACCCAAGCAGGAGACCCTATACCATTTCTGACAAATGGCAGTCCAATCTCTTTAAAATCTCAAGTGATGGCGCTCCCACAATTTCCAAGAGGAAGCTGTTTCATTGGTTGATTGTTCTCACTGTCAGAAAGTTTATCTTTATTTTCTGGTTGTTATCACTCCTTGTTCAGTTTCCATCCATTATTCCTTGTCTGGCCTACAGAGCTTGACCTCTTCCTCTCTGTGACAGCCCTTCAAATATTGGAAGACTGGTATCATGTCTCCCCTAGTCCTTCTCTTCACTAGACTAGCCAATGGTTCCTGTAACCATTTTTCATATGTTTTAGTCTTCAGTCCCCTAATCATCCTGGTTGCTCTTTGTACTTTTTCTAGAGTCTCAACATCTTTTTTATAGTGTAGTGACCAAAACTGGATGCAGTGTTCTAGGTGTGATCTTACTAAGGCTTCATAGAGTGGTATTAGTGCCTCACTTGATCTTGATTGTATTCTTTTGTTAACGCAACTTGGGATTGCATTAGCTTTTTTGGCTGCTGCATTCTTGTGACAATCAAAGTCAATAGGGAAATCCAATTCATTTAACAACCATGTTCTTAATTTAACAACTGCAGCAATTCATTTAACAAATGTGGCAAGAAAGGTCATAAAATGGGGCGAATTTTACTCAGTCACTCAACAAATTTCTTCCTTAGCAAGAGAAATTTTGGGCTCAATTATGGTTGTAAGTTGAGGACTACCTGTACTTTTAAGAAAAGAGAACATGATATGAGAAATAATACTTGATTCTAAATGTTGTATATTTGTCAGATTGGGCAACTAAGAGACTGAGTATCATACTTTCTCTAATTGTCAACAGCTGCCTGTTTAGCCAACTGTTTTTAATTCTATTCTTAAATTATGAAAGGAATAAGACTTTTAGGGATATGGTGACCTGTACTGTACATGAACTTGCCCTGTGCTTTTCTAGGAAGTCTCAACATGTAAAACAGAGCTGAGAAAATCTTTTTGAATTGACTTCAAGTTTATAATGATGCAATCACTTACTTTACTAGAATGTATTAGGAAAATTCAGACATACCATGGTAGATCAAATTCCATTTGGTCAACTCACAGAAAACTTTCATATGAGGCTTCTACAGTGCTAGAGGCAAAATGGTTTGAAGGAAAAGACAGTCCAGCTCTAATTATAATGGAATCCCATGAGCAAGTGGGAGAAGAAGATTGACAGAAGAGGCACTGGGCAAAGAAAATGCTCCTTTGAGAATAGACTAAATAGTTGACATGGAAAATATTGCAATCTGATGCATTTTAGAAGTATGTTTCCTGTAAAACTTAAAATCTGTTATGAATTAGGTAGAGCAGAATGCTTTCGGGAAGTCTGAAGGGTTTTGTAATATAGTTCCAGCCAAACTTCCATTCCCATGACATTTTGCCCAGTGCCATAATTGGTTTTTCAAGACAGGTGTAACCATCAGATATTTTTTAGGAATAAAGCTAATGTGGATTGTTCTTAAAAGTTTGTTTCTCTTTTCCCTGGGTTTATTAAATTAGATTAGAAAAACATGTCTAGGTTTGTCATAAAATATAATCCAAACCAAATCATTCTCAAGTTTGATGGTTACTTGACAATAAGTGTTACCTTATAGAGGCTCATGGATTTTTCTTCTTCCTACCTCTTTTGGTTCCTTTTATTCCAAATCATATTAGATTTTAAAATTTCATATAAAGTTTGGTACATTAAACCTTTGGCCTAAATCCTATTGGAATATGATATTGAAAGTGGTTCAAAACAAACAGATTCCACAAAAGGGTGCTGGAATTGACTTCTGTGTGAAAAATGACTACAAATGAATGGAAATCCATGACCCAAAAATGAAAAGCTTGCTAAAAGTGTTTGGGTGAACATTTATTTATTTTTCAATTGTATATAGTTGTCCATCTCACAAAACAAGTGACTCTGGGAGGCATACAATGAAATTAAAAGGCAATAGTTTGCAAACAATTATTATGATGGTGATTAAAGATTTAAAACTATAAAATGCAGCAAAAATAAACAATGGGTAAAGGGATATTAATCATAACAAAGCCATTTAATAAGTCTGAAAATTCCCAGATCTGATGGTACAACTAGGTCTTGAGGAACCTTCAGAAAGTCAGGAGTGATGGTGGCAGCATAACTTCAGGGGTGGTGGTGGTGATATTCCACACTGGGGGCGCCATAACCAAGAAGGCCCACCATATCTAGTTCCATTTGTAGCTCCCTAAATGATGGAATTCATAGTACACTCTCTATAATAGATCTGGTGTGATGGGAAGATGTAATGTAACATTCAGAGAAGAAGAAATAAAAATGACATTGTTGTGGGTGTATGATACAGGCCACCCAACCAAGTGGAAAATATTGACGAAATCTTCACAAACCACATGGCTGAGGTATCCAGGAAACCTGCCACATGATAATGGGGGATTTCAACTATTTTAATGTCAATTGGGAATCAAAGTGGTAGATCCAAAAAGGTCTTGATTAGGCCTTCATCATCCAAAAGGAAGAGTATCTACAGCAGGGCTGTCAAACTTGCGGCCCACAGGCCAAATGCATCACAGGCTGCCCATGTCCATGCCTGGTTTGGCAATGGGGAAAAAAAGTCATGATGCGTCACGTGATGCCACCATGAGGACAGGAGTTTGACTGATCTACAGGGTCTTTCTGCCTTCATCAGAATCGTGAAAATAATGCTGAGATGGTGCACCATAAGCATTACCCCTCTTGGGTCTGCATGTAACTTCACAATGGCCATAGAAAAGAGCCATAGGCTATCTCATGCCACAATGTTGCTTTCACTTCTGTGATAACCCCCACATCACTCTGTGCTGTGGTCACTGTTGGTTGTAACAATATTGCCTATCAACACTTTTAGTTTTCTTTGGCTTAGAATAAAATACCATAGTCTACCTTACTGGAAAATATTCTTGAAATTTTTTTAAACCCTTTTCCAATTCTAAACATAAGAAATGTTGCTCTCAGATTGTCCTAATTACAAGTTCTTTTTGTCTCAATGTTTCTGTTCCCTTCCATTAAAGCTATACAGAATTTCTCATGTCTGGAGAATGTTCCTGAGCATCTGAGTAAGTGTTAATGGAAGTTACCCATTGCCTAATCTTGGTTAATTGGTTAAACAAATCTGCCAGTCCACAGAAAACAATACAAACATATTTAAATATCTTTCTCAACAAGTAGCACGCTGGATGTTGACTACAACACCATGAAAAATATTGCTTTTTTAAGCAATGTAAGAAGCTGAAGTCATCCTTTTTCTTAAATAGAATAAATAAAACCAAAGACTCATAATATCTGGCAGTGCTCCTTTAAACTTTAACATTTGAAGCTGAGGTAGACTCTGTCCCCTTTGCATTTTAATTGTACCACTTAAGTCCTTGGTGGAATTTCAGAAAGAGGCTAAAGTGCACAGATTAGGCATCTGCAAATACAGAGAAAGATAAATGAGATGAGTGAGAGCTATTTAGCCTTCACAGGTTTTCATAGTCGGAACTTAGGCTATGTTAGTTCCTGTGTAAGGGAGGGGAAAGTTGTGAAGCTGCTGATACCATCTGTTCTGTTTGCCAAGCATATTCATCAGTATTCAAATGTGGCTTGCTGATGCCGTAGATAAGGATAGGAAAACTCTCCTTCCAACATCTCTAATTATTAGCCAAGTTGATTTTAAAGCACCTCAGAGTTGAACATTTGGAGGCCAGCATAATCACCATGCCTGGCTATAGGGAGGACAGAAAATAAAAATAGCTTTATCGTTACCACCATTATCAAATTGTCTTCACTGGATTATACTGAAGTGGAGCATCTTTGGGGTTTTTGATGCTGGAAATAAACCTAAAGGCTTGTAGATTAGGTCAATGAAACTTGGCTGCAAAGATCAAAACATTTAATCAAGAGTGAGAAGGACAAAATCCTATGCAGGATTTTAAACTGGCTGAAGATTAGTATTAAGCTTGAGATGGTTAGCTTTTCATATCAATGATTCATAACTGCATTTCTGAAGATAGCATAAAATCCAGTGCAGTAATGAAAGTTACTATACAGCTTTAGGGAAATTCCATGCTTTGGTATTCCACACTATTAATCATTCCATGATACTGGGTTCAAAATACTAGAGATATTAAAGAATTCAGCATCAGTAAGCCATTGCCAAAGAATATGACAGAAAGAAGAATAATATGATGTAATTTTAGACAGAGAGATTGAAATGTAGTTGACTTATAACCACTGTGAAGAATATCAGAAACCATTTCTTTGTATCTTTTCCTTTCTTTTCTTTAACTTTTTCTTTGTACTTTATTGCTTTCTTTCTTTTTTCTTCTTAGTTAATTAGTCTTAATTAGTTTTTATGTTCTTGTTTACATGTTTAATAAAATATATATTTTAAAATGTCAAAATTAATAAAAATTGGTAAAGAATAGGCATGAGATCCCAGTATTTCACACAATCCCTGTCTGTATTAAGGAAGTTTATACACACATTCCCATGAATGCAAAATTTTACCATTGAATCTTCAAGTACCAACAATCAAGAAACTTTCTAATAAGAGTTAAAATCAAGCAAGATTTCTCTAAAAGTTTTTAAATTTTAAATGCTTTAAACACTTAAATTTCTATATCATTTTATGTATGGGAATTGTAGGAAAAAGGGTTAAATTCCAACTAAATTAAGCACTTTTCTCACTATTGTCCACATAACCTTGTGTTAGCAGAAAACTGTACCTCTGTGAGTTTGTTGTCTGCATAGCAGATCCCTGTCTTTCCCTTATTATTCCCAGTCATTGGTGAATCTTTGTGGTAAATCAAATTCTAATTTCCTACCAGTGATTCTATCTGTATGCTGATGTTGGATTAATGGGATCCTTGGACTGGAAATGGATTGTTCTTGGATCTTTCTGAACTTGAGATTTGTTTCTCCACAATCTGTTGCCAAAGCAAAATCTTGTTCCTATATAAAAATCTTTGAGTTTGCAGCACACTTAGTATTACTTTGGTGAAAGATTTACAATTGCAATTAATATCTCAAGCTCATTATCAGAAGCCACTTGAATGTGGGGGTAACTGGCAGCATTGTTGGGTAGGATATTGATAGATTTGAACATTGAAAATGCAGAAATGTTGGTTTCTACACTTAGGGGAAAAAGACATCTAAATAGAAGAAAAGTGGTTCCTAGCTCCGCTGTAGTACCTGTGAGAAGGATCTAGATATCCTGATAGATCACTGATTAAGCATGAAACAGAAGTGTGCTATAGCTGCCAAAAAAAGCTTTAAAATGGAGTTGGGCATCAACAAAGGTCTAATGCTGAGATCATGGGAAATGATATTTTCACTCTCTGCTGCTCTAGTCCAACCACACCTAGACTACTGTGTCTATTTCTGGTTTAATACAAAAAGTACATTGAGGAACTGGAAACAGTGAAGAGAAGAGTGCCAAAAATACTTGGAGACTCAATCCTATGACATAGTGAAAGGAAATGGATACGTTTAATCTAAAGAAGAGAGGTAATTTCCTTCAATATTTGAATGGTTATCATAGGGAAGAGGAAATCCCCAATTGTGAGAGCTATTAAGCAGTGGAACAGCTTGTTTTTTGAAAGATTGAATGCTCCATCACTGGAAATTCTGAAAGAAAGATGGGCAGTCATTTTCCTGGGAGAGTGTAAGGCTTCCTTCCTGGGCAGGAGTTTGGACCTAAATACCTCCAAGGTGCCTTCCAGCCCTCTTCATTTATACTGACTAATTGCAACATTCACCCAGCTGGATAGTGTCCCAGGATTGTCATACAGAATTCATTTTCATCCATTCAGTTGCTAGAAAATGTCAGTCAGACCACAAAATGGCATACTTCTTTCTTGTTGTTATGATTATGGTTGGGATGGTGCAAACATTTGAAGAAGTGCCAGAATTTGCTTAAGAAAATGGAGATAATAGGACAATCCAGTTGCGAGTTGATATTTCAGTTTCTGAATTGCAACTCCGGTCATATGGTGTCCAAACAATGCTTATCAAACATTTTTGAAATGTCTTAAATCCTTGAAGCAATAAATTCTGCCTCATATAATGAAAATAAACCATTTTCACTTCTTTAAAGTATATTCCAGTGGTTTAAAAGAATGGGACATTCAAGCACATTGTTCCAAAAGTTGCATAAATAACTAATTTCAGATTCATCAGCTACTTCCATCTTCTTCTAAAAGATTTTAGGAACCTTCAAACTTTCTAGCAAATATAAATGCTTTAGTTACAGAAATGGCACCAGCACCCAATATTCCACTTAATAAAAGCCTAAGTTGCATGAAGTATTAAGAAGATACTAAGAAGATATTAAGAAGAAGATATTTTAGGTGAATCTAACTCTCCTATCAGATACACCTAGAGAACACGGCAGCAAAAATCAATGCTATGAACAATGTACTCCAGAAATTACGTGGAGTTAAATGGGGAGCTTCAGCTGCCACCCTCAGCTCATCAGTACTATGACTGGTCGACTCTGCAGCAGAATACTGTGCCCCTGTATGGCTTAACAGCTACCATAGAGTTAGACACCAGACTCAATTACACTATGAGAAGTATAAGCAAATGTAATAAAACCATTCCAATATCTGGCTTTTTGTTCTGAGCTATATAGCACTGCCAGCTTTATGAAGGCAAGATATACTACTGAGAGAAGAGAGAAGAATTATGAACAACTCACTCCTACTGGTACATGTTAATCTTCCTCATTTACCAGCTGGAAGACTCAAATACAGAAACCCCCACTGGCACTTGTGCAACATATGCCCAGCAACTTTAACATCAATTCCCAATGGAAAACCAAATGGGTGACTAAATGCCCAGTTATAGGAAAACATATGAATGATTTCACAAAAAAGGTGTCAAGCTTTGAATTACCACATCAGCAATGAACAATCATGAATAAGATTCACACCTCACACAGCATGTGCTGGGACTTTCTGTATACATAGGGCAGAGTATCCTTCCCTCAGTGTGACTGCAGGCTCTCATGTCAAACTGTAGATCACATTCTGATCGATTATAAGCTGAGGAAAGATACCAGTTCAGTATCTGATTTTAAATATATATACAAACAATGCTGCACTTAAATGGTTAGATAGCCTAAACATTGGTATTTCAATGCTCCTTTTAGTGCTTCTTTTTAGCACCTATATTTTATTGTGTTTTTTCTAATCGAGGTAAAATGTTAATATGCATTGCTAAACCATGTATGATATGCCATATGCTAAATAAATTAATAAATCATAATTTATTAATCATAAGCTAACTCAGTTTTAAATTTTACAAAAGTTTTAAAGGTATTTTTTTAAAAACAATGACATAATACTTAAAGGATATTATTACAGTATTATTATAAAAGTGTAGTAATAATTTAGTATGTTATTGCACAATATTGCAAGATTCTCCTCAATCAGGATTTCAACCATGAAGCCATGTCAGAAGTTTTTGGATTCCATTGGATCTCCCAGCAGCTTGATTACAATACACTTTTGCACCAGCTGTCAATATGGGTTGGGTTTGAGGGCAATTCTCTGATCCTTCCAGATGAGACGTATCAGAAGTGAAACTGATTCCCAATCTGAATTTTTTCCCAAATGTACAAGCATCTCTCCTTGTCTGGATTTCAATAGGGTCAGTTAGCCTGAAAATTGTTATGAATTCCATTAAATTTCCCCATGAGAGTAGTACTTTACCCAACAAAAATCTTAGTCAGAAAAAGCTATTCATATGAAAGCGTCTTTGTGAATAACAAACCACAACAAAAAAGTATGATTTCCCTCCAGTTCATATCAGCTGCTGTGATGAAGGAGCAGGCATGGGGGATGGAGCAGGTTGAAGGGCAGTAGATGCCAGAAGTCAACAATAAGAAACCAATAAAGAAAGCACACAAATCAAACCTGTAGAAACAAGCTCCCCCATCTTTTTATTTTTATTTATTTATTTGGTTTGTCAATTGCTTACAAGATAATAGGTATAAGTAAAAACATAGGTTTGAATACATGGACACATATAAGAAAAATAAAAGAAAAAATAGGACAGGGATGGTAGGCACATTGGTGTGCTTATGCACATCTCCTACAGGAAAGGGGTGCACATCTCTTAGGAAAGGGGTGAGGTCAATAGTAGACAGTCTAAGGTTAAAGTTTTTGGGGTTTGGGGAAGAAACCAGAGTCAGGTAGAGTATTCCAGACATTGACCACTCTGTTGCTGACGTTATATTTCCTGCAGTCAAGTTTGGTGTGATGAACCTTGAGTTTGTATCTATTGTGTGCTCTTGTATTGTTATGGTTGAAGCTGAAGTATTCATTGATAGGTAAGTCATCGCAATGTATGATTTTATATACCATACTTAGATCAGACTGAAGATGGCATAATTCAAGGTTTTCTAAGTCTTGAATTTCAAGTCTGGTGGCATAAGGTATTCTGCAATGAGTAGAGGTGTGGAGAACTCTTCTTGTGAAATATTTCTGGACTTTCTCAACTGTGTTAATATCAGATACGTAATGTGGGTTCCAGACTGATGAGCTGTATTCGATATTGGTCTAGCAAATGTTTTGTATGCTCTAGATAGTAGTGTAATATTACCAAAGAAAAAGCAACGTAAGATTAGGTTAACCACTCTTAGAGCCTTTTTGGCTATATAGTTACAGTGGCCTCTAGCACTTAGGTCATTTGAGATGAATACTCCAAGATCCTTGATAGAGTTTGGATCATCAACAAGGTCTTGACTATTTGGCCTGTATTTTATTTTCTGATTTTTTTGCCAATATGTAAGACAGAGCATTTATTTGTTGAGATTTGAAGTTGCCATTTGTTTGAACATTCTGATACATAGTCAAGGTCTTTTTGAAGGATAGCAGTATTGTCTGTGGTGTTGAATAGCTTTACATCATCTGCGAAGAGAACGCAGTTGCTCATTTATGCTTTGACTCATTGCCTAGGCAAACAAGAATGCTGGTACCTCAAGCTGGAAAGTCTTCCTCAAAGGGAAGAAAGGGATCCAGAGCCTATACAAGTAAGATGGTGCTTAAGGCCCTGTCCCACTGCACTTACGGGTGCAAAGAGGATGTAAAACGTTAAAAAAAGCTTGCCATCTGTTGGAAAATGCTATGCATCCGTTGTGTACTCATTGCATACGTGTTTCATACGCTCTATCTGTCGAGGATCCATCCACTGCAATTTCATCCATGCAAGAAGTTTTGAGCTGCACAAAACTTTGTGAACGGATGAACTCTCCGCTGTGTATGATGTAAATCCGCAACATACGAGCAACAAACATTCTATGTCCATTTATCATCTGTTAAATGTCTGCTGTATCCTCTCTGCATCCTCTGGGCATCCTCGCAACTCACATCTGCTGCAGCTGAAAATGGAAAGAGGGAGGAAAGAAAGGGTACATGGAACGTCTATACATCGTTATAGAAAAGATGCGTTTGCATCCGATATACATCTGCGCGGCATCCCCTTTCTTTCTTTTAGGCATATGTGATGCATCTGCTTCATCCCTATGCATCCGCTTTGAAATTCTCCCCCGGAACCCCTTCAGAGGTGTCATCTGCTGTCATCCGCTAGGCTTCCTATGAACATCCATTTAACATCCCCGCTACATACTACCCACATCCGTTCTTTTCCATTCTTTTCCGTTCTTTTCTGTTCTGTTTATGCAAATTTTCACCACTTTTTGAAGCGGATGACAACGGATGGAGCCACCCCCAAAATTTTGCTCATCCGCTGTGTCCTTTATGCATACATTTTGCGTCCGTCGGCCAGTGGGACCTAGCCTTTACATATCCACCGCTGAGGCTATTGGCCGGAAGGCCTAACTTCCTGGTTAGGCATTTTATTTTGAATCCTTTTTGGACTCTTGAGGTTCCAAAGAGTTTTTCTTTTCACACCCTGCCCTGGATGCTTAAGTGCCTGAGGAGAATTCAGTAAATCCTTGACACCATTGGGGAGTCCAGTGTTTAGGCTTCTGCTTGCCTAAAAGCCAGTATCTCACTAGATTTACCCCACTTCCTGTTACATTATCATTGCCTGATACAGAAATTCTGTTTTGGGTGTGTAAATCTTGTTCAGTTCATACTTAGCAGATCACTCCAAAGATGGATGGAATGCATAAAAAGCTAACAGTTCTTCAACATTCTGCCCCTGGGATTTAACTTTAAGTAAGTGTTGCTTTTTTTAATAAGAAGCATGTGCAAGAATGCAACCTTGAAATGAGGCTTTTACAATATCCCATACCAGAAATGGTGATGTAACTCATTCTGTTTTCCTACAAAAGAATGCTATCATCTACTGTTCCATCTGGTCAATGAAATCTTTATTGTTCAAGAGGGACCAATTCAAAATATGTTTTTAAATTATAGTCAAGTGAGACTAGAAAATCTACAGAAGTGTGATCTGAAATTGTAGTAGGGTCAAGTAGTTTAACTTTAAATACTAAAGAAACCTAATAAAGAAATGCACCAGACCATATAAGATCCTGGGTAGATCTCAAGATGGTATAAAGCTAGAAGAAGTCAAGAACTTTTTTGTGCTAAGATCCCACATTAGTGAAATAGGCTGAACTTACATAGAGGCTGTAAATAAAGCAGATTTAAACACCTAAAACCATGCTAACCAGACACTTATTTTTGTCTAGCCAAGTAACAATACTCAAAAATTCCATGTTGATTCAGTTTACCCTGTATGTGCTTATTCGTTTACTGGAAATACCCATGTTTAATTTGGGGCTGAAGAGATACGAGTCTCCAATTTTCCTTTCAACTGACTCTTGCACATCCGCTTGCTTTAAGTGTCCTGATATTTTACCTCAGTTTCAGCAGCATAAAGGATTTTTACATGGACAAGAATGGGATGATGGGTAAGCTCATTCTTCCCTGCATGCCTGAAAAAAAAAAACCTTGATTCCATCTGGCAATCTGGGCTGAGAGATGGATGATTTTACAAAGAATGGAAGTTTACTGAGCAGAAGCAGAAATAAAAACAAAACAGATATGCAGGATTGAAGATGGAAGTTGGGTGATGCAAGATCAGCTTTCATCCAGGCAGGAGTTTAGTTCTGGAGCCACTCTGTGTGCTAAATCAATTATCCTACTGTATTCTAGGAGACAAAGCTATCTTATTTTTAAAGTCATTCTAATAGAAAACTATAAGTCACTAAGAGTAAGTTGGACATTGCTGCTTTCAAGAGTATTTATTTATTTTTATTTGATTTGATTTGTCAAGATAATTTGTCCTTATCTTGCTTACAAGATAATGGGTATAAATATAAACATAGTTATGAATAAATGGATACATATAAGATAAATAAAAGAAACAATACATATTACAATATTTCTGGCCAAGGAATTATATCACTTACAATAATTATAGTTCCACTAGGGCCTATGAGTAAGGTGTCATCTTGTATAGTCATCTCAGATTCATTTGAGTTGATGGAACCCAAGAAAGTGGATGAGGTTTTCTCTGGTTTGAACCCTCTGTAGGCTTGATACATATCTTTCCTGGTGGGGCATGAACAGTTACTGTTCATGTATTTATATATAACTATGTGACTTCTGGGTTTTGGTTTGGCTCCGAGTTTGAGGCCTGGATATGTGTTCATGATGTGTGTCTGTTTGTTTGGTTTGGGGGTCGGGGTGTGTGGCAGCTGGTGATGCAACCATGGTCTGGTTTCTGGATGGTGTTTGTCTTTCATCTATGGGATGGGTTTGGGTTTGAGTCTGGTGAGGGAGAATGGTGGTGGTGTTATGTGTTGTTTTGGGTCCGGTGTTGGTTTTCTTGGCTGGGACTCATTTGTTGATAAGGGCTGGTTTCTAGATGTCTGGTAGGTGGGAGGCATCATCCCATTTTTTCATGTTATGATGGGTGTTTCTCTGTTTTGATGGCTTCCCTGATTATTCTCTTGTTGAAGTGTTCAGTATTGGAGATTAATTTGGTTTCCTCAAAATTAATTTCATGTCCTGTGGCTTTAAGGTGCTGGAAAAGAGAGGAAGTATTTTCTTCTTTTCTGACTGTGTTCTGGTGTTCTGTGATGCGTGCATTTATTCTCCTGTTGGTTTGTTCAATGTATGTGGCTGGGCAATTGTTGCATGGTATTTCATAAACTCCTTGGTTTTCTAGCTGGATCTTGTCTTTGGGGTTTCTTAGGATGTTGGCTATTTTTTGGTCAGTGCTGAAGGCTGTCCTAAAATTGTATTTGTGGAGAATTTTGCTGATTTTATCTGTGGTGCCTTTGATGTAGGGGAGGAGAGCAATACCGTTGTCCTGTTCTGTGTCTCAGTTTCTGTGGGGTGTCTCCCTTAGGATTAGGTTGGTAATTATATTTCACCATGAACACATATCCAGGCCTCAAACTTGGAGCCAAACCAAAACCCAGAATGTCATATCACCGCCACCCACTCAAGATATCACATCACAGAACTCAGGAGGTTACACCACAAAACCTCAGGATGTTGCAACACAGCCAACGACCCATGAGATTTCAGCACAAGATCCAGGATGTCACAACAATAGAACTCAGAAGGTCATCACACAGCCCATGACCCAGGTCATTAGAACCCAGGAGATTATAGCACAAGACCCAGGATGTAAAAAAAAAAAAAAATAGAACTCAGAAGGTCATCACACAGCCCATTACCCAGGATGTTACAACACAGGAAGCTAATAGACACACAGAAAATACCTCAGCCACACATGTTATTACAAAAAAGCCAGCCAATCTGCAAACATCAACTTCATCAACCAATCAAGAAATGACAACACAGCCAACCTCCCCACCAGTATATATAGGGAGATGGCAGCTCCGATCACACTTTGCTCACACAAGCACAAAGCCGAAAGCACCAGCCTGAAGATGGCGAGTGGGACCTCGTTGCAATGTTGCCAAGATATTCTTAATCTTACATGGGAAAAGACCCAAATATGCCAAGACCTGCATACCTGTACCCATGAAAATCTACAAAAACAAATAGTTATAGATAGATAGATAGATAGATAGATAGATAGATAGATAGATAGATAGATA
>BLBF01000007.1:57050453-57087010 GCA_015471245.1 Laticauda colubrina | reverse complement strand
ATAGATAGATAGATAGATAGATAGATAGATAGATAGATAGATAGATATCCAGGAGATAATTCATATTTCTTTTAGGGATACAGTAGTGTTTTGTCAGATTTGAAGTTGTCCATCTGGTCTGATATCTAGGTCTAATATCTAGAGAGAATCTGCCAAGAATTTCCTTCTCCCCAAAGAGTACATTGGGAGGAGATAGCTGCCACCTTATGGAACACTATTCCCTTGGTGGGATTATAATATAGCCTATGCCCTCTTCAAATTTGATAAGTAACTAAAATTGTTTCTTAGCTTGTGGTCCCAGTTGATTTAATAGCAGACATTCCTTGTATTTTATTTGAGATGTGTTATATGACACCCAGAAATCTTCAGGTATAAGGCAGGTTATATATTTTATTTATATGCATATATACTAGATAACATATTAAGGCTGCCTTGACTAATTCACAGCTTACCAGTTAACCTGCTTGGCTATTTAGAATATAACAGCCATAAGTTATTTTAGCTGGGCTCATACAGCATACCAAGCTAACCAGATTTTAGCTTACCACATTGTCTGAACCCAGATTAATAGTTATCTTTTTCTATGAAATAGCTTGGGAGTGCAGAGATTTGTATCATCCCTAGTTATTGATGCAACATCCCTTTTCAGTTGTATAGAAACTTAAAATTGCTTATGATCACAAATCATCCTATGCAGTCTCTTTCTAACAGATATCTCAGATGGAATAATTGATAATAGGAAAGTTACCCTGTATTTTATGGTAATTGTTCTGGATATCCAGAATATCATGAACACTGCAGAACTGTGTGTTTTAGTCTAAAATGTTATAGGATTGAAAGTAATATTGCCATCTGTTTGAAATCTTCATTTTTTTCAAAAGTAGCTGAAAATATTTCAATCACTTATTATTTCTTTCAGAATATATTTTAATAAACTGTGAAAATAAAAGAAAAAAATGAAAAGCTACAGTATAATAGTGGCTCATTTAGGTTGTCAGTTTTGCAATTTTATTGCAAAGTTATACATGGAGTCCTGGGAACTAAAGCCCATGTCACACTGCACCAATGGGTGCAAAGAGGATGTAAAATGGACAAAAAAGCTTGCCATTCATTGGAAAACGCGATGCATCCATTGTGTACTCACTGCGTACATCTTTCATATGCTCTATCCGTGAAACACCCGCCTACTGCTATTTCATCCGCTCAAAAAGTTTTGAGCTGCACAAGACTTTTTGAGCGGATGAACTTTCCGCTGACTACGATCTACATCCACGACACATACGGGCAACAAACGTTCTACGTCTATTGTCATCCATTACATGTCCGCTGTATCCTCTCGGCATCTTCTGGACATCTGCGCAACTCACGTCTGCTCCAGCAGAAAGAGGGAGGAAGCGAAAGGTACGCAGAACGTCCACACAGTGTTAGTAGCACAGATATAGAAAGGATGAAAGCGGATGCAGCTTGGATATAAAGCATTAAAATGGACAAAACTTTTGTATAGGGGATGTATCTCGGATATTTAGGATGTCTGGAGGATGTCTACAGTATGTGGAAGGACACCTAGTGGAAAACCAATATTTCCTACAAAAAGGGGGAGGAAATCACCTGGATCTCAGTATGAGTCCAGCAGCCGTGGTGTGCAGACCTCTTCAGCCTTGCTCTTCCTCTTCCACATCATCTATTAATGTCCACCATGGATCATTGCACACTCCTTTTGGTAGCCGCCATCATTCAACACCAGAACCAAGCCCTGTTCAGACTGTTTCACCTTTTCTACACAAGGAGAAGAAGGAGACGTCCAAGAGCTGTGTGGGTCTGAAGATGGATTGGGAGAAGAGTGGAATTTGGACTCTATGACAAGCTGATGGAGGAGCTGAGGAATGAAGACCCTCGTGCAATCCAGCACTTCATGAGGATGCCACCAGCCATGTTTGATGAAGTTGTGGAGTGGCTGAGACCCAGGTTGACCAAGGCAAACACCAACTTCCATCACAGCCTGGACCCTGGACTGAAGGTGACACTGACTCTGCGCCACCTGGCTTCTGGGACCACATACAGAAACATGCATCAGCATTATGGTCAGAGAAGTGGTGCAGGCCATCATCGAAGAATACCTGGAGGAGCTCCTCCAGTGTCCCACCACTGAAGAAGGCTGGAGGAAAGTTGCAGAGCAGTGGTATCAGAGGTGGAACTTTCCCACACACTGTTGGAGCCATAGATGGCAAGCACGTGGCCTGCAAAGCTCCAGCCAAGTCAGGGTTCACTTATTTCAACTACAAGGGCTCCTTCAGCATCATTCCCTTTGCCATGGTCGATGCTGACTACAAGTTCATGTACATCGATGCTTCAGGCAACGGGTCAGCTTCAGATGCCCAGATACACAACGCCAGTGACCTCAAGAATGGGCTGGAACGCAACCTCATCATGGGATTTCCAGATCCAGACACCCTACCCAACGACACACAAGATGTGCCCTACTTCATTGTGGGGGATGACGCCTTCTCCCTCAGAAACTACCTCATGAAGCCCTACACTTCAAGATACCTCACCCGTGAAGAGAGGATCTTCAACTACAGGCTGTCCAGGGCAAGACTGGTGGTGGAGAATGCCTTTGCATCCTGGCCGACAGGTTCCAGGTACTTCTCGCCACCATGCAGCATCACCCAGGGACTGTGAGGAGCATCATGGAAGTTTGCTGCATCCTGCATAATCTCATGCGCACCCGCTACCCAGTGTTGCAGAACAGGCTTGTGCACCATCAACAAGGCAATGGGGACATGGAGCCTGGTGAATGGAGGCAAGGACAAAACCTGATAGACACTGTGGATGTACAAGGCCCCAACAGAGCTTCATGTGAAGGGAAGAAGCAGCGCAACCTCCTGAAACACTGGTGCAACTCCCCAGCTGGAGCAGTGGAGTGGCAAGACAGGATAGTAGATGCTTAATGGATGCTTCCTTGAGCCCGTCCCATCACATTGATGACATTGTGCCATGTATGTTGAGTGGCCCTACAATGAACAGGGCATTAATAAAGAGTTTTGTTTATGTTGAAATGTGTTGATCAATGATTAAATTGTTATTGATAATAAAGGGCCATATGTGTGGCAGCTGGGAGGGTGGACCATACAGTCCCACTGTGCTTGCACTGGAGGTTTATCTATCCCACAACTATCCTTACACATTCCACAACTATCCTTACCCATCCCACAGCTATCCTTACCCATCCCACAGCTATCCTTACCCATCCCACAGCTATCCTTACCCATCCCACAGCTATCCTTACCTATCCCACAAGCATGCAAAGGCTTAACCCTTTTTTCAAAGTTTTCACCAACACTTTATTAAGTAAATAAAATGGACCAAGTGTGTGAAGCAAAGATAACCTTTATTAATAACAAACTTTATGACTTTATTAAAAAGCAAAATGACCCAAGTAAAGTATCTTAAGCAAAGATAAAGTGAGCAGGTAACAACTCAGTCTCTGGCACTCTTCTCAGTCACTCTGAGGTGTGCCCATGGTCTCAGATGTAAAGGGGCCAGAGACTGTGGAGGTGGTTGTTGCTGGAGTGCTGGTCTGAGGTGCCATTGGAGTGCCTGTCCCCGAGAGTACAACAGGAGATGGTGTGTTCAGGAAGCTCTCAGACAGCTGACTCAGTCCCGTGAGGTTGAGAGGCCCTTCATCAAGTACCTGGGATGTGAGGCCCAAGACTGATGACAGATATTCTGACAAAGGGATTGGCTGTGGGGTGGAGGAAGGAGGAGTGTAGTGGGGCTGTCTGGTCTGCAGCTGGGTCAGGTGAGGCGTCTGTGGCATCTGAGAAACCTGGACCTGGACTGAGAAGGGCTGCCTCTGCTGTGGGAAGTCATGGTCGTAGTAGGCTTGGTAGGCGAGGGGCTGTTGAAATCACCTGGGGTGGAGGGGCTGTGACATCACCTGGGGTGGAGGAGCAGACCTGGAGTGGGTAGGAGCAGGTGATCCTCTCCTTCATCACCTGGTACTGGGCCTCGGGCATGTCCATGAGGGTCTGGCTTACGTAGGTGATGAAGGGTTTGTGGTTCGAGGATGGTATGTCGAAGTGGACCAGCTGGGAGAGGAGATCTGTGCTGGCTTTGATTGTGTCCCTGATCTCCAAGAGGACAGTGTGGCTCTGTCCCTCCGGTCTGCCTCTCTGCCTGCTTTCTGTGGAGGTGCAACTGGGGGTGGGGGTGGGTTGGTCTCTGGTGGCTGCTTCTTCTTGTTCCATCTGAGACAGGAGATCCTCCACATCCTCCAGCACAGGGAGTTCAGCTGTCGGGGGGGGGTCTCTGTCATGGGGCCCTCCAAAGACACCTGCCTGGACATGGTAGCTGTCTCCTGGCTGGAAGAGGAGTGGCTCTCTGTGGGCTGTCTGAGGGAGAGGGTTGACAGAGGGGCTGCTCCTCGGTGGCGGATCTCACCCTCCAGGAAGCTGCACCTGGCCATGACATAAGTCTCCCGGTCAGTGAGCTTGACAGTGCCCTGCCCGGATTTCTTCAGGTGCAGCTTGCCATACCAGGTGTGTATGTGCTTCCACCATCCAAGGAGTACATCTCAAGTGTAGCCCAGGCTCTCCACCTTCTCTCTCCAAGCTACCTGCTTTCTCTTGGTGTCGCGATAGAGCCTGTGGTCCTTCCTCCACAGGTACTCGTTCTCCCTCAGCCATTCCAGCACCTCCTCCTCATGGTCTTCGGAAATGGAGTACTGTTTCCTCTCTCCCTTCTCCTTGCCTTGCCTCTTCCTCCCTCTGGCAGGGCCTTCAGGGCCTTCAGCAGCAGGGCTTTGAGGGTCTCGGGGCTGGTCCACCACAGCAGCAGCAGCAGCAGGAGAAGCACCAGCAGCAG
The DNA here is from genome assembly GCA_015471245.1 of Laticauda colubrina. Lineage (NCBI taxonomy): Eukaryota > Metazoa > Chordata > Lepidosauria > Squamata > Elapidae > Laticauda > Laticauda colubrina. The sequence continues at coordinate 57,082,147 of BLBF01000007.1, read as the reverse complement.
CAGAAGCACCAGCAGCACCAGCAGGAGAAGCACCAGCAGGAGAAGCACCACCACCAGCAACACCAGGAGCACCAGCAGCAGCAGCAGAAGCACCAGCAGCAGCAGAAGCACCAGCAGCTTCACAGTCAGCGCCAGGGGGTGGGATGGTGGTTCTGTCCTTCTTGCCAGGGCTGGCAGGAGTAGGCACAGGCTTCCTCTTCTTCCCCATGGTGTTCCCTCAAGATGTCTCTGGCAGCAGGTCTTTCCTCTGAATGCTGACTGCTTGTGAGCTGCATCCTTTTATGTCCGCGGAGCTGACGCAATTCATCCTCCCCGCATGAGCGGTGAACGCTTTGCATCTGATATGCATCCGCTAGGCATCTGCTATGCATCCTATAGGCATCCGTGATGCATCCGCATCATCCGCTACGCATCCGCTCCTTCTGCTACGCATCCGCTTCGCTATTCTCCCCTGGAAGCCCTGCGGATGTGTCATCTGCTTCCATCCAGTTTCATCCGCTAGGCTTCCTACGAACATCCGCTTTACATCCCCGCTACATCCTCCCCACGTCCGTTCCTTTCTGTTGTTTTCCGTTCTGTTTATGCAAATTTGGGGCACTTTTGAGAGCGGATAACAATGGATGGAGCCACCCCTGAAATTTTGCTCGTCCACTGTGTCCTTTTTGCATACGTTTTGCAAAAAACGTCGGCCAGTGTGACCTAGCCTTAAGGAAGGATGGATTTTCAGATGAATTATTTTTCAGAACTGTTGCAAGAAAGACATGCTTATCCTAAAAGCACATTATGGGTGAAGGGGGGTTTGCTTTTTCATGCAATTAAATATGTTCCCCTGTTAGTGATTCGACCTTCTTCAAGGCCATTTCCTATGTCATTTTGTTCTGTCATTTTGTCATATATCTAGATGGCTAGGTGTGCTAATCTAATTATCCATCAGGTTTTCCTTTTCTTCCAGCCCCATCCTCAATTAATAAGATCAGTAGCTGTTTTCCTACTGATTAATGATGGGAGAGAAAGGAGATGAAGTCAAGAAATGTCAACCCATATTCTTAATGTGCTCCCTAAAACCAGAAACAGCACCATTTGTTGGCCTTGTGTTTGAGGCAGTGGACAGACAGCCAATTTTGTTCTGGCTCAGGGACCGGAGGGCAGCACTGCTTTGAGCATGAGAAAGGACTCTAAGAAAAGTGTATTTTGAAAAAAGGAAGTTCAAAAGAACAAAAGCTTGCATGCAAGTAAGCAGTTTGAGACACTGAGTCATTAAGTTCCTTATTAATTATGTCTGTGAAGATCATTCAAATTCTTTCTCACAGTTTCAAGCTCAATATGAGATAGCAACTAAAAGCTATTTAAAGAGATCCAAGAAATATTGGTTTCAGGAAAAAATCCCTTGATAGACAACCTCATCGAATGATTTCTCCATCTAGTGGAAATTATTATTTTCTGATTTATGACATGAAACCATCAAGCAAATAAAAAATAAGCAAATTCTCCTTGTATTTTTTTCTGGTTTATGAACAAGAATTTGTTTTATTATTACCAAGGGGGCAATGTCTCCAAATTCTTCAGCTTATTGACCCCTTTATGACATTTCAGATTGTTCTCAACACCCCCTCCAAGTTTAAGGCCCAGTCCTACTGCACTTACGGATGCAAAGAGGATGTAAAACGTTAAAAAAAGCTTGCCATCCATTGGAAGACGCTATTTATCCATTGAGTACTCACTGCATACGTGTTTCATACGCTCTATCCATCGAGCATCCATCCACTGCAATTTCATCCGTGCAGGAAGTTTTGAGCTGCACAAAACTTTGTGAACGGATGAACTTTCCGCCGCGTATGATGTACATCCGCGACATGTATGGACAACAAATGTTCTATGTCCGTTATCATCCATTAAACATCTTCTGTAACCTCTCTGTATCCTCTGGCCATCCCCTCAACTCACATCCGCTGCAGCTGAAAACGGAAAAAAGGAGGAAACAAAAGGTACTAACATCTACACAGTGTTAGTAGCATGGAAATGGAAAGAATGTAAGCGTATGCATCTCGTATATAAAGTATTAAAAATGGACAAAACGTTTATATCTTGGATGTATCTTGTATATTTAGGATGTCTGCAGTATGTCTAGAGTAGGTAGAAGGACACCTAGCGGACAACCGATATTTCCTTTAAAAAGGGGGAGAAAATCATCTGGATCGCTGGGATGGTGGACCATACAGTCCCACTATGGTTGCACTATGGTTGCACTATAAGTGCACGATTGCACTTATCTATCCCACAACTATCCTTATCTATCTCACAAGCATGCAAAGGCTTAACCATTTTTTCAAAGTTTTCATCAACACTTTATTAAGTAAACAAAATGAACCAAGTAAACTAAGTGTCTTAAGCAAAGATAAACTTCATTAACTTTCTTAGGTAAACTTTATGACTTTATTAAATAAGCAAAATGAACCAAGTAAACTGTATTAAGTGTCTTAAGCAAAGATAAACTTTATTAAACAAGTAAACAACTCAGTCTCTGAGACTATTCTGAGTCAGAACAGACTATTCTGCGTGCGTACTGCATCCTTTTATATCTGCAGAGCAGATGCAATTCATACCCCCCACATGCGCAGTGAACGCTTTGCATCTGATATACATCTGTGTGGCATCCCCTTTGTTTCCTATAGGCGTACGTGATGCATCCGCTTCATCCGCTATGCATCCGCCCCTTCCACAATGCGTCCGCTTTGAAATTCTCCCTGGAACCCCTTCGGAGGTGTCATCCGCTTCCATCCGCTAGGTTTCTGATGAACCCGCTACATACTACCCACGTCCGTTCTTTTCTGTTCTGTTTATGCAAAATTTTGCCACTTTTTGGAGCAGATGAAAATGGATGGAGCCACCCCCAAAATTTTGCTCGTCCACTGTGTCCTTTCTGCATACATTTTGCATCCATTGGCCAGTGGGACCTAGCCTTTATATATGAAAATAATGTAAGAAATGCTAAGTTAACAGTACTATAAATAACAGAAACAGCAACAGTAATAATCAACCTCTAGATCAACCCTGGGGATTAATACAGATCACTCTGGGGAACTCTGAAGGGGAACATATGTACACACTTGCCTGTATAGCTGAGATGAAGGAGGTAGTATCACAAATGGAATAATAGAATAACAGAATAGGAAGGGACCTTGGAGAACTTCTAACCCAACCCCCAGCCCAAGCCCTCTATACTTGGGGATTCAAAATTGATTTCATTGAGGTCTGCATCAGCATTGTGTTTGATCTTGGGGGCTGGGATGGGCATGATCAAGATGGGCATGGCCAGTTTGATGTCACTTGTGTTGGGAGCACCTATGGTGGCTCAAGTGCTCTGCCAATGAAAATGGACTCCCAAGCTCCATTTTCATTTTTGAAGGTCTCCTGCAACCCTCTGCTAGTGAAAATGGAGCTTGGGAGGACCATGCGTGGCCCTCCTGACCTCCGTTTTTGCTGGCAGAGGCACTGTGGGCTTCTCCTTCACTGTTTCCAGGGTGGATTTAAGCACCCTGGAGGCCAGATCCAGCCCATGGGCCTTGAGTTTGACACCCCTGCTTTATACCATTTCAGACAAATGGTTGTCCAGTCTTTTCTTGAAAACCTCCAGTTTTGGAGCATTCACAACTTCTGCAGGCAAGTTGGAGCATTCACAACTCTTGGAGGCAACCTCCACTGATTAATTGTTCCAAGCTGCTTCTCTCCTTGATTAGTTTCTGTTTGTTGCTTCATGATCTGAATACACAGTGATACATCTTGATATTGTAAAGCCCCTGTCACACAGCACCAACGGATGGAAAGAGGATGTAAAATGGAGAAAAACACTTGCCATCTGTTGGTTAACGCGATGCTTCCGTTCTGTACTCACTGCCTCCATTTTTCATCCTCTCTATCCGCCCAGCATCCGTCTACTGACATTTCATCCGCTCAAAAAGTTTTGAGCTGCACAAAACTTTTTGAGTGGAAAATATATCCAACGCGTTCGTTAGACATCCGCTACGCACATGGGGAACATCTGTTCTATATCCGTCGTCATCCGTTATGCATCCGCTATATCTGCTAGGCATCCGCTGCGCATCCGCGCAACTCAAATCCACTCCAGCAGAAAACTGACACAGGGAGGAAGCGAAACGGATGCGGAACGGTCACGCAGCGTTAGTAGCATGGATGTAGAAAGGATGAAAGCGGATGCAGCTCCATACAAAGCATTAAAACAGAAAAAACGTTCACAGAGGGGACCTATCTCGGATATTTAGGATGTCTGCAGGATGTCTAGAGGATGCAAAAGGATACCGAGTGGAAAACCTATATTTCCTATAAAAAGGGGGAGGAACTCAACTGGATCTCACTTTCAGTCCAGCAGCCCTGCGGTGCAGACCTCTTCAGCCTTGCTCTTGCTCTTGCTCTTCCACAGCATCCAGTCATCTCCACCATGGATCATCACACACATTCCTTTTGGTAGCCACCATCATTCTACAACAGTGCAAAGCCATCTACAGGCTCTTTCACCTGTTCTAAGCGAAGAAAAGGAGGTGGCCAAGAAGTGTCTTGGTCCGAAGATGGATTGGGAGAAGAGCAGAGTACGGACTGTACAACAAACAGATGGTGGAGCTGAGGAATGAAGACCCTCGTGCATTCCAGAACTTCATGAAGATGCCGCCAGCCATGTTTGACGAAGTTGTGGAGTGACTGAGACCCAGGTTAACCAAGCAGAGCACCAACTTCCAGCCCAGCCTGGACCCTGGACTCAAGGTGGCACTGACTCTGCGCCACCTGGCCTCAGGGACCACGTACAGGAGCATGCAGTATGGCTGGAGGGTGCCACACAACACCATCAGCATTGTGGTCAGTGGTGCAGGCCATCATCGAAGAATACCTGGAGGAGCTCCTCAAGTGCCCCTCCACTGAAGAAGGATGGAGGAAAGTTGCTGAGCAGTGGTATCAGAAGTGGAACTTCCCCCACACCGTTGGAGCCATAGATGGCAAGCATATGGCCTGCAAAGCTCCAGCCAACTCAGGGTCCACTTATTTCAACTCCAAGGGCTTCTTCAGCATCATCCTCTTCACCATGGTCGATGCTGACTACAAGTTCATGTACATCGATGCTTCAGGCAACGGCTCATCTTCAGATGCCCAGGTATACAACGTCAGTGACCTCAAGGAGAGGCTGGAACGCAACCTCATCATGGGATTCCCAGATCCAGACCCCCTGCCCAATGACACACAAGATGTGCCCTACTTCATCGTGGGGGATGACGCCTTCTCCCTCAGAACCTACCTCATGAAGCTCTACACCTCCAGATGCCTCACCTGTGAATAGAGGATCTTCAACTACAGGCTGTCCAGGGCAAGGCGGGTGGTGGAGAACGTCTTTGGCATCCTGGCCAACAGTTCCAGGTACTTCTCACCACCATGCAGCATCGCCCAGAGACCGTGAGGAACATCGTGAAAGCTTGCTGCATCCTGCACAATCTCATGCGCACCCGCTACCCAGTGTTGCAGAACAGGCTCATGGACCTCCAACAAGGCAATGGGGACATGGAGCCTGGTGAATGGAGGCAAGGGCAAAACCTGATAGATACTGTGGATGTGCAAGGCCCCAACAGAGCTTCACGTGAAGGAAAGAAGCAGTGCAACCTCCTGAAACACTGGTGCAACTCCCCAGCTGGAGTAGTGGAGTGGCAAGACAGGATGATAGATACTTAATGGATGCTTCCTTCAGCCTGTCTCATCACACAGATGAGATTGGGCCATGTATGTTGAATGGGCCTACAATTAACAGGGCATTTAATAAAGAGTTGTGCTTTTGTTGAAATTTGTGGATCAATGATTACATTGTTATTGATAATGAAGGGCCATAGGTGTGGCACCTGGGAGGGTGGACCATACAGTCCCACTATACTTGCACTGGAGGTTTATCTATCCCACAGCTATTACCCATCCCACAGGTATCCTAACCCAACTCACAGCTATTACCCAGCCCACAGGTATCCCTGCCCATCCCACAGCTATTACCCATTCCACAGGTATCCCTGCCCATCCCACAGCTGTTACCCATCCCACAGGTATCCCTGCCCATCCCACTGCTATCTTAACCCATCCCACAAGCATGCAAAGGCTTAAACCATTTCTAACAGTTTCCACCAAGACTTTATTAAATAAAATAAATGAAGCAAGTGTGTGAAGCAAAGATAATCGATTTTAATAACAAGCTGTAAAAGAAAAATGACCCAAGTGTCCCAAGCAAAGATAAAGTCAACAGGTAGCCACCCAGTCTCTGGCACTCTTCTTGGTCACTCTGAGGCGTGCCCAGTCTCAGGGGTGAAGGGTCCAGGTGCTGAGGAGGTGGCAGCTGCTGGAGTGCTGGTCTGAGGCATCATTGGGGTGCCTGGCCCCGAGAGGACAACAGGGGACGGTGTGTGGAGGAAGCTCTCAGAGAGCTGGCTCAGTCCTGTGATGTTGAGAGCCCCTTCCTCCAGGACATGGTATATCAGCCCCAATACCAATGACAGATGTTCTGAGGCCGAGCTTGGCTGTGGGGTGGAGGAAGGAACAGTGTAGTGGGGATGTCTGGTCTGCAGCTGAGCGAGGTGAGGCGTGGGTGGCATTTGTGGCGTTGGTGGCATCTGTGGCTTGGGTGGCATCTGTGGTGTGGCTAGCATCAGTGGCGTGGGTGGCATCGGTGGCATCAGTGGCATCGGTGGCATCGGTGGCACCGTTGGCATCTGATGTACCTGTGCCTGGACTCGGAAGGGCTGTCTGTGCTGCTGGAGCTCCTGGTAGCCATAGCCTTGGTAGGTGAGGGCCTGTGGAAAGGCAGTGACATCACCTGGGATGGAGGATCAGGCCTGGACTGGGTGGGAGCAGTTTCAGCTGGGTCTGGAGGGTTGTGAAGAAGACCGGTGATCCTGTCCTTTATCACCTGGTACTGTGATTCCGACATGTTCATGAGGGTCTGGTTGACGTAGGTGAGGAAGGGCTTGTGGTTGGAGGATGGGACGTCGGTGTGTACCAGCTGAGAGAGGAGATCTACGCTGCTTCTGATGGTGTCCCTGATCTCTAGCAGGACAGTGTGGCTCTGCCCCTCTGGTCTTCCTCTCTGCCTGCTTTCTGTGGAGGTGGAGCTGGGGGTGGATGTGGGTTGTTCTCTGGTGGAAGTGCCCTCTCCTTGCTCCCACTGCATCAGGGGGTCCTCCACATGCTCCGCCATGGGTAGTGCAGCTGTTGGGGGGGGGGTCTCCGTCATGGCACGCTCCACAGAATACCTGCCTGGACACAGGAGCTGACTCTTGGCCAGAAGAGGACTCTCTGCGAGCTGCCTGAGAGAGAGGGTTGTCAGAAGGGCTGCTCCTCGGTGGAGGATCTCACCCTCCAAGAAGCTGCACTTGGCCATCACGTAGGTCTCTCCGTCCGTCAGCTTGACCGTGGCCTGGCCAGATTTCTTGAAGTGCAGCTTCCCGTACCAGGTGTGCATGTGCTTCCACCAGCCGAGGAGCACCTCCGAAGTGTAGCCCAGGCTCTCCGCCTTCTCTCTCCAAGCAGCCTGCTTCCTTTTGGTGTCTCGATAGAGCCTGTGTCCCTTCCGCCAAAGATACTCGTTCTCCCTCAGCCATTCTAGCACCTCATCCTCATGTTCCTCTTCGATGGAGTACTGCCTCCTCTCCTGTTCTCATTCACGCGTATGCCTCTTCCTCCCTCTGGCAGGGCCATCTGTGCCCTCATCAGAGAGGCTTCAAGGTTGTAGGGGCTGCTCCTCCACACCACCACCAGCAGCAGCAGCAACAACAACAGTAGCAGCAAAAGCAGGACCAGCAGGACCAGCAGCACTAGCAGCACCAGCAGCACCAGCAGGACCAGGAGCAGCACCAGCAGAGTAAGCACCAGCAGCGCCAGCAGGACCAGCAGGACCAGGAGCAGCAGCAGCAGAGTAAGCACCAGCAGCGCCAGCAGCACCAGCAGGACCAGCAGGACCAGGAGCACCAGCAGCACCAGCAGGACCAGCAGCACCAGCAGGACCAGGAGCAGTGCCAGCAGAGTAAGCACCAGCAGAAGCACCAGGACCACGAGCAGCACCAGCAGAGTAAGCCCCAGCATCAGGAGCAGCACCAGCAGAGTAAGCACCAGCAGAAGCACCAGCACCAGCAGAGTCAGCACCAGCAGAAGCCCCAGCACCAGGAGCAGTGCCAGCAGAAGCTCCAGCACCAGAAGTGTCAGCCCCAGCAGCAGAAGCCCCAGCAGAAGCAGAGTCAGGGCCAGGGGGTGGGATGGTGGCCCTGTCCCTCTTGCCAGAGCTGGCAGCAGATGGCAGAGGCTTTCTCTTCTTCCCCATGGTTGTTGGCTTGCTGGCTGGCTGGCTGTCTGGCTGGCTGGAGCTGTGTCTGGTGGCAGGTCTTTCCTATGAATGGTGACCTGCTTGCGAGCTGCTTCCCTTTATATCTGCGGGGCTGACGCAATGCATCCTCCCCGCATGCGCAGTGAACACTCTGCATCCGCTCGGCATCCGCTTCATCCACTCGGCATCCGCTCGGCATCCGCTCGGCATCCACTCTTTCCGCTGTGCATCCGTTTCACTGTGCTCCCCTGGAAGCCCTGTGGATGTGCCTTCCGCTCCCATCCGCTTCCATCCGCTAGGCTTCCGTGGAGCATCTGCTTTACATCCCCTCTACGTCCTCCCCCCGTCCATTCCTTTCCGTTGTTGTCCTCTCTGGTTATGCAAATTCGGGGCACTTTTGAGAGCGGATAACAATGGATGGAACATTTTCTCATCCGCTGTGTCCTTTTTACAAACCTTTTGCATCTGTCGGCCAATGTAACAGGCCCTTAAGGATTTACCATTTCTGTGCACGTAATGCACAGTATTTTTTCTAGCAAGGGTATAGACTAAGTACACTAAGCACACACCTCTCCTTTTAACAGAATTTCAAAAGACTGACCTTTCAAGTATTTTGGGATCTGATCATTTGCCGCTTATTCCACAACTTTTTTTTACTTCTCATCCTATACTTCAATTGTCCATATCTGGAATTAAAAGAATTGCCTGTGTAGTTGTGAATGAAGGATTGGCACATATCCTTTCCTTTAATAAAAAAACAATTCACAGGAGAAAAAAGCACCCAAATGATTGATATTTAGCTTTTAGCTGCTGTAAATTGGGAGTAAACTATGTAATGATAGGAGGAAGTGTCACTTATGTAGATGAGTACAGTGAAGCTAGTATAAATATACGTATTTTAGGAAGCTATGTTAAACCTAATTTGTACATGTCCTAGTTCAAAGGGGCTGCTAATGATAACTAAATTTGGAACCCATTCTTGAGCCTTTTCCTCTAAAAAAAGCAGTTGGACAGCTAGTTTGGACTTCATGTTGCCCATGTTTGAGTGAAGTAGTTTTACATTTTATTTTTTGTTCTATTCCTAGCACATTAATAGCTGTTCCTAGCAGCATTGATTAGGCCATAAACATGCCATGCTTCAGATGTGTGGATTTCAGTTTCCAGAATTCCCCAGTCAAGAGAGTGACTGCTGAGAATTCTGGAAGTTGAAGCTCAACATTTGGAATTTGCTAATTTTAAGAAAAAATTAGGTACTATGATGCTTTCTTCTGACATTAAAAATGTTGTCATCAGAGAAGGGACCTGATTTTGCCTGCCATGCTGAAATGGAGAACACTGCTCTGACAACAAGTTATCAGTAGATTCTGAAGAGAAAAAAAGATGCATAAAGCAATTATCAATTTTCTAGTAGATAACAATTCAAAGCACAGGTGTTATTCAGCAGGTTCTGATCAGTTCTGGACAACTGGTAGCAGAAATTTTGAGTAGTTTGGAGAACTAGCAAATATAACCTCTGACTGGCCCTGTCTCCATTTGATCTCTGGCTCTTGAGTCCCAGCTGATGGGCTGGGTCTTCTTTTGTTGCCCTGCACAGGAGAACAGAGCTGGAAAGCAGGTTACTGAGGTGGGGAGGGAATGGGATTTTCCAGTATCCTCTCCCTGGAGTGGGCTGGGAATGGAGATTTTACAGTAACCTTCCCCTGCCATTCCCACGAAGCCATGCCCACAGAGTAAAATTTTTTGAATCCCACCATTGGTTCAAAGTAAAATCTCTAAGGACAATTCCTTTATCTACTTTAGCTTATATCATTATTTTAAAAAATGTGCATTAAACAGCATTTCATTGTTAACAAACCTCAGATAATTCCCTGTTAGGAGGTCTCAGCAAGTTTATTATATGGTAATAATCAGTATTTGCAGTATTTTGAAATTCTAGGATCTAGTTTATTGTAAATGATTAAAATGACTACCTCAGGAAGAAGGAAGAGGCAAAGGAAGAATAGGGCAACTGATATGGTCAAAATAAATTTATAGAAGTGTAACTATATTGCCAAATATCTGGCCTTCTGGTATGGACTAGAAATATCAGGTTTCTTTACAATGTGCACTTGAAAAGAACAAATTGTGTGGACACTATATTGCAGTTCTGGAAGCAATGAAAACCAGAAAAGCGAGAACATAATTTGAAAGGTTCACATCTGGACATCATGCCATTTCTTTTGGCACAGACCAGTAAAGTGACTTGGAAGTTCTTTTATTTTCAGGCAATTGTAAGATGCAGATGCAGCCTGGATTTATTACTTTTTTGACAGAAATCTCTGTCTCTTCCTACATTTAGCTTCCTCTATTTCTTTCTCATTTGTGTAGGAACACATTCTTTCCATTGGCAAATAAGTCTGGTGACTTGTGATGATGGAAATGTTTTGATTATTTTAAGAAGGGGGGTGGTTAATGCTTTTATTCTGCTGCCAGGCTGAATGTTCATTTACGCTCTCCTCCCACATTGTCTTCCTTGACTTGTGCAAACACTAGTAAATATTGGTGATTTTCTGCAACTCTATCCAAAGCAACTAGAGCTCAGTCACTACAAAAACAATCTTCTTAGACTAAAGTAACCTTCCTCAGTCCAGCAAATCCAGATGTCTTCGATTGCAATTTCCCAGTTTCCCAATTTCCCAGCAAGCAAAAGGAATGCTGGTTGCTGCTAGAGTAGTTCAGGCTGGAAGAGTTTGTCCTCAGCAACAGCCAATGTGTTTAGTAATTCACAACATGGTTTGGAAATGCTGGCGCTACATTTCCACAATCAGTTGGTCCTTGGCACAGTAGATTTAGACATCTTTGTTTCTTTGTCATGAGCAGCCTCTGTCTGCTTTTCAAAAGCCCTTGCCTTTAAAATTTTAAGCATTGGTGACAAGGAGGTCTGGCCTTGCATTTCCCAACTAAAGCCAATTCTGGGAAAAATACAGAATTGTGTTCACCATATATGGACTGCCTAGCCCAAGTTATACTTTTGAAAATATAAGCAGATTTTCCTCTCCAACACTTTGACCCAATGCACTTGTAAGTGCATATAGCACTGGTACAGGAAATGAAATATGTCAAGGAAACACAAAACAAAAATATACATTAATTTGTGCTGATAATTTACAAGGTGGGGACAGTTTAGTAAGGATAGCCATCTGCAAAGTTATCTGGATATCTGTATTTTAAAGACAGTTTAAAACAAAAGAGTTGCTAGTTAAGAAATGTTCTTAGCATGACAGCATGCAAGAAACTAACAATCTCATTGTACCACCTTAGTCAAAGACATCTCTGCCTGTTTCATCCAGACGGTGTCCATGTGGTTGGAAAGAGATGGCAGATGATAATATCATTTTGTGTCCACCTTCTGCTTTCCAATGAAAGCTCTAAGGTAATTAATTGTGGTTTGTTTTACATTCTTGAAGGAAGGCTGACTATTCTTCACCCATTCCCCATTCCCCATTCCCCAGTGCCTTGTGATTTTGTCTCATTTGCCTCTAAAATAGAAGCAGATGCTTTCTTTCCTCTCCTGTGGCTCATGTGATGTGCAGACAGCCAAATGCAAGTTACACAAACAAGTTAATCATCCTGAATCCATGAATAGTAAGCAGCACATTCAGGAACACCAAAGACCAATTTGTTAATTTCCATAGTAAGTACTGAGGATATGCCACGTATGGAACATTGCAATATATTAAGGAATCTTTACATTCACATTTGTGTGATGAAAAAAGTAGCAATGGACTGACTGGAATGGACTGACTTGTTTTTCTGCGGAGGAATTCCATTCAGGAGACCCATCCTTCTTCGGGTGCAAAGGGAAATGGCCTTCTTTCTTTGTGGCTAAAGGACAGAGGGAACTCTTCTACTTGTGGAAGGCAAAAGGATTCACCTCTACATCATTTAGACAGGAATAGGTATGGAGAAGGGCAACTTGGAATAAACTGGAAACACAATTCTGTGGAAAGAGAATGTTTAGCCCTGAGAACAGTCACCCCGAATTAGGTACAATAGATTTTTCAAACATTTTATGCCTTGCAATAGAAGATCATTCCATAGTAGAGCATGCAAAATAAAAGGTTTATAATAGAAAGATAGATTCTCTTTAATGTTATTCAAACTTCCTTACACTAAGAGTAATTCATCAGAGAAATTTCTTCATTGAATGAGCTCAAGTGAAAACTAGACAGACATCTGTCAAAAATTATTTAATTTTGATTCCCGCAAGTGACACTGGACATGGAAGTTGGACTTAATGGGCAAAATCCTTCCAAATCTAAGATTCTTTCATGAAAATATGCTCTATTTCTTTATAAAATAAACTCAGAGACACACTGAGTTTATTATAAAATAAATAAAATGAGTTTATTATAAAATAAACTCAGAGACACACACACCCCTCCATCCAAGTGATATATTAAAACATAGTAAACAAGGTAAAAGCCACAAATTGCATCCAAGAGCAGACTGGAGCAATTAAATATATATTTAACATATATATTTAATTTAATTAATTAATTTAATTAAATATGATAACAAGTCTTAACATTATAAAATGTTCTCACCCACACAGATAAGGCTGAAGAGAAATTTTGCCAAGCAAACTTCCATAACCAGTGATATTTGTAATGTGGCTCAGCAAAAAAGGTCTTAATTAGAAAATAGAACCATGCTTGGTATAATCCTCTTCACCAGTGAAGGTTCCTGAGACAGATCCCACTGATGTAGCTGCACATCTGCAATTACTGAGAGAGTCTCTGAGCCTTATTGGCCACAGACTGCAGGAGACTGAAGGAAAAGTAGTTGTATCAGGAAGTTTATCAGTACTCCTGGATTCAATTATTTGTGCTTTGGGCCCTTTGACTTGTCTTACATCCCAGTTACCTGAGCTAAATGGCTGCTCCAAACATGTTTTGTCAAATACATTAGATAATATTGCCTACATAATGCCCGGTCTTTGACAAAAAAAGCGAATGTGGAGTAATCTATTGCTATGCTACTGGTATATACACATATATATTGCATTCTTTAAGTCTCAATCTCAATCTCAATCTCATTCTCAATTTAAAGTATTTGTCAATAACTGTTTAACTTGATTTTATGAAAAAAAAGTCCAGAACTTAAATTTTCAAGAATTGGGGAAAAAAATAAAATAAAATAAAATAAGTCTGTTATCTCCCACTCCCGCTCTCCCCCCCCCCTCTGTTGTTGGTTTGAGCTCTGAGCTTGACAATTTGGTTGCAAACATTCTGTCCCCATTCAAGGAGATATCTTCAGTGTGCTTTGAATTGATAATGTCTCATAGGATGGAGACAATATGTTTGCAAATAAATTGCCAAGCTCGGAGCTCAAATCAACAACATAATACCAACCAGAGCTATTAATATTCAGAGACATCTCTCTCTCCCTCCCTCCTCTCCCTCTCCTCCTCTGTCCCCCTCTCTCTCCCTCTCTCTTTTTCTCTCCCTCCCCTCCCCTCCTTCTCTGCCCCCTCTCTTTCTCTCTGTCTTATATAGCTGCCCATCTCACAAAAATGATTTTTGGTGGCATATAACAAAGCTAAAAGCAAAGAATAAATACTGAAATTAATACATTTAATTTAGGTTAATTTTAGATTAATAAATTTAAAATTAATGGTATAATTCCATCCATGTCTACTGAGATTTAAGTCTCATGTTCAGGACATGGAAATAGTGGCATCATTGCTATGTCTATGCCTGAAAAGTTTAAGATGATTAAGGCAGTACTATTTCAATAAGCCTGGAGTGGAATTAAAATGAAGGTTTATTGAGATATTTAAGTTTGGCAGGGACTTTTGAATGGTGGTGGTCTCAGGAAAGAAAACAAAAATGGGACTAAGGGTGAATGTATAGTCAGTGTGATATCTACTCTTCATATGCATCATGATCTTATATATAATTATATCTCTCCTTTTGACGATCTTTTATTAATATTTACATATGAGTAAGTCCCATTCAGCAAAAAGTCTCCCCCATCAATCTCAAAAATCATTTTCTAGCTGTAGCTTTTATACTTTTCATGATTGTCCCATGCAAATAGAGCAGTTGCTCATCTTGCTTTTGATCTTCTTAGATATTTTAAGCAGATTGAATGGTGCTGTCAGTTTGGAAACCGTAGTCAATATCCACCTTTTCAAAGTGGCCTGGCAAATCAGAAGAATTGGCATGTTGTCAGGCTTTTCTGCCCAAAAAGAATAAAAGAGACCCATTTCCAAGGATAAATCATGTGCAAGATTGCTTGCACAGATACCTTGTGTGGTATAATGACTAGGGTTTTGGTAGGTAGGCCAGGTAGATTCAAGCTCTGACCTTCCTGTCTGTCAAGAAATCTCACTTTGGGTCATTCAAGTCTTTCAACCTAGCCAATCTATTTTATGTTATTGTGAAAAATGGGGTGACAGAATATTATGTATGTTGTTTTGAGGTTGTGGAGAAAAGATGGGTTCTAGCAAAGAATAAAATAGAAAAATAAGAGGGTAAACTGAGGGTAGAAATATTTGGGGAGCCTTATGCACCCCTCTTTGAAAGCCCTATTCAGAGATGCACATGTAATGGACAGGCATAAGAGTTGACATTTATAACAGACACAGAATACAACGCAGTATGGGAAACATGATTTATTTGGATAGATAATAGATATAAAAATAGAAAATGTAAATAATGTATATAATAAATAAGAGTAAACTGTAAACTGTACTGTCGGAAAGTCAGAGCTATAGCAAATTAAATAAATAAAAGAATGAATAGCAAGCAACCAGATGCGTGGGATACCCTACCCTTAATCTCTCTCTCTCTCTCTCTTTCTCTCTCTCTCTCTCTCTCCCCCTCTCACTTTCTCTCCCCCTCCATGTCCACCCTCATAACTTTAGGAAATTGTAATCTGCACTGGAACTTGCTGCACGTGATAGAAGTGCATTGTCCTCTCAGTATTCATTTCTCTCTGAATTGCTATTCAACCACTGGCTTGGAAATATAGAGATATGTAGATAGAGATATTCCTCTATCATCAAATCAGCAGAGGAATTATCACAAGTTATTCTCTTCTCCTCTTTTCTCCTTCAGTAGTGAATCCAAAATACAAAAAAATATTTTTTTAAAGTAACACAAATCAAATAATCTCACCGGTCCCTATTCTCTCAAGAATGTAAGAATTGGACATAATGGACTGATAAATAAATATGTTGCCTTTTAAAAGAGATAAATAGATAAGTTGCTTTTTTTGTCATTTTAGGCCTTTCAATGGTTTCCAATATCATCAACCATGGAATTTTACCACCCTGTCTGTAAATGTTGGGAGTGGCTAGCATGGTTTTATAGTGTTTTCCTTCCTTTCTAATTGGACAATTCCACTGGAGGATGAACAGTTGCGCCCTTGACCTCTCCTTTGTGGGAAGATACAGGTCTCTGTTCTTCCCTCCTCTTACCAGTATTGTTCAATAGTCATATAAAACCACTGGGAGAAGAGATAAATAGAAGGTGTTTGGAAATATCAGTTGTTTGCTGTGTGGTACTGGATAAGATGAAACAACTTAGGTGGAATCCTAAAAAAAAAATCAAGAAACTATTGGCCTTGGCACTAGTTTCTATGTACTCTGGATGAAGTCTCTCAGTCTGAAGGAGAAGGTCTGTGATTGACCGCTCATGTGATCTCATGACTTCTGCTTGATCAAGCTCTGTCCAGGGCAGCTTTTATCCAGCATAGATTGGTGGATTTATTTGGAATAGAAAGATCTGGTTACAATAGACAATCACAAACTCATCTTCTTGAATAATCTTCTGTGATGTGGGCCCTGAATGGGCTAACGTCTTTTTTGTGGTTTGGCTCTTGGTAAGCCACAGGGCCATCTTCAACAAACAGAATGTTTACAACCAAATCTGCTATGCTGCTGGTAATTTTCATTTAAATTATTTTGGTTATATGATCTTCATATTAATTTATTAAATTTACTTTTAACTGATCTAAGGTTGTTGGTTTTTTTTTACCTTAATGGTTGTATGTATATAATGTACGTGGATAAAATTTTTGGACACAAACAAGCACACATCTACTGTGTTCCAAAGACCCCTTTCCTGGTTCTTCAATATTTCATGTTTCACAAAATCAATTTCACATTTTTTGAGTTCTTTGAGAACCCTTAGATGAATACCACCTGTATCTATCATTTTGCATGTTTTTAGGTCAATGGAATCTAGACCTTCGTCATTTCTCACTATAGCTTGCCTCTATTCATCAGATAGCTTAATTTCTTATATCTCCAGTGAAGAAAGATGCAATGAATTATTCCCCACAGTTGCCATGTTCTACATCAGAAGTCTTTTTTCACTTTTCACATTCAGTAGTTCAATTACTCCCTTTCTTTCTGAGGTTTTTGAGTTGTTGCATCTAATGTTATTAAAATATATTTTTAAATCCCTAGCTATTTACGTGTCTTCCTTAACCTCTTGTATTTGATGCCTTTTGTGAATGTTAGGTATGCTTTTAGTAAGCTTATTGTGTTTTTGAAAAGGCCACATGCAGTTCAGATATTCTGGACACTCTTAACTGCCCCATTCAACTTCCTCTTTTCCATTCTTGGTTATTATTATTATTATTTTTCCACCCTAAATTTCCTCATTTGAAGACAAACGTGATTGTATCAGACTTTCTTGGAAATTTTTAACTTATATATAAATTAAAATTGGTGGCTATGTAGATCATACTGTTTGTTGTTGGTTCAACAATATTAGCCACTTGCTAATTGAAAACAGTGACAATTTGTGCTGGATTCCAAACATGATTTAGGATTAAGATATGTCTAGAATATCTTCCCCTCAAACATTCCAGGACACAATAATTGAAGTCTCTACAAATATTGCATGTTGTCAGCCTCAGAATTCCCATTACAATAACATTTTTCTTTGTATGTTTTTTTTAATTGCATTTTCAGTCTCAAGATTACTCTGACCCTTTTGATTAGGAAATTAGTATATTAGGAGTAAATCATTTACATGCATTAATTTTATCTTGTGCTTTACAATTTCTTTTAAGAGCCACTTTACTTTGTATGTAGTTTCTGCCATTAAATAAATTACTGTTGATTTTAGCTCAGTTTAAGAGTTATTTTATTATTCATTATCTTTATGTAGAGTATTTCTTTCAAAATATACCTGACTGGACCAGGCACATGATTGAAGTGACACAAGATTGATTTTACCAGTGTTTTTGTTTTTATTTTCTTCACCAGTAATTTTGATTTGTTTTCTTGTAGTTACACACATGAAAAAGGAGTACAGAAGTAACAGAAATTGGCCGGATTAAAAAAGTAAAAGCAAAGTTAAATAAGAGAAGTTACAAATAAGGAATGCAAAAGAAATTTGAGGTATAGTTTTTCTTGTTATGTACAAAGAAAACAATAATATTATTTAAACAACTACAAAACCCTTTACTTTAAGGATAAAATTTAAGAATCTACCAGACACAACACGGCCAAATAATGCTTAATATTGGCTTATGCTTGGAATTCCTAATACTTATCAGAATATGTTACCTTATAGGATTGCCCATTTTTACTGTTGCAATTACAGTATCCCATCTTTTGTCTATGAAGCTCAGAGTATTGCAAACACTTCAAGCTTCACAGCAGTCTGTTCGCCTAAATTAGATGGAGAAAGGACGATTAGAATATTCAGCCATGAAGATGACTCAGAAAACTACATGGATAAAAAAGAAAGCCTTTCCCCCAAATCTTGATGAGACATTTTAAGCACTATACCAGTCTGCTCCAACGTGATGCTTTCCAGACATATGGGTCTACAACTGTTACTCCCAGTACTAGTTGTGGATGATAATATTATAATTAAAACGATCAGGAAGACATAATGTTGAGAAAGTGATACTACATCACCATACAAAAAAGTTGGACACAAATTTTCATTTGCTGTAACTCTGATCACCACGAGTTGGCGGGTGGGGAATGATCTCTGCAAATGATATATTAATCAAAGCAAGTTCAAAGACATAGGCCATGTTCAATCATTCAATTGTCGGCTTTCATTCTGTTTTGCATTTCCAAAACTATAAGTCACACATGCTTGTTAAATGAAAAACAGCAAAATGATGTATTCTGTTTTTGATATGTGAAACATCAATCTTTTTGGGAAAAACTAGAAGTGACTGAAAATGAGCAAATATACTGTGCAGTTGTCAGAGAAGCACAAGCCTACATTGCATACATTTTAGGGAAAATTCTGTGGCAGGTTCTTGTAGGTAAGTGGCAGTAAAAT
Source organism: Laticauda colubrina (assembly GCA_015471245.1). Lineage (NCBI taxonomy): Eukaryota > Metazoa > Chordata > Lepidosauria > Squamata > Elapidae > Laticauda > Laticauda colubrina. The sequence continues at coordinate 57,063,487 of BLBF01000007.1, read as the reverse complement.
ATTGCTTTTTCAAATAATATTTAAACATCATTATTACAATTGCATTCACATGTTTGTGAGTCTTATTCTCCTTGAAATATTTCCAACAGCAAATATAAAGGGCAGATGCAACAATCATTATAGTAAAAGTTAGAATGTAATATGGTTATTTAAACATGACAAGCTATTTAAGTGATAATATTTAGTATCATATTGCTATATTTCTGTTTATTTTTTTCTTCTACATAGTAACAGGGAGACATTATTTTAAAATCTCTGTGTATGAACTTGCTCTAGATTAATTTATCCTATATGAAAAGCATTCTGCCCAAAAAACTAACTGCTTGAATCAAACATCATTTGACCTTTGCGCTAGTTTGGCTGCCATCCCTTCACAGAAAGCAAGATTTCTCCAAAGTATCTTACAAACATTTGCTGAAAGTAAGCTAACTTTACAAAAGTCTCAAAACTGGATTTTATCTTCCAGGTTTCTAAGATGAGAACTCTCTTCACCTGTTACTCATAGTTATTGTGTGAACTGGTGAGATGATTGTTCTTTTAACTGATAATGAATTAATATCCACTTTGTTAGAATGTGAATTTTTCTCAAGGCTTAAATATACCATTACAAAATAGTTGCATTTTTTTTACTCCATATTCTACAGCCAAATAATTATCCTTTGTAGGTTGCTATCTTTGAAAAAGAATTAACAAATTAATGAAATACAGCTGATACAATATTTATACAATACTGTACATTTCACTGGAGAAGTCACAACCCTTTGTAATTTTTTACAGGATTTCACATTTGACATTTCACTGTATGCATGCAATGGATGAAAAATAGAGAAGGGTATGTTAATCAGATCCAATCACATTTGAATCTTTAAATTAATTAAGAAAATACATCTGATGTTGCTTTTCTTAACGTAGACTAAAATTTTGTTTGCCCTGCACTTGGGCATGTGACACTACACAGCTGACTCCAATACTTCATGTCTTCTATCACCTATACTATGAAATTTTTCATGTCTTCTATTACCTATAAATTCAATTTTTTTTCATAAGGAAAGCTCTTCAGTTTGTTTCAGTTATATTTTATTTGGTTATTTTTAGATCATGTGTCTGCAAGATATTTTCGAATATTTTCAAAATATTTTCAAGATATTTTCTGTTTTGCCTTTTAGAATATGCCAGCCAGAGCCAGTTCATCTTCAGATTTGTAAAATACAAGTAGTCTTCAACTTGCAACAATTCATTTAGTGACTGTTCAAAGTTACAACAGCAGTAAAAAAGTGACTTGTGACCACTTTTCACACATATGACCATTGCAGCACCCCCATAGTCATGATCAAAATTCAGACACTTGGCAACTGACTCATATTTATGATGGTTGGAATGTCCCAGGGTTGGATGATCCCTTTTTGTGACCTTCTGAACATCAAAGTCAATGGGGAAGCCAGATTCAATTAACAACCATGTTACTAACTTAACAACTGCAGTGATTCACCTAACAACTGTGGCAAGAAACAGTTGTAAATGGGGCAAAACTCAGTTAAGAAATGTCTCACTTAGCAACAGAAAATTTGGACTCAGTTGTGATTGTAAATTGAGGATGACTTGCACTTCTTCAATCATGCAGTATAGAATACCTGTTTCACCTTCCAGTTATCTCTTCTTCTGTGAATGACTGGAAAACAAGATTAGTTATGGAAAATTTTAAATTTACTACGCTTACAGCTGTGTCAGAAAGAGAGAGAGAGAAATCACTGAAGGAAAACAATACATGATGAGAAGGTCTTGAGCAACTTACCAGGAGATTCACAGGGGCACAGTACTTTTCAGCATTTCCTGATTCTGCCACACCTAAATTTCTTTGCAATTTTGCAATTTGCTTTTTCTCAGGTAATGTCCTGATTAAGTTGCTTGCCTAAGAATGTTTGTTCTGAACAATATGTCTTTAATATAGGTATTCCTGGAAAGGAAGGATGGGGTTATGCTGGAGATGAGACACAGGACTGTCTGTCATGGCAGAGTAAATGAAGTCTTCATCAAATGAGACAGATAAAACTCTGTACTTTTTGTTTGTTACAACCAACAGACAGCAAGTGAGGGACATTGCTGGGAACATCGAGGCATGGGGATGAACTGTGTGCAAAACAGATCTTTGAAAAATTATTCTGACATGACACAAGAAGTACAGCCCATGCTATTTACACTGAACTATAATTGGGGCTGTTTGTGCAGACAAGACATAATGTTTAAACCATCTCTTTGTCAACTTAAAAATATGTAGGTAAGGCCCAAATCAATTTTTAAAAGTTGAGAAGAGTTACAGATGCCATACTAATTTTAAGGAATACAGTGACTAAAACAGTGTCATAAAGCATAACATGTCTTCAATTGTAATTTATTTAGTAGTTATATAGACTGCTGTTCCTTAGCAGTCTATTAAAAAGATAATTTTATATTCTAAATGAAGGCTCAGCGACTCAGGACCCTTTGGGCAAATCTGGTTTCCTTAGTCGCCAAGAAAACTGGGAAAGAAAAATCTGTGGAGAAAATGACTTTTCACCTTCATCTACCTATATATCTATATGTGTGTGTGTATGTGTACACACATGCACATACACATATATGTGTAGCTTTGTTCGGGTATTTTCCCATGTCATTATTGTTGTGCTTTTAAAGTTGTAGCAATGTTTTGGCAGAATCTCATCTGCCATCATCAGGCTTGTGTAAACATTGTTACAACTTTAAAAGTACAACTATAATGACGTGTGAAAATACCCGAACAAAGCTGAATACCATACACATAAATACCCATGAAAACTTAACAAATCACACACACACACACACATATATATATAAATAAAATCTTCCTTCCCCATTTCAAAAGGGCTGTCTTATAGAACCTGTTCCAACCATAGGGATCTTGTATTATGTACGTCCTACACAGTTGATTAGACTAAAAAGGAAAGCCCTATAGACAAAGACCATGGACTATCTTTATTGTAACAACTCTAGGCAAAGAATCTTGCATGTCTAAATATACTTCCCCTTTACCTCTCTTTATGTGAACTAGGAGGGGCTTTTCTGAGATGTTTTTTTCAAATTAGTTTCTTAGCTTGGAGTTCCTAATCATGTTTACCTGACCCTTGCCTTTGTAGCAGTTCTTCTTCCTATCCCTCAAGGCCATTTTCTATGCATCTACAGTTGATGGTTGCACAGTCACTCAGTCCAGTTTTAAATGTGCTGCTATTCGTTGTGAAAATATATGAGCAAATAAGGCCATCACTCAGCAAGAATATTTTATTTGTTCCTTCTCTTTCCTCAGCCTTGCACTTCCTTCTTCCTGCCGTCCTGTAGATAAATGAAAACATGAATCAGCCATTACATTCTCCAGCATGACCTGAAAAGACTCTGTGTAATCAACATGGAACATGTGAGAAATTATAGGTAGAACCAAACCCCTATATCTATACAAACTTGACTGTTCTTGCTTTTAGACTACCATATATGAAGAGATGAGGCAGAGAGAGAAAGAGGAGAGGGAGGGAGGGAGGGAGAGAGGGAGAGATAAGGTACCCTCTCCTCATTACAATAAATGCAGCATAAATCCTCACCCAGAATAATTGCAAAGATTATCAATCTGATATCCTGCTATGTGATATTTCTGCTATGCAAAGATGCTTTTGTTTCTGTTATCAGTTGTAGTAGATTGAATATGCATTACAAACTATACATTTTGTTAAACAATTAGACTCTGTTTGCCCAGCTCACTGAACCACAGACTAAGCATATTTTAGCCTACATGTTATGTGATGTCAGCCTCTGTATTGGTTGATGGCTCAATATACCCAGGCATATTGCATTCAACAAACCATGGGTACCACATAAATGTAAACAATGGGACTTTCCTTAACTCCCGTTAACCATAACATAAGGAGGTCCCGTGAAGATAGAAAAGCATTCTTAATCATGAACCTCCATTCCCAAATCATCCAAAGGCATCTTCAAAATATTCAAGATCTCATCAGATGATCGGGGTGACTTGAATCTCAGGCAAGGAGGCAGAATACTGTAGAAGAATAAGTTTTGTTGCTGCTATAATTTTTTGCAAATTCAAAGATGAGTGGATAAAGTTTCAAAATAAAACCCTAACTGTAGATCTACCCCCTGGTTTGCATAGTACTGCCTCACTGATCAGTGTTTCCCCCTCTGGGTGATGATGTGCCAAAAGAGAGTAGCAGCAAAGTTAAAAGAGAAAATCAATCACCTTGCCTGCAATGAGTGATATGCTTACACATGAGAAAAACACCCCTTGTCATTGACTCAGTACAGGTATTAGAGGAAATGAAGACAAGGTGTTTTGTGCTGGCATTGTTTTGTGCCAACTTAAGATGGGTGCACTGCACTGTAATTTATTAATGGGAATTACTTGTCACTTGTTTTTTTCATTTGTTATTTCATGCTAATCCTCTATTTGCCCCTGTGTATATTCTTCCTTTCTCAAAATCCTTTGTTACTTTTCTCTGCTTGTTTTTTTTCCGCCTGTGGGTTCAAACCACTAATAGCTTTCTCCCTAAAGCTCTCGTTCTTCTTCTCCTCCTTTGTGGCTCTGCAATCCTTTGCAACCTTGCAACATTACATTTCCTTTTCATGTCTTGCTTTTTCTGTTTGTTCCTCTTTTCCTCTTCCTGGTTACCTCTAAGGCTTAATTGGCAGTACCTGGAGGGAGCAGAAGAGAAAAGAAGAAACTGGATAGTCACAAAATACAAATAACAAATTGAAATAGAAGTCCTATGGCAGAAGAAAGCAAAGATAGTATCAATAGTAAAAGGTGCATTGAGTGCAATTCCAAACCAACTGGAGCACCTCTTGAATATCACAAGCACTGATAAAAATCACCATCAGTCAATTGTAAAAGGCAGTTTTACTTGGAGCAGCTCACATCCTGTGACAATATCTCTAAGTCATCAAACATCCACATTTGCCCATCACAGGCCCTTTGGAACACTGCATAGATTGATACAAATGCCAAATCCTAACCAACCATCTGGTTGACTTTGTGATGACCCATAATAATAGTAATTAATATAATATTATATGACATTTACTTGTCACTCAGGTTTCAGCTCCGGGCCAGTTTACAATTTGTTACAACATTAAAAAGAATTGACCTATATGAAGGGTCTTCAAACTTGACAACTTTAAGACTTGTGGACTTCAACTCCCAGAATTCCTGAGCTAACATGACTGGAGGAGAAATTCTGGGAGTTGAAGTTCACAAGTCTTAAAGCTGTCAAGTTTGACCTGTAGGAAAAACACACAAAAAAGCACATAACAAACCAACCTAGAGGGAAACAGAAGAAAGGGTCTAAGGCCCTTCAAAACAATATCATATTTCACTTTTATAGTTATACTGTCCCCTACCTATAAAAGACATTTTAGATTGCTTCAGGTAAATTATGATAGGTTTGCTCACAAAACTTTATCAATCAATGTTAGCTGTGGGATAATTATAGCAACAAGTGTGAAATTTTCTGGACAAAGGCAAGAGTTTAAGAAATGTGTGAGTAGAATTCATGGAATATCATGATCACATGATCTAAGAATATCAAAATCACTGTCAAAACAGAATTCAGACCTATTTGCACAGAGGAAGCTGTTACAGTCAGATGATCAGGTTAGCAGACTGCGTGTGTAAATTGTGAGGTTTCATCAAGCCAGAGGTAGTATTTAGCAGGTTCTGACCAGTTTTGGAGAACCGGTAGTGGAAATTTTGAGTAGTTCAAAACACCGGCAAATACCTCCTCTGACTGGAGATTTTACAGTATCCTTCCCTGCCACGCTCACCAAGCCACACCCACAGAACCAGTAGTAAAAAAATTTGAATCCCACCACTGCATAAAGTTCTGTATTAATCCAAGTTTTATGGTAATGAGAGAGTGTGCTGTGTGTCAAGATAGCTTTACATATTTTGTCATTAAGTAAAGGATTAAAACTGACTACATTCTGCCAGAAAAGATATTTTCATAAACATGTTGAACTTCAGAAAAAAAAGTCTAGTAGCTCTACTGAGCAGAACCAGCTCTTTGTATGTAATGATACTAGCAGCTGTGATACATTTTTTTCCTTGTTAAACGAATAAGGCTATTTTTAGTTTAGAATGGAAAATTGAAATATATGGGAGACGACTAATGGAAGCTAACAGAGCAATTCAGTTCTAAGTAGCATTTTACCTGCCATAGTTCCTTTGATATGTGTAGTTCAGGCAGATATAAATTTAACAGGAAACTTCTCTTCCTGCATGTTTATCTGTTTAGGCAGAAACCAAAGAGTAAGCTCAGTTGTTCACCAAATGCAAGTGTCCTTGCCAAAAATAGTATGTTGTGTGGTAAAATTTAATGTCTTTATTGATGTTGTCAAATAGAGTTGAAAAATAAAAAATAAACCATAAGTACTCCTCAACTTACAAAAATTCATTAGTGACCATTCAAACAGCACTGAAAAATGTTAACTTAGAACCGTTTTTCACACTTACCACCATTGTAGCATGCCCGTAGTCACATGAACCAAATTCAGATGCTTGAACTCATATTTATGACCCTTTGCAGTGTCCCAGGATCATGTGATCATCTTTTGTGACCTTCTGGCAAGCAAAGTAAATGGGGAAACCAGATTCACTTAACAACCGTGTTACTTGTTCTATATGGAGTGGTATACTCCAAATAACGTAATCTGATTGGCCAGAAAGGCCAGTGTTGGATTGGTTCATTTGCTTCATAGTGGCTGCTGACTTTTTCGCGGCTTCTGCTGCGGTGGCTTCTGCGATCGCTTCAGCCACTGTTATATTGGGTTTATTTAGTAGTTTACTTTGTAAGTTAGAGTCTCTCAGACCTAGGACAACTCGATCTCGCATGTCTTCATCCAAGTTCAGGAACTCGCAAGCTCCCCCCAGTTGTTGGAGAGCTGCCACAAAGTCAGCAATGGTCTCCCCTTCCTTTTGATTCCTTTTGTAGAATTTGTGCCGTTTGATGAGATTTGACACTACCAGTGCGTAGTGGGCCTTTAACATTCAGTGAAGCTCAGACCAGGTCATTTGTTTCATGTCTCTGGGCTTCGCCAATGCTTTGGCCACCTTGAACACGGCTGGTCCACAATGCGTTAGGAAGACAGCCCTCTTCCGCTGGTCTGAGATCTCCTCCATCTCATTGCTCTCTAAAAACATCAGGAAACGGTCTACGTATGATTCCTAATCCTCTTTGTTGGAATTGAAGGGTGTGGGTGGTGCGTTATTCCCAGTCATCACTTTTAGCCTGGAATTCTTTCTGCCGCGTGCTCGTTCTCACGTTTAGGATGATCCCACCTTCGTTACCAATGTTCCGTCCGGAAAAATGTGAGGTAGACCGGGTTCCACCAAACAGAGTCTTTATTAACACAAGCAACAGTAATGGAACAGTCTGGCTGAAGCTGCGGCAGCCTTTTTATACAGGCTTGCCTGCCGGCTTGTAGCCAATGGCAGCTATTTGACTTTGCCGCTCTTTTGGATTGGTTCTTAATGAACCAATCCAACACTGGCCTTTCTGGCCAATCAGATTACGTTATTTGGAGTATACCACTCCATACATCGACCCGGAAAACAGATCTCCCATGCAGACGCATTAAGTCGAACACCGCTGCCAATGACGGAAGAAGACCCGGTGCCAACAATTACCACCCTGCAAATAGAAGCCTGCCCTGAACTGCCAATATCTGCAAATGATATCACCAGAGCCACCGCTAAAGACCCAGTGACTGCCTGCATTTTAAATTGGGTAGGTAAAGGCTGGCCGGAAAACCAAAAAACTGAAAACTTTAAACCTTTCTGGACCAGACAGACTGAGCTGTTGATACAAAAGGGGTATTTATTGTGGGGTGATAGGGTGGTAATTCCTTCCAGATTACAAACTAGAGTGTGGGTATGCTTCATAAAGGCCACCCAGGCATCATGAAAATAAAAAGCCTGGCTAGGAGCTATGTCTGGTGGCCTGGCTTAGACAGAGATATTGAATACTGGGTTGCTACATGCACTAAATGCCAGAAAACCAGGCCATCATCACCACAAGCACCTATAAGCGACTGGGAGACCCCACGAGGCCCCTTGGTCTTGGATCCATATTGACTTTGAGGGTCCTACTAGGGGGCATACGTTTTTGATTGTCATAGATGCATACTCAAATTGGTTGGAAGTCGCAGTAATGTCATCTACAACAACCAACGCCATTATCAAACAACTCAACAAACTATTCACAACCCATGGGTTGCTGGACGTCCTAGTGTACGACAATGGGCCACAACTAACCGCTATACAATTTGAACAGTACCTAGCCTCTTTAGGCATACTCCATGCACTAACCGCACCAGCCCACCTGGCGGCAAATGGTAGGGCTGAGAGAATGGTCAGATTTACTAAGGAAGGCCTAGAAAAAATGGACCAGGGGGATGTCCAAGACAAGATAAACCATTTACTCACCCTCCAACATATCACCCCCAGTAGTATAACGAACAAGAGCCCGGCAGAATTGTTAATGGGGAGGAAACTCAGATCACATTTAGATAGATTGCACCCAAATTACACCTGTGAGAAACCCCCTGACTCATCCAGCCGATTCTGCACATTTGAAATCGGCAACCTAGTCTATGCAAAAAATTTCACCGGGGACCCTCTATGGCTTCCAGCCACAACCACACAAATAACAGGCTCCCGGTCCTACCGGCTAACTGTAGATGATGGCAGGGAATGGAAGCGGCACATAGACCAGCTTCATTCCCGAAATGTAGAGCAAAATACAACCGCGCAACCTCAAACAATAAAAATCGATGAAAACAAAATTAAAGAGGGGGGGGGGGGAATACAAGAAAATAATACTGAAGGGAATAAAGAACTGTTAAAAATAAACCCAGAACATCTAACCAATCAAAAAGAGCAAAAAGAACACTTACGGTTAGATGAAACTGGCAGAAATAATTCACATGAAGAGGAACCCTGGAAGGGGCCAGCAAAGCCTGCTCGACCTGCCCAGGAAAGCCAGGAGGGAGCGGCAAAACCACCAGCCTGAGCAACTCAAGCGGTAGCAACCATGCTGACTCACCCTACCAGATGGTTCCATGGAGAAGAGCCGGAGAGACAGCAATCCCATCCGAACCACTCGAAGTCTCCAGCGAGAATGAACCGCGCAAGTCAAATAGAGTCAGAAGAAGCCCCACCTACATGCGCGACTATGTCACCCACGTAGGACTAAACTAAGGGGGGAGGGGTGTTCTGTATGGAGTGGTATACTCCAAATAACGTAATCTGATTGGCCAGAAAGGCCAGTGTTAGATTGGTTCATTAAGAACCAATCCAAAAGAGCCGCTGAAAGGCGGCAAAGTCAAATAGCTGCCATTGGCTACAAGCCGGCAGGCAAGCCTGTAAAAAAAGGCTGCCGCGGCTTCAGCCAGACTGTTCAGTTACTGTTGCTTGTGTTAATAAAGACTCTGTTTGTTGGAATCCGGTCTACCTCATGTTTTTCTGGATGGAACATTACTAATTTAAGAACAGCAGTGATTCACTTAACAACTATGGCAAGAAAGGTTGTAAAATGCAAAATTGCAAGGTTGCAAAATTCATTTAACAAATGTCTCATGTATAGAAATTTTGGGATCAGTTTGGTCATAATTCAAGGACTACCTATAGAATGTTAGAATTGACATTCTCAGGGAACTCCACCCACCTGAAATCTGAAATGATTACTGCTTAAGGGGTGTATAACTCATCATTAGGAAAGATGGAATTCCTATTCTGGAAGATTTATTCTGGAAAATCAGTGGAACACCTCTAAGTGGCTTGTTTGGTACATTGTGGAACAAAAATGGATCATTCAGCTGTTTCCTAGATTGTTTCAGCTTTAGAACTATGAATTTTGCATATTTCTTGTTACGGATTAAAGACAGAACATAATTTTTGAAAGTATATATTATTCTGTAGGTTTTTTAAAAAATGGCTTAAAGCAAGCCAATATAAGATCATTCCAATCTCTATTTGGCCTTCAAAACCTGGGATCAGGATGTTACATTCTCAGCCACATAAACTGAAAAGGCTTTGTTTAGTTTCATTAGTCAAACTCTACTTCCATAATTAACATTGGCATTTCAGATAAACTGTGGGCATGGAATGTTGTTTCCTTCCTAATGAATAAAGACAATAGAGTCTTAAGTAAGTCTTTCTGTTGTTTGTTTACTGAAACTTCCAGAAGCCCTAATTTCCCTGAATCTACAAGAATTAAATATATATAGGCAGTCCAAGGTATTCAAGTAACAAAAGAAAGTCACAGGCATGTTTAAACAACCAATAGCAATATACTGCACCCATCTCTGCCACAATACTGATCTTATAAGATAGGATATAAAAACATTGTTGATGTCTGTTGTTGCAGATTGTTGATGTCTGTTGTACTGCATTAACATGTGCAAATAAAAGATTTGCAAACTTCTAATTCAGTGGGATACTTTATTCAAAAATTATTGCAAAAGTTTCTTGGCATTATAATCAAACCTTTTAGTCAACCCATTTGTATCTATGTGATAATCAATGAAAGACTAAACTTTCTGAATAGAATAGAATTCTTTATTGGCCAAGTGTGATTGAACACACAAGGAATTTGTCTTGGTGCATATGCTCTCAGTTGTACATAAAAGAAAAGATACATTCATCAATAATCATAAGGTACAACACTTAATGATAGTCATAGGATACAATAAGCAATCAAATCATACTAGGAAACAGTCAATATAAATCATAAGGATACAAGCAACAAAGTTATAGTCATACAGTCATAAGTGGGAGGAGATGGGTGATAAGGAGTGAATTGGAAGATTAACAGTAATAGTAGTGCAAACTGAGTAAATAGTTTGACAGTATTGGGGGGATTATTTGTTCAGCAGAGTGATGGTGTTCGGGAAAAAACTGTCCTTGCGTCTAGTTGTTCTGGTGTGTAGTGCTCTATAATGTTGTTTTGAGAGTAGGAGATGAAACAATTCACTGTTTTTGATATAGACACTGGTTGAAACACTAGATTTCCCTAGTTCAGTGTTCTGCTTTTCTCTGTAGCTGTGAATGAGCATGATCTGAAAAGTACCAGGTGTTCATCTTTCATGATTTGTGACAGAATAGTGCTGATGCATCAGAAATCAATTTCATTGGTAAGTGTGGGTAGTACTATGTTTCTGTGTGTGGGGTGCTTAGTGCTTAGTTAACATCTGATTAGTTAATATTTAGTGTATATTGCTATTTTCTCTGCTTTTATGAAAGCTCATTTGCAATTTAGCATCCTCTTTCCAATTGTAGTAAAGCATTCAAGAAATAGAGCATGATGAATAAATCTTGCAAGAAGCTTTTATAAAAATTGATGAAACTGTGATCTATAATCTATAATTTATCATATATACCGTGGTCCAGGGCATCCACAACTACTTGAACTTTGTACATTTTTGTAGTGAACCCTAATGAAATGCTAGGTTTAAAGAACTTGGATGAGTTGCACTGTGATCAGAGGCCACAAACTGATGATCTGTGTAACAAAGATTTGAGATTTTACATATTTTATGTATTTATTTATTTGTACATTGCCTTTATTATTTTGACAAATAAGTCAAGGTGGTGAACATATCCAACATATAATCTCCCTCCTATTTTCCCCACAATAACCCTGTGAGGTGGATTGGGCTGACAAAAAGTGACTGGTCCAAGATGACCCACCTGGATCTTGTGGCTAAAGTGCAACTTGAACTCACTGTCTCCCGCTTACTAGCCTATTGCTTTAATAACTAGACCAAACATATGCAGCTCATTATTTTCTCTGATGATGATTATTTACCTAAATAACACTGAGCAGCCTTCTAGCAATTCATCAGGGCAGATACATATTCATAGTGAGAGACACTCCAGCATTGTCCTCAAATTCCATCTGTAAATAAATCATTTAATAGGTCAATTTTGTTGAAACATTATCCCCACTGAGATTAGCCAAAATATCCAGTGGACTTAATGATAACTTAATTCAGAACTGCTTTATGAAAGAGCTGACCCAATAGAAAATAGTGTCATATTGAATCTGTATGTTTAAAAAAATTTTTTTTTGATGTGAGCCATATCACTAGCTTTATTTCACCTTTCATGCTATAGATTTCCAAGTTAGCTATCATTGTTTAATTTCCTTGATTAAATTCATCAGTACTACACTTCTAAAGAAGTGGCTTGGTTGTTAATGTTTAGCATATGATTTGCTTTTTATTTTGAAACTGCCTCTTTGGATATTACCCCACTTACCACATTTGCTTCAAATTTATTATTTATTCACTTATGACCGGTCTCAAAGTTCTCACCATTGCACCACCTCCTTGGTTATATGACTGCAATCCGGGTGTTTGGCAACTGGCTCAGACAATTATAGTGCCGTACTGCCACATGATCACTATTTCTGACCTTCCTGCTGCTTTCCCTAGCAAAGTCAGGGAAAGTCGCAAGTCACTCAGACAAATCTCCGTCATTTGGCAACAGCCACCCCTGGGCCTGAAAATGTTCTTGACACACCAATGAAAACACTGGCATTTTCTCTCACCCAGCAGTGGCCATTTATGTGCCTGCCAGCCTTGCAACTTCCAACTATCTTGGTTGTTGAAAGCTGGCAGGAAATTGCAAGGAAGCCTTTGCTTAATGACCTACTATCCTTGCTTAGCAATTGCAGTGGGGATTGCTGGGATTGCTGTAGCTAAGTGATGGGTCACATGATATCATGCTTTACGACTGCCTCATTTAGCTATGGAAATTCTAGTCCTAATTACTGTGGTTACACTATTGTATATCCATCATGATGGCATAGGACAGGGGTCGCGAACCTTTTAGACCTCAGGGACCACCAAACTCATAATTTTAAATCCACTAATATGAATTTTGACTGATGGTGGCTTGCTGATGTTGGTGGAAGAGGAAGAGAGAGAGATCCGATCTAACCTCAGGGGGCTGGTGGTGA
>BLBF01000007.1:57011811-57050443 GCA_015471245.1 Laticauda colubrina | reverse complement strand
TAACCTGCTTTTCAGCTCCGTTCTCAGGGGGAGAGAGAGAGAGAGAGTGAGAGAGATTTGATCTTACCTCAGAGGGCTCGCTGTGATATCTCTCTCTCTCTCTCTCTCACACACACACACACACACACACACACATGCACGCGCACGTGCGCGTGCACACACACACACACTGCAGTCTTTGTCTGCAGAGACCCTGGGAAAATCCCCAAAAATGTCTGCAGGAAAATTCTCAACCCCTATTTTCTATCAATCGATCGTTCTTTATTTGGGATCGCAGGATTCCAGCTCTGTTTTCAGGGGGAGAGAGAGAGACTTTTGGCTTCATGCAAGGAAAGCAGCATGCTTTCTCTCCCCCAAACTCCATCAGAAATGAGTCTTTGCCAGTGCAGCCTCTTGGAGCAGGATGCCTTGCAGGGTCCCAAAGACTCATTTCTGGCAGATTTTGGGGGCAAGAAAGAAAGACTTTTGCTGCTTGCCTTTTGTGCAACCAAAAGCAGAAGAAGAAAGAAGTGGAAGAAAGCACCCTGATGGCCAGGCAAGGCACCTCCTCCACCCTTCCCCCCCCACTACCAACGTTCCCTCTAAGCTGTGCGTATGCACAATTGCGCACTGGTGTTACGGTCTCTGCGCACAGACATTTTGCGCTGCGCACAAAAAATAGAAATCCCACCTGAAGTGAAAATAAAATAAATAAATAAATAATATATATATAAATATTCAGTCTGTGGCTGTGCTATTTTGGAATGTGATTCAATGAGTGAGTGAGGGGCAACTGGTTGTTCCAGCCAATGATGTGATTCACATACGTACTGACGCACCGAATTGACGTGATTGACAATGACAACGTCATTATGTGCCGCCCGCCACATTTTTAGCTAGCCAAATGGTGACTAAAGAGAAGACACGTGTAGGCTGCTTTTGTTTAAACCTTTATATAACAATGGCAAAACAAACAGGCATCGACACATCCCCTCATGAAGCCAAAGTTAAAAAGAAATGTAAGTTCTTTTATGGTAGAATGGCTGTCTGAGTTTGTGCAAACAGAAGAAAAAAATGTGAAACTGGGTGATATTTTTTCTTTTTCAAGCGAGAAAGGTCTGCTCCGCAAAACATGTTGTAAAGCCAAAGTAGCAAGCGAGTTTTCGGAAGGAAAAGTGTGGACAGAATGGAAGCTGGACTACCTCAAGTGTCACATTCAGCACAAAAGTCATTTTAAAGCGGTTGAAATTGTACGCAGATGTAAGATAGGAATGGGGATCGGTACCTTGTTGGGGGAAAGCGCCAAAGACTGAGAGAAGAGGAACGAGCTATCACTCATAAAGAAATCCAACCCAGAGCAAGTTAAAGTTCTCATTGACAATATTCTGCTAGCCATCAACATGAAAGTATCTATGCTGTTGGATAAAAAAATTCACAGTCACATGGCAAAGATGTGAGTATACCAGAAAGCTGGCGTAGCAAAAATTATGCCTTTGAATTTTTGAATTCAGTAAATCACAAGGTGCAGAATGAGATGGTGTGTAGTGTTAAAAATGCACCTTGGCACACCCTCATCGTAGATGAGAGCACAGACATAACAGTGCACAAAATGCTGGTCCTGTATTTTAAATACAGGGAGGAAAATAACATTAACCATAAAACTGTGTTTGGCGGCATCATTCAGCTGTCAGCCTGAACTGCTAAGGATATCGTACAAGCAATAATTCAGTTTTACACCAAGCATGAACTGGACCTGCGGAGAATGGTGTTGCTGACCTCCGATGATGCCTCAGTAATGCTAGAAAAACACAACGGAGTTGCAGCTTTATTAAAGCGGCAAATATCACACCTAACTGAACAACACTGTGTGGCCCATAGAGAGGACTTGGGCATTGATGATGCGTGGAAAGATGTACGTTTGATGCGTGATGTGGAAACTCTTCTTAGAACAGTTTATTCCATTTTTTCAAGATCCACTGTAAAGAAGGGAAAACCTGAAGACTTCACAAAGATTATGGATGAGGATACATTGTCATTCAGGCCTCTGAACGAAGTGCAACAGCTGTCGCGGCACCAAGCTGTGAATGCTGTTCTTAGGAACTACTCTGTGCTGGAAGAATACTGCAAGAAAGAATCCAGTGATGACAGAGATCCAGTGGCAAATTACTGTTACAAAAAGCTGACTGATTCAAAGTTCAAGGTTATTCTCATTGCTCTGGGAGATGTTTTGGATGGGCTAGCACACCTCTGTCTTTCTTTTCAAAGACACAACCTGACTGTGATGGAAAGGCACTGCTTTGCAAGAGCAAAGATTGAGAAGTTGTGTTCCCAATACTTGACAGATGAAAAGGATGTTCAGTGGAGTGACCGTGTCAAAGAGGCAATGAGAGCCTCATCTGCTGATGGCAGAAACACCAGTGAGATTACCCATTTTATTGGTAAGCTCTGTGATCACTTGGATGCTCATTTTCCAGAGGATGAATTAAAGGAGTGGTCTGCATTTGACATTGAAGCATTGAGCTCAGACATCAGTTTTGACTATGGAACAGCAGATGTTGCCACACTGGCAAAGAAGTATGAGGCCATTCTTCATCACCCACATTCTGTAGAGGTCATTAACAGTGAATATGTTGAATTCAAGTACATAATGAGGCAAAAACTTAAACAAGGGTCAATCAGCACATTCTCAGATATGGTGGCTGCAACACTAAAACGTGAGGAGCTAAAAAACATCTCTCAGCTGGTGGATATTTGTGCTACATTTCAAGTATCCAGTGCAGATTGTGAAAGAGGCTTTAGTTTAATGAATCATATCAAAACAGCATCCAGAAATCGTCTTGGAGTGGCACATTTGGATCAGCTGATGCGCATAAAGTCAAAGCTGCAAGCAGATGAGGCCATCAACCTGGACAACGTGTACAAACACTGGAGAGATGAGAAAAACAGATGGGAATGTTAAGGTGAATATTAATTTTTCAATCAGATTTGTGCTCATCTAGTCTCATTTATTTAGAATTTTCATTTATGGATGTTGTCTCCCAGACCACAGGACCCTCTCTCCCAGTGGACAGCAGGATTCTCTTCCAGATCACAGTAGGAGGATTCTCTCTCCCCCAATGGATGGACTGCAGAACCCTCTTCCAGACCACAGTAGGACTCTCTCTCGGTCTCAACCAATGGACAGCAGAACTGTCTACCAGACCACACAGTAGGACCCTCTCAATCTCTCACCCAGAAAGAGCTTCACACTCTGACATTTCAAACTCGTACTTGTAATAACAAGTCAGAGCTTCACAATGAAAATTGAATTTATAGTTGGCTTGGTTGGCAATTTATGTTTTGCTGTAGTTAAAAACAAACATTTATACTTTGAATAGTAGTATTCAATAGTACACAGGTTAACAAGTATGTTGTTCTTTTTCATTGTAAGCTTGGTAAAGCACTTAATTAAAAGAATTCTAACGGAAATATAAATGCTGTAATTTGATTCTTTTAATAAATCGTGCTACTTGGATGGATGCGATACTGGCTTGACCACAGTGCACATGTCTGATGTTGTTCACAGTGGTCCAACGAACCGCTCAAAGGAGTTGATGTGTTTGCTCAGACACATAGAAAATTAGAGGGAACGTTGCCCACTACCTTGTGCTGTTTGCAATACAAGCGATATAAGCCTTGTATTCCTGCAGGCCCTGTGGATGGTGCAGCTTTGTGTTCCCACGCAGCCTGGATTAATTGCTTTGAGGGTGACATTTCTCTGCGGACCACCAAAATTTTCTCAAGGACCACCAAAATTTTCTCAAGGACCATCAGTGGGCTGTGGCCCAATGGTTGGCAACCACTGGCATAGGAGGCCTTTTTTTTTATTTGAATGGCATGTTTTCATTGACGTAAAATAAGTACATCTGGAATTAAAAGATGGTGTTGTCAAGGATTTTTAACATTTGTCTTTTTAACAGTCCAGAATTAAAGCAATTATTTTGTTTAATTGGGAATGTGAAATTGTTGGTACTGCAGTTTTACCACATATCTGTGATTTTTTTAATGAGGTAATTCTTTTTTTTTTGCTGCTGCAGCCTTTTCAGTTCAAGATTCTTGGCAATAAAAGGTGTTCCTTGATTTTAATTTGTATAGCTAATCTAAAAGATAATCTTGATGATATAAGGTATTTCAATTTATACAATGCTGTTGGGAATCATCTAGACTACGGATGCAAAGATTTCTTGAAATGGTTCATTTCAAATATTTGAGGCAATATTTTCAGATTATGATTTAGGTGTTAGCTTGACAAACAAGATTTATTTAAGGTGTCATAAAGGGAGACACAAGCAGCTGAAGAACTAACATCCTTTGAAGGATTTTTGAAGCTTGAAGGACACACCCTTCCATTGTCTCTTTGTTGTTCTAGTGAAATCTGTTCTTACTCACACTTTCCTATGCTCCCTATTATATTTATTTTGTTTCTTAACTTTCACAACACTCTTCAGTTTGGAAGGTACTTGAAGGGGTTTTATTGCCAAAACAACAGCCTTTGGCTATTTCCACATATCTGCCTCTCAAAACAAATGGAGGCTCAGTGTCTGTTTATAGCTGAGATACAATCAACAGAGTTGAAAAAGTATGAGGCTGGGCAGAAGAAACACAAAATGAGAAATTTAGCCACCAGATTTCATGTTTGTGCAACAAATGTATTGCGTTCCAAGGCATGCTTGATGCAACATATCTGTTAATTCTACAGCAGTTATGAATTATCTGACCCATATGTGGATTCTTCTCTTGTCCATTGTCCAAGCTGCTGAGTGCTTAGTGTTTGAATAACAACAGCACTTAAACTTATGTACTGCTCCATAGTGCTTTACAGCCCTTTCTAAAGTGCTTTATAGAGTCAGCATATTACTATCAACAATCTGGGTCCTCATTTTACCAAGCGCAGAAAGATGGAAGGCTGAGTCAATCTTGAGCCAGTGAGAATTGAACACCATTCTAACTACTGTGCCACCATGGCTCTTCCAAGCTCTCCCAAAGTACTTTGAAGCTTTCCCAAAGCACTTTATCAATTCTACTGTGTCAAGCTATCCATTGAAAAACAAGAAGTGGACAATAATGGAATCATGGATATTTTATCATATACTATCTTTGTCTACCTAAGTGATTAATTCTGAGAGTTAATCAAATAGTGGGACCATGAGAAGGAAAAGAAATTGAAGGACAAGGAGAAAGGGAAGAAGAGGCCTAGATCTCAACTTGAAGAGTCAGAAATGGGATGTTGGGATCTTCAACTATGGACAGGAGCTGGAATGGTTTGTATAATGTACAATGGCTGGGAAAATAAAATGATTAGGAGAAGAGAAGAGAAGGATCAAAGGAAGTCTAAAGAAAAATAAGAGAAGGCTGGAGATATGATGGGGGAACACATTTGGATGGGTTAGAAAATGGAAGGAGGAGAAATTATTGCTTATCTGGTCCTGTCTCTATAAAAACAAAGTGGCCCTGGACACTTTAGCTCAGGGGTTCTTAACATGCTTTGAGTCATGAATCACTTTAAGAATCAGGTGAATCTACAGGCCCCTTCTAGGAAACATAATTGCAACTGATGTAATAAAATAGTGAAATAAAAGTGTATTTTTCCATCCAAATTCCTGGACTCCTTGAAATCTGCCCATAAAACATCCCCCCCCCCCTCCTGGAGGTCCATGGACTTCAGGTTAAGAATATCTGCTTTAGCTCTTTGGAGATTTCTAACAGCTGAAGCATGCAGCATTTAAAAATTGATTTACCTGGAAATACAAGATGCATAATAACCCCAAAACATACATAGTGTTGTAGAAGGATGGCTCAGGAGACTTGAAATAAGTTCTACTAAGAAAAATATGCTTGACAATTTCAGCCTTAGAAAAAAAGCACATACAGCTATTTAACTTAAGCCCATGTCACACTGCCCAACGGATGCAAAAAGGACACAACGGACAAGCAAAATATTCCATCCATTGTAATCTGCTCTCAGAAGGGGCAAAAATTTGCATAACCAGAGCGGATAACACGAACGCAGGGAGGACGCAGGGCGGATGCAAAGCGGATGCAGAACGGAAGCCCAGCGGATGGAAGTGGATGGGTGCGGATGGCACGTCCGCTAGGCTTCCGGGGGACCTCAGCAAAGCGGATGCGGAACGGATACAGTGGATGCACAGTGGATGCACAACGGATGAAGCGGATGCACAGCGGATGCACAGCAGATGCACAGTGGAAGCCTAATGGATGCCTGGCGTTAATTGTGCATGCGGGGAGGATGCATTGCGTCAGCCCCGCGGTTATAACAGAAGCAGCTCGGAAGCAGGTCGCCATTCAGAGGAAAGACCTGCTGCCGGACGGATTGGCTGCCTTGCCTTCCCTGCCTGCATGTCTGCCTGCAAACCTTGGTGCCAGCCTTGGTGCCAGCCTTGCTGCCAGCCTGCCTGCAAGCCTTGCTGCCAGCAGGTCTGCCTGCCAGCCTTGCTGCCAGCAGGTCTGCCTGCCAGCCTTGCTGCCTGCCTTCCTGCCAGCCTTGGTTCAGGTCTGCCTGCCAGTCTTGGTGCCTGCCTGCCTGCCAGCCTCCCTGCCAGCCTTGGTGCCTGCCTTGGTGCCAGCCTTCCTGCCAGCCTGGTGGCTGCCTGCCTGCCAGTCTGCCTGCCAGCCTTCCTGCCAGCCTTGCTGTCTGCCTGCCTGCCAGCCTTGGTGCCTGCCTGCCTGCCAGCCTTCCTGCCAACCTTGGTGCCAGCCTCCCTGCCAGCCTTGGTTCCTGCCAGCCTCCCTGCCAGCCAGCAACCCCACAACCATGCGGAAGCACAGCAAGCCTCAGCCATCTGCTGCCAGCCCTTGCAAGAGGGACAGGGCTACCATCCCGTCCCCTGGCCCTTACTCTGGTTCTGCTGGGGCTTCTGCAGCACAGGCTCGCTCTTCTGGGGCTGGGGCTTCTGCTGCTTCTGCTTCTGGAGGAGCTGATGACAAGCACTCCAGCATCAGCCACCTCCACAGCACCTGGACCCTTCACCCCTGAGACTGAACGACCAAGAGGAGTGCCAGAGACTCATTTTTGTTTTATAGCTTGTTGTTAATAAAGTCTATTTATGATTCACACACTTGCTTCATTTCTTTTTTTTAATAAAGTCTTGGTGGAAACTTTTAGAAATGGTTTAAGCCTTTGCATGCTTGTGGGATGGGTAAGGATAGCTTTGGGATGGGTTAGGATACCTGTGGGATGGGTAATAGCTGTGAGATGGGTTAGGATAGCAGTGGGATAGATAAACCTCCAGTGCAAGCATAGTGGGACTGTATGGTCCACCCTCCCAGGTGCCACACCTATGGCCCTTTATTATCAATAATAATGTAATAATCATCCACACATGTCAACATAAACACAACTCTTTATTAAACGCCCTGTTCATCGTAGGCCCACCCAACATACATGGCCCAATCTCGTCCGTGTGATGACACAGGCTGAAGGAAGCATCCATTAAGCATCTACCATCCTGTCTTGCCACTCCACTGCTCCAGCTGGGGAGTTGCACCAGTGTCTCAGGAGGTTGCGCTGCTTCTTCGCTTCATGTGAGGCTCTGTTGGGGCCTTGCACATCCTCAGTGTCTATCAGGTTTCGCCCTTGCCTCCATTCCCCAGACTCCATGTCCCCATTGCCTTGTTGGAGGTCCACGAGCCTGTTTTGCAAGACTGGGTAGCGGGTGCGCATGAGATTGTGCAGGATGCAGCAAGCTTCCATGATCCTCCTCAAGGTCTCTGGGCAATGCTGCATGGTGGTGAGAAGTACCTGGAACCTGTTGGCCAGGATGCCAAAGGTGTTCTCCACCACCCGCCTTGCCCTAGACAGCCTGTAGTTGAAGATCCTCTCTTCACGGATGAGGAGACTGGAGGTGTAGGGCTTCATGAGGTAGGTTGTGAGGGAGAAGGCGTTATCCCCCATGATGAAGTAGGGCACATCTTGCATGTCGTTGGGCAGGGGGTCTGGATCTGGGAAGCCCACCATGAGGTTGCCTTCCAACCCCTCCTTGAGGTGACTGGCGTTGTATACCTGGGTATCTGAAGATGAGCCGTTGCCTGAAGCATCGATGTACATGAACTTGTAGTCAGCATCGACCATGGTGAAGAGGATGATGCTGAAGAAGCCCTTGGAGTTGAAATAAGTGGACCCTGAGTTGGGTGGAGCTTTGCAGGCCACGTGCTTCCCATCTATGGCTCCAACAGTGTGTGGGAAGTTCCACCTCTGATACCACTGCTCTGCAACTTTCTTCCATCCTTCTTCAGTGGAGGGGCACTGGAGGAGCTCCTCCTTGTATTCTTCGATGATGGCCTGCACCACTTCTCTGACCACAATGCTGATGGTGTTGGGTGGCACCCTCCAGCCGTACTGCATGCTCCTGTAGGTGGTCCCTGAGGCCAGGTGGCGCAGAGTGAGTGCCACCTTGAGCCCAGGTTCCAGGCTGGGCCAGAAGCTGGTGTTTACCTTGGTCAACCTGGGTGTCAGCCGCTGCACAACTTCGTCAAACATAGCTGGAGGCATCCTCATGAAGTTCTGGAATGCCCGAGTGTCTTCGTTCCTGAGCTCCACCATCAGCTTGTTGTACAGTCCGTCCTCTGCTCTTCTGGTGAACCACCTTCAGACCCAGACTCTTTTTGGCTGCCTCTTTTTCTTCTCGCAGTAGTGTTCACAGAGCCTGCAGATGGCTTCGCACTGTTGCAGAACGATGGTGGCTGCTGAAAGGACTTTGTTACAATCCACGGTGGACATGACTGGATGCTGTGGAAGAGGAAGAGCCAGATGAAGGCTGCAGAGGTCTGCACCGCTGGGCTGCTGTTCTGAAAGTGAGATGCAGATGAGTTGCTCCCCCTTTTTATAGGAAATATAGGTTTTCCGCTAGGCATCCTCTAGGCATCCTCTAGACATCCTTCATATCCAAGATAGGTCCCCTCTGCGAACGTTTTTTTCGTTTTAAACGCTTTGTTCTGCAACCGTTCTGCATCCGTTCCGCTTCCTCCTTGCGTCTGGGCGGATGCGAGTTGCTCGGATGCGTAGCGGATGCCTAGCGGATATAGCGGATGCGTAACGGATGCGTAACAGATGCATAGCAGATGCGTAGCGGATGCAGAACGGACGAACTGGGTACATTTTCTGCGCAAAAGTTTTGGGCAGCCCAAAACTTTCGGAGCAGATGAAATGTCAATAAACGGATGCTGGACGGATAGAGAGGAAGCAAAACGGAGGCAGTGAGTACATCACATTTTCCAACGGATGGCAAGCTTTTTTGCCCGTTTTACATTCTCTTTGCATCCGTTGGTTCAGTGTGACATGGGCTTTAGCATTGCTTAACTGTTGCTAATAAGGAAATTAGAGGTAATTGATGGATATTTATCAGTGTTGTGGCCACTCAAGCTTGCTGGTATATTAACTTTCTGTAATTAGTGCTTCACCTATAGCACTGCTTTATTTAGGTGTTTTTCAGCCTTCTTGAGGGAATGTAGTATCATGAACCTAGTGCAGAGGCCTCCAAACTTGGCAACTTTAAGATTTGTGGACTTCAACTCCCAGAATTCTGGGAAGTCCACAACAGAGGTAGTATTCAGCAAGTTCTGACCAGTTCTAGAGAACCGGTAGCAGAAATTTTGAGTACTTTGTAATACCACCTCTGACTGCTCCCACCCCCATCTATCCTCTGCCTCCCAAGTCCCAGCTGATTGGCTGTGTCTTCTTTTGTTGCCCTGCACAGGAGAATAGAGCTGGAAAACAGGTTAGTGGGGTAGGTAGAGAATGGAGATTTTGCAGTATCCTTCCCCTAGAGAATGGAGATTTTGCAGTATCCTTCCCCTACTATGATGACCAAGCTACCAAGCCAAGCCACACCCACAGAACTGATAGTAAAAAAAATTTGAATCCCACCACTGGTCCACAGTCTTAAAGTTGCCAAGTTTGGGGACCCCTGACCTAGAGAAAGAGAATGAATGGTAGAACAATATATTTATATTTCTAAGACACCCCTACTTCCTTTAATTTCTACTCTGCTGATTGCAGATGTTAGATAACTCTCTTTCAAAAGCAAGGCTGAACCAATGAAATTCTCTTTCTGCTCTTTTCTGCCTCCTCCATTGCTTTGCAGTTAAGGCCCGGTCCCACTGCACTTACAGATGCAAAGAGGATGTAAAATGTTAAAAAAAGCTTGCCATCTGTTGGAAAACGCTATGCATCCATTGTGTACTCATTGCATACGTGTTTCATACGCTCTATCCATCGAGCATCCATCCACTGAGATTTCATCCATGCAAGAAGTTTTGAGCTGCACAAAACTTTGTGAACGGATGAACTTTCCGCCACGTACGATGTACATCCGTGACATATACGGGCAACAAACGTTCTATGTCCGTTATCATCCGTTAAACATCTGCTGCATCCTCTGGCCATCCCCTCAACTCACATCCGCTGCAGCTGAAAACAGAAAGAGGGAGGAAACAAAAGGTACACGGAACGTCTATACAGTGTTAGTAGCACGGAAATAGAAAGGATGTAAGCATATGCATCTCGTATATAAAGGATTAAAAACAAACAAAACATTTGTTTCTGGGATGTATCTCGCATATTTCGTATGTCTGCAATATGTCTAGAGTATGTAGAAGGACACCTAGCGGACAACTTTTTTCCTATAAAAAGGGGGAGAAAATCATCTGGATCTCAATATGTGAATCCAGAGCTGTGGTGTACAGACCTCTTCACCCTTGGTTTTGGTCTTCAACATCATCAATTGTTCTCCACCATGGATCATGACATAGTCCGTATGATAGCTGTGCTCATTCACCAAAACCAAAACCTGTTCAGACTGTTTCAAGTTTTATACAGAAGGAGAAGAAGGAGACATCCAAGAGCTGTGTGGGTCCGAGGATGGATCATGAGAAGAATGGAGTTTGGACTCTATGACCAGTCGATGGTGGAGCTGAGGGATGAAGACCCTCATGCATTCCATCACTTCATGAGGATGCCACCAGCCATGTTTGATGAACTTGAAGAGCATCTGAGACCCAGGTTGACCAAGCCTAGCACCAACTCCTGTCCCAACCTGGACCCTGGACTGAAGGTGACACTTATTCTGCAGCACCTGGCCTCTGGAACCACATACAGAAACATGCAATATGCATGGAGGGTGCCACACAACAGCATCAGCAAAGTGGTCAGAGAAGTGGTGCAGGCCATCATCGAAGAATACTTGGAGGAGTTCCTCAAGTGCCCTACCACTGAACAAGGCTGGGGAAAACTTGCAGAAGAGTGGTATCAGAGGTGGAACTTTCCCTACACCGTTGGAACCATAGATGGGAAGCACGTCGCCTGCAAAGCTCCAGCCAACTCAGGGTCCACTTATTACAACTACAAGGGCTTCTTCAGTATCATCCTCTTTGCCATGGTTGATGCTGCCTACAAGTTCATCTACATCGATGCTTCAGGCAACGGGTCAGCTTCAGATGGCCAGGTATACAACGCAAGTTGGCTGGAACGCAAGGATGGCTGGAACGCAACCTCATCATGGGTTTTCCAGATCCAAACCCCCTACCCAATGACACACAAGATGTGCCCTACTTCATCTTTGGTGATGACGCCTTCTCCCTCAGAACCTACCTCATGAAGCCCTACACTTCAAGATACCTCACCCGTGAAGAGAGGATCTTCAACTACAGGCTGTCCAGTGCAGGACGGGTGGTGGAGAACGCCTTCGGCATCCTGGCCAACAGGTTCCAGATAGTTCTCACCACTATGAAGCATGACCCAGAGACTGTGAGGAGCATCGTGGAAGCTTGCTGCATCCTGCACAATCTCATGTGCACCTGCTACCCAGTGTTGCAGAACAGACTTGTTGACCGTCAACAAGGGAATGGGGACATGGAGCCTGGTGAATGGAGGCAAGGACGTAACCTGATAGACACTGTAGATGTACAAGGCCCCAACAGAGCTTCACGTGAAGGGAAGAAGCAGCGCAACCTCCTGAGACACTGGTGCAACTCTCCAGCTGGAGCAGTGGAGTGGCAAGACAAGATGATAGATGATTAATGGATGCTTCCTTGAGACTGGTGCATAACACTGATGAGATTGTGCCATGTATGTTGAGTGGCCCTACAATGAATAGGGCATTAATAAAGACCTTTGTTTATTTTAAAATGTGTGGATTAATTAATAAATTGTTATTGATAATAAAGGTCCATACAGTCCCACTATGCATGCACTGGAGGTTTATCTATCCCACAACTATCCTTATTTATCCCACAAGCATGCAAAGGCTTAACCATTTTTTCAAAATTTTCACCAACACTTTATTAAGTAAAAAAAATGAACCAAGTAAACTAAGTGTCTTAAGCAAAGATAACCTTTATTAACTTTCTTAGGTAAACTTTATGACTTCATTAAAAAAGCAAAATGAACCAAATTTAATGTCTTAAGCAAAGATAAACTTAACAAGTACAACTCGGTCTCTGACACTATTCTTAGTCACTCTGAGTGATGTCCATGGTCTCAGCTGTTAAGCGGGCAGGGACTGTGGAGGTGAAGGTGGCTTGAGTGTTGGTCTGAGGCACCATTGGGGTGCTTGGCCCCGAGGGTACAATAAGGGATGGTGTGTTCAGGAAGCTGTCTGAGAGCTGACTCAGTCCCGTGAGGTTGAGAGGCCCCTCATCAAGGACTTGAGATGTCAGGCACAATACTGATGACAGATTGTCCATTGACGGCTTGGCTGTGGGGTGGAGGAAGGAGGAGTGTAGTGGGGCTGTCTGGTCTGCAGCTGGGTGAGGAGTGGTGTCTGTGGCGTCCGATGAACCTGGGCCTGGACTGGGAAGTTCTGCTTCTGCTGTGGGAAGTCCTGGTAGTCATAGCCTTGGTAGCTTGGTAGGGCTGTTGAAAACCGTGGAAGGTCTGTGACATCGCCTGGGGTGGAGGAGCAGACCTGGACTGGGTAGGAGCAGCTTCAGCTGGGCCTTGAGGGTTGTGCAGAAGTACTGTGATCTTCTGCTTCATCACCTGGTACTGGGCCTCGGGCAGGTCCCTCAGGGTCTGGATCATGTAGGTGATGAAGGGCTTCTGGCCCGAGGATGGTATGTCACTGTGGACAGCTGAGAGAGAGGTTCTGTGCTGGTCTTCATTGTGTCCCTGATCTCCAACAGCACACTGTGGTCCTGGCCCTCCAGTCTTCCTCTCTGCCTGCATCCTGTGGAGCTGGGGGTGGGGGTGGGTTGGCCTCTGGTGGCTCCTGTTTCTTCCTCCATTTGTGATAGCAGGGCGTCATCCTCCACGGTATCCTCCAAGTCTGCTGGCATGGGGAGTGCAGCTGTCGGGAGGGTCTCTGCTGTGGGGCCCTCTGAAGACACCTGCCTGGATAGGGTAGCTGGCTCCTGGCTGGAAGAGGACTGGCTGTCTGTGGGCTGTCTGAGGGAGAGGGGTTTCGGAGGGGCTGCTCCTCGATGGTGGATCTCACCCTCCAGGAAACTGCACTTGGCCATGATGTATATCTCCTAGTCAGTGAGCTCGACAGTGACCTGCCCAGATTTCTTGAGGTGTAGCTTGCCATACCAGGTGTGCATGTGCTTCCATCATCCAAGGAGTACTTCTGCAGTGTACCCCAGACTCTCTGCCTTGTCTCTCCAAGCTGCCTCCTTCTTCTTGGTGTCCCGATACAGTCTGTGGCCCTTTCTCCATAGGTACTTGTTCTCTCTCAGCCATTCCAGCACCTCATCCTCATGCTCCTCGGAAACGGTGTAATGTTTCCTCTCTTCCTTCTGCTTCCCTTGCCTCTTCCTTCCTCTGGCAGGGGCTTCAGCAGGGCCTTCAGGGGCTTGAGCAGCAGGGTCTTCAGGGACTTGAGCAGCAGGGCCTTCAGGGGCTTGAGCAGCAGGGCCTTCAGGGGCTTGAGCAGCAGGGCCTTCAGCAGCAGGGCTTTGAGGGCCTTGGGGCTGGTCCACCACAGCAGCAGCAGCAGCAGCAGCAGCAGCAGCAGCAGCAGGAGGTTCAGAGTCAGTGACAGGGGGTGGGATGCTGGTTCTGGCCTTCTTGCCAGGGCTGGAACGAGTAGGCATGGGCTTCCTCTTCTTGCCTGACTGACGAACCATGGTGTTCCTGCTAGATGTATGTGGCAGCACATCTTTCCCCTGTATGCTGACTGCATGCGTGCTGCATCCTTTTATATCCGCGGAGCTGACGCAATTCTTACTCCCCGCATGCGTAGTGAATGCTTTGCATCCGATATACATCTGCGCAGCATCCCCTTTGTTCCCTATAGGCCTCCGTGATGCATCCGCTTCATCCGCTATGCATCCGCCCCTTCCGCTATGCATCCGCTTCAAAATTCTCCCCCAGAACCCCTTCGGATGTGTCATCCCCTTCCATCCGCTGTCATCCGCTAGGCTTCCTATGAACATCCGTTTAACATCCCCACTACATACTACCCACATCTGTTCTTTTCCTTTCTTTTCCATTCTGTTTATGCAAATTTTCACCAATTTTTGGAGCGGATGACAACGGATGGAGCCACTCTTGAAATTTTGTTTGTCCGCTGTGTCCTTTATGCATATGTTTTGCGTCCGTCAGGCAGTGGGACCAGGCCTTTAACAGTGAAATCAGCTGCAGGGACCCAAGCTTCTCTAAAAGAGGTAAACTATCAAACATTGTAGTTCAGCATCACTGAAAGTTCAGAGGTTTTAAGAAACAAGTGGCAAAGGGATATGCAAGATGGGGCCTTCTATGGCTTGAGATTTTAAATCCCATTAGCTTGAGCTAATGCAGGCAATTGCTATGGAATTGATCCTAAAAATCTGGATGGCACCATGTTGCCTGCAATGCAATGCAATGTGTAATATACATGTGAATTAACTACTTACTTCATTTTTCTGCTGTGCAAATATCAGAATGAAAGAAATTATTTGTAAATTATCCAAAAGGAAAGATTTTTCTCCCATTATGTGAAAAAGACGTATCAAACACTTCGATGGGATTAGAGATGATTTCTCTCGAAAGATGACTGGCTCATCACCCAGCTTCCACTATAAAGAATTGGTGCATCTTCTCCAATTTACTGGTGGATAGTTTACTCCCAGTTGATAGGCCTAGCATGGTCAGCAATATGTTTAGCTAGTTTAAGGCTAGGTTCCACTGGCCGACGGATGCAAAACGTATGCAAAAAGGACACAGCAGATGAGCAAAATTTCGGGGGTGCTCCATCCATTGTTATCCACTCTCAAAAGTGGTGAAAATTTGCATAAACAGAACAGAAAAGAAAGGAAAAGAACAGATGTGGGTAGTATGTAGTGGGGATGTTAAACGGATGTTCATAGGAAGCCTAGAGGATGTATATAGGATGCAAACCGTTCACTGCTCATCCTTTCTATTTCCGTGCTACTAACGCTGTGTAGACATTCCGGGTACCTTTTGTTTCCTCCCTCTTTCCGTTTTCAGCTGCAGCGGATGTGAATTGAGGGGATGCCCAGAGGATGCAGAGAGGATACAGCGGATGTTTAACGGATGATAAACAGACATAGAACGTTTGTTGCTCGTATGTCATGGATTTACATTGTACACAGCGGAAAGTTCATCCATTCACAAAGTTTTGTGCAGCTCAAAACTTCTTGAGCGGATGAAATCTCAGTGGACGGATGCTCAAAGGATAGAGCATATGAAACACGTATGCAGTGGGTACACAACGGATGCATAGCGTTTTCCAACATTTTTTAACATTTTACATCCTCTTTGCATCCGTTGGTGCAGTGGGACAGGGGCTTTAGATGTGATGCTACCAAATTCTCATGTTTTATCAGTCTCAAGAGCAAACTAATCTTCTGATTTATGAAGGAAAGCCAGCAGTGAATTCAATTAAAAGCAAATCTGGAGTAAAATCTATGCAAAAATAGAATGGAATAATAAAATTAAATAATGAATTAAATAATGAATAATAAATTAAATTAAACAATAAATATTAAATTATAAAATAAAATTTAAAAAGATTTTTTTTTAACCACAAGGTTTGGTTGTATATATGTCACCTACTAGAGATGAGTGAGAGAAAGGTAAAATGGTGTATGAAGTACTAATTGACTAGAGATCCATTCCTGGGATTTCTTGTTTTTAAATATACAGCCTTATACTTTCTAGCACAGGTGGTCCTTGATTTGTGACCACACTTAGTACCAGAATTTTTATTGCTGAGCAATTCTTAAATGAGACATGCCCAATTTTACAATCTTTTTTTGAAATGGTTGTTAGTCAAATCACTGCACTGATTAAATGAATCATGTGGTCATTATGTGAATCCGGCTTCACCCATTCATTTTGCTTGTCAGAAGCCATTTGGGAAAGTCTCAGTGTTAGTCACATGAGCCTGGGTCACTGCAGCTATCATAAGTACATGCTGGTGACCGATCACCCAAATTTTGATCATGTGTCCATGCGGATGCTATGATGGTCATAAGCACGAGGACTAAGTATAAGTCATTTTTTTCAGTGGTGTTTAACTCTGAACCAGGGGTCTCCAAACTTGGCAACTTTAAGACTTGTGGACCTGAACTCCCAGAATTCTCCAGCCAGCTGGAGAATTCTGGGAGTTCAGGTCCACAAGTCTTAAAGTTGCCAGGTTTGGAGACCTTTGCTCTGAACAGTCAGTAAACAGATAAATGTAAGTTGACTATCTGTATAATCTTTAGATACAAGGCCCAATAAGGTATCTTTCAGAATCATTGCTCCTGTAATTACCTTTCCTTGATGCCTGCTCTATCTTCTGTCTTCCTGATTTGTCATTGTATTTCAGTCAATTTAGGAGGTTGCAGTGCTGCAGAAAAAAGCCTTGGCCTCTAGCCTGGCTTTTATTTTTAAGGAAGTGCTATACCTGTGGACAAAGCTGCAGGGATGGGCTGCCACCAGTTCTCCCTGGTTTGGGTGAACCAGTAGCTAATTGTATCATTTTTAATGACTGGTTCAGCGAACCAGAAAATCCCACCCTGGCTGGCCCTGCCAGATAAGTGCAAGGTACATGCAGAGGCTTGGAGAGAGTGAAAATTGGGCCTCCAGAGCCCAGAGAGGCCGTTTTCGCCCTCCTGGAGGCTTGACGAAAGTCTCCATAGCCCAAGGTCAAAAAAAACCCCTGCGTGGTGCAGGAGGCTGACTGAACCATAGCTACCATGGCCACGTCCACCCAGCAACCAGGGACAGAACCAGTTGCTAAAATTTTTGAAACCCACCCCTGCAAAATTGCATTTTAAAAGTGTGTAGGAAAACACACAAAAAATGAAAAAGCTGTGGTGGGTGGCTCTGTAGATAGATGTATATCTGTGGATATACATAGAGTTATTCTGCCTGGTGGTGAGCATTCACCATATGCCCTCTGAATTCCCAATGCATCCATCCAAAGACAGGAATAGGAAGAAAGGCATGATTTTTGCATCAAGACCTCAGGAATTTTGTCTACCTGAACTTATAATATATGGTACATTTAGCAAAGTAATCACAGAAATTCCACTGGAATGGAAATTGTGGGATACATGCAAAAGGGTTCAGGTTTTTCAGAGGATCCTGGGAAAAGTTTTTGGTGGCATAGAGGAGCCATGGTGATGCAATGGTTAGAATGCAGTATTGCAGAGTAACTCTGATGACTGCCAGCAATTCAATTTTGACAGGCTCAAGGTTGACTCATCCTTCCATCCTTCCAAGGTGGGTAAAATGAGGACCCAGATTGTTGAGGGCAACATGCTGATTCTGTGAAGTGGTATATACATTTATTGTGTTATTGCTATTTTTTCATGTCTAAGAGGCTACTCAGTAGTATATGGCAAGTATATTGAACAACTCCTCCTCCTGTGAGTTGATGCTCAGTGTTTACAATCTTTCTCTTAAGACTTACATGGAGATAATTTAACGCTGAACCAATTGGCCCTCCATTTGCATAATAGATACATATCATTTGTGAGTTCAGCAACCTCATTAAGTGTTGCAAAAACTTTAGGGAAGAGATGGATATGCAGACTTGATGGCGCCTTCAAGGTTAAGAAGAAGAAAAGAACGAAGAAATGCTATTCAGTGCCCTATTTTTGCCTTTATATCAACTAATAGTTGATTTTGGGAAGCTTCTAGATTTATTTATTGTATATATTTTAAATAAATAACTAAAGGCAGAAAACATACAATAATACTCCTTCCACTTCCTATTTTCCTCACAACAACCCTGTAAAGTGGGTTGAGCTGAGAGAGTGACTGGCCCAAGGTCACCCAGCTGGCTTTCATGCCTCAGGCAGGATTAGTACTCATAATCTCCTAGTTTCTAGGCCAGCAACTTAACCACCACCCCAAACTGGTTCTCATTTGCAGCCCATGTGTGCTTCTTCACCAGTTTATGCTGTTACCATAGTTCTTTGGTGGTAGTTTGGCTTGAAAAGAAACTTTTTTCCATCTGTGTCTTTTCAAGCTAACTTGTCGACTGGTGGCTGATGATACTGGATCACAGCTAGAAGCTATTCAGTCTGCTATCCGGCTGCAAAAATCCAGATGGTTACTAAATCAGCAGTAAAGAGATCCAGACAATTCTAATGCTTTGTTGCCCTCTAGTACTGGTCTAGATTTTCGCAGCCTGGAATTGATAGCACCCATCAAGCCCCTCTCTTCTCCTATTTTCCTGCTTCTTCCACCCACATTTTAATTAGGTTTGAAAATGTCTCCTGGGGCACTGATAAAAACATTTTCAAGCCTGGATAGTGGAGAGCAGTATTTGGATAGATAATCTGGGAATTTATGCACTTGTGTGTATAAGAACTTGTGTGTATAACAACTTTCACAGGGTTACCACAAAACAGAACAGAAGGAACTTGTGTTTCTTGCATTGTCACTCAAATGGTGTAATTAACATGCTAATCCAGCCTTGAAGCTGTTTGATTTAAAAAAATGCCCTGGCATTGAACAGTAGAATTGCCTCTGGCAATGCTTGCTTGGCTTGGTTGCACGTATTCAGGGAAGTTGACTGGGGTTACATTTCACTTATGTTGTGCTCTCCAGTATCTGTTTCCCTGTTGCAGAGTTCTTGAAGTTAGTAATAATAAAATTAAAATTATATGCCACCTGACTCTCAAGGTCATTGAAAAAGCAGGGCTGTGTAGGACAGCAATGGGCATACTCTGTGAGTCTGTCTTCATGTGCAGGTGCATTTATGGGTGTTCACATGTACATGCTTGTTTCCATGCTGAAATACTTCCTAATGGATTGGAGAAATAGATGGAATTATTATTTTGTGTGTGTGTGTGTAATAAAAAATGGTTGTTGCTTTATACGTGAGTTCATAAACTCCCAGATTATCTACCTGACATTAGTTCTTTCTTCTCTTTCATTACTAGTAAGATTCTTCTCTTTTCACATCTTCTAACAATGATGTATCTGTAAGAAAAAAGGATTAATTCAGTTTCCCCTCCTTCATTTTTCATCAAAGCCAGGAGAGGGAATCATCATTGGTGGAAGTGAGTTTAAAAAATATGGTGATGACCATCTTGTCTTTTTTGACCAGTTGACGAAATCTCTGATCAAAGGCAAATAGGAATCAGGATGTTTTCTGATTTTAATTAAGAAAGCAGTATGTAGAGAAAGAATTAAATCCTTCCTCATCATAATATGCTGAAATAATTATTACTTTATTAAACAAAACATAGAAGTCCTTGATCACAGATAGACTTCATCCTGCATAATTCAGTCTGATGTTTATTACTTCATTTCCCTTTTTATATTTAACTGGTACAGGTTAAATACAACAACATTATTACAAAAGTCCTTTAGGGACAACACCTTGGATATTTATTACTTCAATTCATGTTTATTCTAAAATATGTTTCAAATGAAAGCAGAAAACATAATAATTTGAATAAGTTTGGGCTTTCCTTATATTGCCTTCAAACTAGAACTAATTTATATTCTGCTTTCATTGCTAAATGAAACTTATAGAAATGTATTAGAGCTGATTTGTAAGGAATATATGAAAAGGATTCATGTGATAAGGCACATTATCTGTTTTTCTAGCTCTAATAGAAAAAAATAAAACTTGATTATTCCTGGCTTTAGAAAATGTTTTCACGTCTATTTGCCTTTGTTTATAGTGTCTCAGAACTCATTTATTTTTTCCATAATTTTCTCTGGATCATTTCTCTTATAGAACAAAGCATTTGTAAATGATAAAGAATCATGTTTTTTTCATCAGTAGTGCAGGTCAAGAGAAGACAGTTTTAAGGAAAAGCTACAAACAACTTCTGATCCAACTCATGATGAAGGAGGACAAAAAGGATAAGGAAAACTTTTGCACCTTGAAAAGCTGTGCAGGAAAATAAAATTTTGCAGGTCTACCTTGTATGACCTAGCCCTAAAAGTTAAAGCAGCACAAGGCACTGAAACTTACTCTATCAGAATGACTGCAATAAAATGACCTGATAGTAGTTAAGTGGAGGAGGGGGGAGCTACTATAAGTAAGGTTTTTTTTCCTCCATAGCAGAGTTTAAGGAGAATGGAGAAGAATTAAATTCTCACTTTCACAGTGCGCATTGGTAGCTGAACATTGGGAATTACTCATTTACTGCATTCATCCTGAATATCATGCCTTCAGAAGTTATGGGTTGTCCTTCACTGGAGGCTTTTAAGAAAAGACTGGATAGCTACCTGTCTGAAATGGTATAGGGAATCCTGCTTGAGTGGGGTGGGGTTCTAAGGAACCCTCCAACTATGTTATTCTGTTAACTTATGGAGAAAAGACAGCAGATTCATTTCCCCCCTCTTTCTGGGCACTTTCAACCCCTGGAAGAAGAGGGTGGGGGAGCTTAATAAAGGAAATGGAAAAACCACCAGAATGGGAATGGCTTCAAGAATGAGGAAGGAAATCTTGGGAGTCAGAAGGAGCAGGCAGTAATTCTTTGTAGCTTCAAGGACACTCTGAAAAATTGTTTTCATGCATTTCCTCTGGAAGAGCAAGTAAACCAGAAGATAATTTAAGCAGCTCAGCTCCTGACAACTTCCTCAAAATCAATTGCTGGAAATCAGGCAGCATACATACTTGGTAAAGTAATAATAAAAATAATATAAATGTAAATTATGATGAATACATATACATTATTATGAAGAAATATAATAATATTAGTGGTATCATGGTGGGTCAGAGGCATGATTTTGATTTCACATTAATATGCTGAAAGGACAGATACCTATGTGGTATGCCTTTGAACAGATTCCAGGATTAGATATTGGTTGACTGCGTATAATAAACTAGACTAAAATTTGCCCAGTTTATGGCTTCATGTACTTAGAGTTCAATAAGCTATTGCTCAGTCAATTAAATATGATTATATTGGTGAGCTAAAGTGCTACTTGATATATCAATAGCACTTAGACTTATATACTGCTTTACAATACTTTACAGCCCTCTCTAAGCAGTTTACAGAGTCAGCATATTGCCCTCATTTTACCCACCTTGAAAGGATGAAAGGCTGAGTCAACCTTGAGCCTGGTGAGATTTGAACTGCCAAATTGCCGGCAGCCTGCTATCAGCAAAGGTAGCCTGCAGTACTACACTCTAACAATTTCTGCGCCATGGCTATGCTTGGTAAACCTTATTTTAATCAAGCATGCTATTCTAATGTCCTTGTAAACCCTTTTATTTTACCCACAAATAAATAAGCATCATCTGAAGAATTAGGACAGTTCTGTAGCCTGATTTTTTTTTTAATTGTCAAGGCTTTTCTTTGATGCCTTAACCTCAACAGTGCCCACTGAATGGGAGGTGTCAATAAGAGACCTGTTTGTGGGACAGGAAGGAGAATCTGGCAAACAGGGAGTGGTGTCAGTGAAAATTTGAGTGGATCTTGGGTGTAATTACTTATTTATTAATTAATATGTTTCCCTAGTCATTGGAAAATGGTATGCATCACAAAGAGTAACTTTGTCGGTCTATTTTGGCAAAGCCCACAGAGAATGTTGGAGTATTTTAAATAGTTCCTATCTTTGAACTAAGCCTTTCATTTGAAGAATTGATTAGAGCTATGCCATTATAAATTGACTCCTTTCTAAAGTCTGATGAAATTTTTTATTCCACTGTTTCACTATCTGAAATGGAGATAAGCACTGCCCCCTAAAGTTGGCTAGAACTAGTCAAAGAAAATCTGCAAGGACATATTTACCTACCTGTTTCAAGTTTCTCCTATTCTGTCATCATGTTCTGACAGCAATAATCAGTGGTGGGATTCAATTTTATTTACTACCTGTTCAGTCCGGAAAAATGCACAGTAGACCGGGTTCCAGTAAACAGGTTCTTTATTAACTACAAGCAAACAGTAGCGGAACAGTTTGGCTAAGCCGCGGCAGCCCTTTTATACAGGCTTGCCTGCTGGCTTGTAGCCAATGGTAGCCATTTAACTTTGCTGCCTTTAAGCGGCTCTTTGGATTGGTTCTTAATGAACCAATTCACGACTGGCCTTTCTGGCCAATCAGGTTATACCACTTGGACTCTACTAAGTTATACAGAACACCCCTCCCCCCTTAGTTTAATCCTAGTGGGTGACGTAGTCGTGCAGGTAGGTGGGGCTTCTTCTGACTCTACTTGACTTGCGCGGTTCATTTTCACTGGAGACTTCAAGCGGTTCAGTTGGGATTGCTGTCTCTCCGGCTCTTCTCCATGGAACCGCCTGGAAGGGTGAGTCAGCATGGTTGCTGCTGCTTCAGTTGCTCAGGCTGTTGGCTTTGCTGCTCCCTCCTGACTTTCCCGGGCAGGTCGAGCTGGCTCGGCTGGCCCCTTCCAGGACGGGTTTCTCTTCATTTGGATTATTTCTGCTGGTTTCATCTAACCGTAAGTGTTCTTTTTGCTCTTTTTGATTGGTTAGATGTTCTGGGTTTATTTTTAATAGATCTTTTTTACCCTCTTTATTATTTCTTTGTGTTTCCCCCCCCTCTTTTGTTTTGTTTTCATTGATTTTTATTGTTTGAGGTTGCGCGGTCGTATTTCGCTCGATATTTCGGGAATGAAGCTGGTCTATGTGCCGCTTCCACTCTATGCCATCGTCCACGGTTAGACGGTAGGACCGGGGGCCTGTTATTTATGTGATTGTGGCTGGAAGCCATAGAGGGTCCCCGGTGAAATTTTTTGCATAGACTAGGTTGCCGATTTCAAATGTGCGGAATCGGCTGGATGAGTCGAGGGGTTTCTCACAGGTGTAATTTGGGTGCAATCTATCTAAATGTGATCTGAGTTTCCTCCCCATTAACAATTCTGCCGGGCTCTTGTTCGTTATACTACTGGGGGTGATATGTTGGAGGGTGAGTAAACGGTTTATCTTGTCTTGGACATCCCCCTGGTCCATTTTTTCTAGGCCTTCCTTAGTAAATCTGACCATTCTCTTGGCCCTACCATTTGCCGCCGGGTGGGCTGGTGCGGTTAGTACATGGCGCATACCTAAAGAAGCTAGGTACTGTTCAAATTGTATAGCGGTTAGTTGTGGCCCATTGTCGGACACTAGGACATCCGGCAACCCATGGGTTGCGAATAGTTTGTTGAGTTGCTTGATAACAGCGTCGGTTGTCGTAGATGACATTACTATAACTTCCAACCAATTTGAGTATGCATCTATGACAATCAAAAACGTATGCCCCCTAGTAGGACCTGCAAAGTCAATGTGAATCTGAGACCAGGGGCCTCTTGGGGTCTCCCAGTCCCGTATTGGTGCTTGTGGTGGTGAGGGCCTGGTTCTCTGGCATTTAGTGCATGTAGCAACCCAGTATTCAATATCTTTGTCTAAGCCAGGCCACCAGACATAGCTCCTGGCCAGGCTTTTCATTTTTACTGTGCCTGGGTGGCCCTCATGAAGCATACCCAACACTTTTGTTTGCAATCTGGAGTGAATTACCACCCGATCACCCCATAACAAACACCCCTTTTGTATTGACAGTTCAGTCTGTCTGGTCCGAAAAGGTTTAAAGTTTTCAGTTTTTTGGTTTTCCGGCCAGCCTTTACCTACCTAATTTAAAATGCAGGCAGTCACTGGGTCTTTGGCGGTGGCTCTGGCGACATCATTTGCAGATAGTGACAGTTCTGGGCAAGCTTCTATTTGCAGGGTGGTAATCGTTGGAGCCGGGTCTTCTTCTGTTGTTGGCAGTGGGGTTCGACTTAATGCGTCTGCATGTGGTATTTGTTTCCCGGGTCGATGTATCAATGTGTATGAGTTTGCAGCTAGGAATTCCAACCATCTGGTCATTCGGGGAGTTAAAATGTTTGGTGTGGGTTTGTTTCCCGCCAAAATTCCTAGTAACGGTTTATGGTCAGTTACAATGGAAAATGTCCTCCCATAGAGGTACTTGTGAAAACGTTTAACTCCGGTGATGATTGCCAGGGCCTCTCTGTCTAGTTGGCTATCGTTGCGTTCCGCTTTGGAGAGTGTTTTCAAGTAAAAGGCGACAGGTGCCTCTCTCCCGTCAGGCAATTGGTGGCTCAGGATGGCACCGACTCCGAATGGTGAGGTGTCACAGGTGACCGTCAGTGGAAGTGTGTTACTAAACTGAACAAGAACGGTGTCTGAGGTTAATAATTTTTTTATGCCTTGGAATGCTTTTTGTTCTTTATGACCCCAAGTCCAACTAGTTTTCTTATCCAGTGAACGATGTAATGGTTCTGCTATCGTTGCTTTGTGGGGGAGGAATACGTTATAGAAGTTTATTAGACCCAAAAATGCTTGCAATTCCATTTTGTTTTTTGGTTGTGGTGTGTCTTTAATAGCCTTGACTTTTTTTTTCTGTAGGGTGTATACCCTCTCCGTCAATTAAATACCCCAAAAATTCGACACGATCAGTCATTAGGCAGCATTTTTCCTTTTTAACTTTCAGGCCAGATTCTCTAAATTTTTTTAGCACTTCTCTTAGCCTTGTTTCTAATTGGGTCATGTTTTTGGGTGAAATTAGGACGTCATCAAAGTATGGAACGACCCCTTTAATTCCATTTAATCGGCATTCCATGAGGCTTTGGAAGACTCCTGGGGCAACACTTAATCCAAATTGAAGTCTGTTACATTTGAATGCCCCTCTGTGAGTGACTATTGTCTGTGCCTTGGCCATTATTGGGTCTACTGGAAGTTGTTGATATGCTTGGGCTAAACTGAGCTTGGCAAAAAAATTTCCTCCCCCAAGCGAGTACAGTAAATGCTGCACGACTGGCACTGGGTATGCACTTTGCTGCAACGCATGGTTCAGGGTAGCCTTGTAGTCTCCGCAGATGCGTACCAACCCATCAGGTTTTACAGGTGTTACTATTGGTGTCTCCCATCTAGCATGGTCAATTGGTTCTATGACCCCTTGCGCGATTAATTTGTTTAATTGTTCATCTATTTTGGCTTTTAAAGCAAAGGGGACTCATCTGGCTTTTAACCTTCTAGGTGCTATCTGGGGATCTAAACTAAAGGAAATTGGGGTCCCCTGGTACCTGCCTAGAGTGCCGTCGAAGGCATCCTGGAACTCGTGTATCAGGTTTTCCTCCCAATTGGTTGTGGCTACTCGGCTCACTCCGGTCATTCCGATGCCCAATGGTGCGAACCATTCGATGCCCAGGAGACTGGGACAGTCCCGGTCGACTATGGTTAGTGGCAGGACTTCAGTGTGCTGCTTGTATGTTACTCAGAAATGTCCAAGACCTACCACAGGGATTCGGTTTCCTTGGTAGTCCTTTAAAATTAATTTTTGTTTCTGGAGTTCTTTTAATTTAATATTTGGAACTAGTCATCTGATTGTGTTCCAAGACACCATTGACAGGAAGGATCCTGAGTTGACTTCCATCTCGCAAGGGCTTCCTTCAATTTTTACAACAATTTTGTAAAAATTGTTTTTTTTTTTCCCGCTTTCCATCTGGGTGCTTCTGATAGTGACAGTTTGATGGGTCTTTTCTTGGTTGCTGGTTCCTTTGCTGTGCTCCTATTTTCTATCGGCTTGCCTCGGTTCAGTTCTTAGTGGGGAATTACTGCGTCTGCTAGGACTGTTATTTTTGCGATTCCTACAGACTTTCTTGATGTGTCCCCTTTTCTTGCAAGCCCGACAGATGGCATCAAGGAACCTGCACTTAGCTCGAGGGTGGTTTCCCCCGCAGCCAGCGCATTCCCGCCAATTTCTTTTTTCGCGCCTTTTTTTGTTGGCGTACAGGCGGTGGACCTCATCATCATCATCTTCCGTTTCTGATGATCTGTCGAGGTCTTCGTGGTGTGTGGTAGCGGGAGCTTGCTTCTTTCCTCTGGGTAGGGTAGTCGCGTCATTATTGGCATTCATCAGTTTCATGGTGACTGCCGACTTTTTCGCAGCTTCTGCAGCTGTGGCTTCTGCGATCGCCTCAGCCATTGTTATATTGGGTTTATTTAGTAATTTACTTTGTAAGTTAGAGTCTCTTAGACCTAAGACAACACGATCTCGCATGGCTTCATCCATGTTCAGGAACTCGCAAGCTCACCCCAGGTGTCGGAGAGCCGCCACGAAATCAGCGATGGTCTTGTCTTCCCTTTGGTCCTTTTTGTAGAACTCGTGCCTTTTAATAAGATTTGACACCACCGGCGTGTAGTGAGCCTTTAGCATTTGGTGAAGCTCAGACCAGGTCATCTGTTTCATGTCTCTGGGCTTCGCCAATGCCTTGGCCATCTTGAACACGGTTGGCCCACAATGTGTAAGGAAGACAGCCCTCTTCCACTGATCTGAGATTTCCTCCATCTCATTGCTCTCTAAGAACATCAGGAAACGGTCTACATATGATTCCCAATCCTCTTCGTTGGGATTGAAGGATGCGGGCGGCGCGTTACTCCCAGCCATCACTTCTAGCCTGGATTTCTTTGCCGCGTGCTCGGTCTCGAGTTTTAGGACAATCCCCACCTTCGTCGCCAGTGTTCAGTCCGGAAAAATGTGAGGTAGACTGGGTTCCAGTAAACAGGTTGTTTATTAACTACAAGCAAACAGTAGCGGAACAGTTTGGCGAAGCTGTGGCAGTCCTTTTATACAGGTTTGCCTGCCAGCTTGTAGCCAATGGTAGCCATTTAACTTTGCCACCTTTAAGCGGCTCTTTGGATTGGTTCTTAATGAACCAATTTACTACCAATTTCTGGCCAATCAGGTTATACCACTTGGACTCTACTAAGTTATACAGAACACTACCAGTTGTGTGGGTGTGGCTTGGTGGGCGTGGCAGGGGAGGGATATTGTAAAATCTCCTGTCAGAGGTGGTATTTGCCGATTCTCCGAACTACTCAAAATTTCCACTACCAGT
The DNA here is from genome assembly GCA_015471245.1 of Laticauda colubrina. NCBI lineage: Eukaryota > Metazoa > Chordata > Lepidosauria > Squamata > Elapidae > Laticauda > Laticauda colubrina. The sequence continues at coordinate 57,023,177 of BLBF01000007.1, read as the reverse complement.
TCTCCAGAACTGGTCAGAATCTGCTGAATACTACCTCTGGCGATAATCATTCTAGACCTATTTTTATATTCTGGCAAGCTTGGTGAATCCTAGATATATATTTTTTTTGTGAACCTCTTGTGCAGGACTGCAAACCATCATATTTTTTTTCCTTATATTAAAACCTGCAATTATGCAAGTGTGTAAGGCTGTTGAAACATTAGCAAGATTGTGAAAGCAATCATGTAAGAAAAATATTTCCTACTTCTGTAACCATAATACAACATGTGAAAGCAATGTAGTAGGAGCAATATAGTCTACAGTCAAGGTAGATGAAACTTAAGTATATTTTACCTGTCCAGCACAAAGTTGGAAATAAAAAGTTGTAAAATAAATCAAGTTATAATTTTAGAAGACTTAGGGAACTCTTGGTAAAGCTGTTTCAATGTCTTCATATCTTCATCCTTCAATATCTTATGTAAGTTTGTTGAAAGCATTATATAGAAATCCATTGTGTTTGAAAGTATTATATAATGATCATTTTTTCATAACAGGTCAGTGTGATTTTTGAGTATGAATTGATAGAAAGAGCAATATGAATCCAAAATGTAACCTCTGCCTCTCTAATATGGTATTAACCAGCTCATTATTGCTTACCTCCTTAAATGAGCAAAAGTGTAACCAAATTGTTAGGTGTTTTACAATATATTACAATTGAGAACTATTGGCTGCAGTGTTTTGGGTAAAAATTAAATATTTCCATTAAGTCCAGTTCAACTCTTAGTGATTACAGAATCTCATCAATACAGTTTTCTACCCTGACATCTCTTTTCTTTGATTTCTCAGTCTAACCAACAGTTCTCAGGTTTCCTTGTAATATTCATCCAAATATTAATCAGGCTTTACCCTGCATAGCTCTCAATGATAGATATCAGTCAGGTATTGTCATCTGCTGAGACCATCCTTGATGTAAAAGGATTTATCTTTGTAAATAGGAATACTACATTTCATAAACAGGCCATATCATATTGGGGCATGGACACATTTTTTTTCCTTTCTCCTTCTCTACTTCACTTACAGATGCTTAGCAAAAGGACAATAGAATGAAAAAGCTATAACAAGTTTTATATGTAAATGAGTCTAACTCAAGGGAATAAGGCCAATCAGATGTGCTGTTAAATAAGTCTTAGAATTTAACTTCCATATTGGATAAGAGACACAGCAATCATGGGGAAGCGGATAATTATCAGAATTATAGGATGCAAAAAAAGAGAGCTTTAAATTTTCTGTCCCTGAAGTAACTCTTAAGGATAAGGCATGGCAAAAGTGCTAGATTATGTCAGCTCTCTGAGAATTGCTAGAGAAGCACAGGTAGTCCCTGATTGACAGCAGTTCCTTTAGTGACCACTCAAAGTTACAATAGCACTAAAAAAAGTGAGTTATGTCTGTTTTCACACTTAGGACCATTGTAGCATCCCTACAGTCAACATGATTAAAATTCAAAAACTTGGCAATATATTTATGACAGTTACATGGTTCCGAGGTTCATATGCTCACCTTTTGTGGCCTTCTGAGAAGTCAGGTTAATGGGGAAGCCAGATTCACTTAACAGTTCTGTAACTAACTTAACAACTTCAGTGATTCATTAACTGTGGCAAGAAAGGTCATAAAATAGGGCAAAATTCATTTAACAACTGTTTCACTTAACAACAGAAATTTTGGGCTTAATTGTAGCTCAAAGTAGAGGACTACCTATAGAAAATAATGTGTCAAAGTGTCAAAATGTATAGAAAATAATGGTCAATTACAGTACCTTAGGCAGGGAGAAGTTCTGTGTGACCTTCTATGTGTGACTCAAGAACAGTTCCCAGTATTATTCCCAAAGACTGATTTAAAGTGGCCCATATCTGCATATAGACATCCTGCACACCTACATTGTGAAAGGATTGATAGGTTAAGTATAGGTTGCAGAAGGTTGCAGAAAGGCCGATGCAAACACCTGCCAAATCCCAACTGCATTGTGCAGAGGTGCTCATCCTGTGTGCTGATTGGTTGATTCAATTTCCTGTTTGTTGCTTTGTTATTGAGTGCCTCCTAGACAGAACTTTACATTTGCAGAAATATAAATCAAACATCTATGCAATCATGCCTGAATAGCAGACTCATATGTTCCCTGACATGCAGTGCTGAGAAAGTCTGCTAGACTCTTTATGGGCCAAGATCTCTAGGGCTGATGGGAATCAAAGTTCAACAGCTTATGAAACCACCATGTTGTATGCTTTGCCTTCATGAAGCATCTTATTAAAATTGCTGGGTTTTTGAACCATAAGCATTTGTATGAGCCACAAAATAACCAACCACATTTTTTTTTTTAAAAAGTCTTAGTTTAATGATTGCTTGAAAGCACAAACAAGAAAAACAAGAAAAGAAATAAAAAAGAAAAAGAAAAGTGATTTACAAGCTGCTGAACCTTGAATAAACATTTCTGAAATAAGAGCCAACCATACTTTTTCGAGCAGATTAGGAATAGATGACTTCTCTTGAATCAGCCAGGCATATCTAATCTCATGTTTTGTGGGCCAAAAGTATACAAGGAATTGCATAACCAGAGACAAGAAAGTGATAGCCAGCTGCCTCAGATTCTGAAGGGACTTGACAACCATCAATAATGGTAGCCATAGGATCATTCTTCATGAATTTGTACAGACTGGTCTTAAAACCAAAACTATGTCATTCTTACATGTGACGCAGTACATTCCACAGTCTAGCTATGCATTGCATTTTATTTATCCTGAATTTCCCCATGTGTAGCTTTCATGGAAAACTTCAAATTCATACACTGCAGGAGATAAATGCAAGTATATACAGGGAGGTTTGCATCAGCCCATTTTGTTCCTTGTCTTTCTTTATCTATCCCCTGCCTTCTCTCACCCCTAAGGCCAAGATTTTATACACCTTGTTCATATTTTCCTTTACCCATCTAAACTTTCTTTAGTGGAGATCTGTTCTAACTCCTAATCATTTGGTTTCTTTCATTTTTTTGTACATTTTCCAACTCTTATCATTTTCTTTTCCAGATATGATAACCAGAATTGTACAGAGTACTCCAAATGGGGCCCCATCAGCTTTGTCTTTTATTTGCAATGGGTCTAATATGAAACTTGTCATTTTCTTTTTACAGCAGCCTTGATATTTTTATTGAAAAATTCAAATTCTTTTCTGATCAATTATTGCCAGCTCAGATCATATGCATATATCTGTGGAGTTTGTGGAGTTTGCTTATACTGAACTTTATTAGCCATTTTGAAGCTGTTTCACCCAATATAGAGATTCAAGCATTCTCTGTCTGGAATGGGCCATTTCCTTCCTTAGGACAAATCAGAATTGCCTCTGCCTACACTTATTGCAAATCTGTAGAAGAATCAGGAAAGGGCTGCACCTTTCTCAGAAATGCCTCCCTCTTTTAGCATATCTTTCCATGCATTTTGGTCTCTAGGACTTTCTGTTTTTATGTTTTGTCCCCAGATGATCCCAAACATTCATTAAAGTGAAACTTATGACACCCTATAATTACTATTCTGGTGGTTCATATAAATATGTAAGATTACTAGGTTATCATTGAATAGAAGATGGCTAGGTACTGTACAAATATACCAACATTTATCACCATGGCTTGCATAATTCTTCTAGAAAGAACTGAACCAAACAGGATAGGAGTTTACAAAGACTGGTAAATTCACAGGCAGGGCAATATGTATGGTCCCAATATGCTAAGTGGCTATTGTTGCAGAGTTAATGCAGTCTTACATTCTGCCCCGTGGCAGAACCAGCTTCATTACAAGAGATGCAGAATTCATTGCTCACCTAAAAATACTGATGCCACACATGTGGAATCCTGAAAACATTGCACGATAGGTGCCAATTAGCATGGCCATGACTTCATAACAATACCCAGCCCTGCACATAACTCCACAGCCCTTGTTGTGCCAGCCTTTGCTGTGTCAGCTCTGAAAATTTCCTCTCTTTGGTTCCTGCTAATCAACCTTGGTGATTGATGTTCCAGAAATTTAAGAAATGTGGTTTCAGTTTTAATACCTTGTGTTTTCTGTATGGGCACCATTGGCACAAATTCTTGGGTAAAATAGGAGAGTCGGTTTGGTGTGGTAGTTAAGGCACTAGCTAGAAACCAGAAGATTGTGAGTTCTACTCCCGCTTTAGGCATGAAAACCAGCTGGGTGACTTTGGGTCAGTCACTCTCTTTCTCTCTCTCTTAACCCAACTCAATCTATAGGGTTGTTGTTACTGGGAAAATAGGAAGTGGAAGCCACTGTCATCTTTAATTATTTATAAAAGTAATAAAGGTGAGATAATGATAGATAGGCAGGCAGGCAACAGACAGAGTATAAAGTTACCAGGATGTTTTAAGTGTATCTTTTGCTCAAAACTTGGGGAGGGGGTTGGATTTTTTTTTGCCTGGAAAACAGAAGGGTGAAGAAATCAAATTCCATTCATATTGTCTTTCAGTTTTTCTTACTAACCCATCTTTATTTGCAGTCTTAAATTGCAGATTGGAATTGTGATTGCTTAGAGTTGCAGATTGGAATTGTGATTGCTTGCACCTTTTTAGGGCAAAGTATTTCAAATAGGGCTAAGAAAATTATTGATTTCACTAGGTCTTATAAATTGCTGGCACTGTTCAACCATTGGATTTCCTATGCTTTTGAGGCTCCCATTGATAGGAGGTTTATATTTGCATGGGCTGCATATGCAATCACTGCTACGTTTTAGTGTAACATAAGGTAAGTATAGGGACCCATCTGGCACAGTCTACTCTCCATCCTTGCAGAGTCAATAGAGGCATAGTATCAGAGGAGACAACTCAAAGTTTACTGACAGTCCAATTTTCTTTTCTGTATCTTCTGTATCATAATTGTGAAAATCTGTGGTACAATTTCTTGCTGCTTTGAAATTTGCAAAATCTAAAATGAGTTTAATAACATTGAAAAAGAAGAAGCTCTCACTATCACCCATTTGTGATTCTACTACACCATTCAAGTCATGGTGACCAATGTTCTTCATATGGCGACCAATGTTCTTCATATGGCAAGCTGGGTGGCAGTTTGCCCAAAATTGCCTCCTCCTATCACAACTGTTGAACACCTGATTAGGAATCAAAAGGATGCTTTTGAGGAGAAGGTCCAGTTGGGATCAGTATCTTTTGCTCAATTTGAATTCCTTCCATGGGTCTTAGGAAAGAAGTTCATAGAGCAACACACTTTTATCTTGCTGAGTGGGTGCTTTCTATATTCATTTTATACAATAAAAATGTATTGGGTTATTAACATAAAATGTTTTTTCGGATAGCTTTGTCTTCATTGTCTAAGTTTTGTTTCAGAAATATGATTCCTTGAAAAAACTAGCCATCTGAACACGGTGATGTCTTGTTCAAGTGAACCTCAGCAAATTCAAAGGGACAATTCCTTTTTAAAAATTCCTATAATTTGAACAATGTCATGGATTTTAATGGGCTAAAAAAATATATGGAGAGCCAGTATCAAGAGTAATTTCCATATATCTCCTTCAATACTTAAAAGAAGCCCTCAATGATGGCCAAGAAAGCTTCTGAGAATAAAATAGAAAAACAAAAGCCTCTTTCCCAAGAAGACAACTTTTGAGACATTGCAAGACAAATTGGCACAGCATTGGGTCAGGAGAAAATCTACACAGTGTGGAACACAGAGGTGGTATTCAGCAGGTTCTGACCAGTTCTGGAGAACTGGTAGCAGAAATTTTGAGTAATTTGGAAAACCGGCAAATACCACCTCTGACTGGAGATTTTACAGATTTTACATCCTTTCCCTGCCACGCCCACCAAGCTATACCCATAGAACCGGTAATAAATTTTTTTGAATCCCACCACTGATGGAACATATTCATTGAGCTGAAGAGTCCCTATTTTAGTTGCCTCCCATGAAGTTATTGCATGAATAACTGGCTGCCACAGAGCAGGACCGAACACTGGATTTCACCTGTAAAAAAATAAGACCTAGGATTTGCAAACCATCATCATGAGATTCAGACAACCAAACACAAATATGCATGTGTGTGTGTGTGTGTGTGTGTGTGTGTGTATGTTTTTGTAGATTTTCATGGGTATGGGTATGTAGGTCTAGGTGTGTTCGGGTCTTTTCCTGTGTAAGATTAAGATTATCTTGGCAATGTTTCAGCGAGGTCCCACTCGCCATCCTCAGGCTGGTGCTTTTGGCTTCATGCCAGTGCAAGCAGTATGTGATCAGAGCTGCCGTCTCTCTATAAATACTGGGGGGGGGGGGACTGGTGTGCTGTGCTGCTGCCTCTTGATTGGTTGATGGAGTTGATGTTGGTATAATGGGCTGTGTGATGGCCTTGTGAGTTTTGCTGTGGAGATATCCTGGATCTCATGCTTTAATCTCCTGGGTCATTTGTGTTTTGATCTCTTTTCAATTAGCCTCTTGTGTTGTAATGGCTTGGGTAATGGGTTGTGTGGTGACCTTGTTAGTTTTATTGCTGTGGTATCCTTGGTCTTATACTGTGATTTCCTGGGTTATTTGCTGTGTTGCAACTTCTTGAGTTCTTGTGGTGTAATTTCCTGAGTTTTGTGATGTGATATCACAGCAGGTGGCTGTGATGGAGCATTCTGGGTTTTGGTCTGGCTTCAAGTTTGGGGTCTGGGTCTGTGTTCTTGGCGTATGTCAGTTTGTTTGGTTTTGGGGTCAGGGGGTGTGACAGATGGCAAAGCAGCCGTAGTCTGGTTTCTGGATGGTGGTTGTCCTTCATTTATAGGATTGGTTTGGGCCCGGGTCTGATGAGGGGGATTGGCAGTGGTGTTCCGTGTTGTTTTGGGTCTGGTGTTGGTTTTCGTGGCTGGGACTCATTTGTTGGTGAGGGCTAGTTTCCAGATGTCTGGTAGGTGGGAGGTTCAGTGTTGGATATTAATTTGATTCTCCATCAAGAGAATAATCAGGGAGCCATCGAAATAGAGAAACACCCTCATAATATGAATAAATGGGATGATACCTCCCACTTACCAGACAACACGGGACACCACTGCCAATACCTCTTAGACCCATAGTCAGCTCCAAAGAAGCACCACTATAAAACCTAGCCAAATACCTAGCAAAGCAGCTACATCCCCATGCTGAAGCAGCAGCTTCACATGTACAAAACTCATACCACTTCTTAGAAAGGATCAAAGATTTACACGTGGAACAAGAAGATCTACTTGTAAGTTTTGACATAGTTTCACTATTCCCTCAAGTCATGATAAAAGAAACTCGTGAAATCATCAAACATAAATACCAACCAGTGAAACATCTTATGGAACGAACAGAACACTGCTTAACCAACACATATTTCATATACAAAGAACAAAGATACAAGGAAATTGAATGAGCCCCTATGGGATCACCATTGTCACCCGTCATTGCAAAACTGTTCACGGAAGAATTTGAATCTAGAGCCCTAGCCAATGCCACCTACAAACCCAAACTATGGCTAAGATACATCGATGACACATTTGTGATTTGGCCCCATGGAAAAGAAAACCTAAACAATTTCCTAACACACCTAAAAAAGCACACACCCCAAAATCAAATTCATCATGGAAATGGAAACAAACAAACAACTACCATTCCCAGATGTGCTAATCTACAAAAAAAAAAAACCCAGATGGCACATTAGGACACACCATATACCAGAAGAAAACACACACCAACTGCTACCTCAATGCCCAATCCCACCACCACCCAGCACAGATAAACTCTGTGGCCAAAACAATAATTGCCAGAACCAAATGCCTGGCAGACAAGACACACATAAAGACTGAACTATGACCCTGACTAAGGTACTGACAGTCAACGGCTTCCACAAAAGCAAAATCACTGGCTTGATCCACAAAAACACACTGAGATATAATGAAGACCTAGAAGATGAACAGACCTATGGAACAGCTGTCCTGCCCTACATAAGAGGTACTACAAATAAAATCAGTAAGATACTACACAGGCATCACATCAAGACTGCCTTCAAAACAGACAGAAAAATAGCAGCCATCCTTAGAAACCCCAAAGATAAAATTGAACTGGAAAACCAAGGCATATATGAAGGCATATACGAAGTCCCCTGTGCATCATGCCCGGCCACATACATTGGGCAGACCAATAGAAGAGTAAGTATCCACCTGGATGAACACAAAAATGCAGTAAAAAAAGCTGGAACACACTTCCTCACTAGTCCAACACATGAAAGCAACAGGTCATAGCATCAACTTAAATGGCACCAAAACCCTAGCCACTATAGAAAACCCCAGCTACAGAATTATCAGAGAAGCCATAGAGATTGAAAAAAGACCTGAAAGCATGAATAGAAGAGATGACTCAACCAGACTGTCAATCATTTGGAAGCCTGCACTATAAAAAAAAAAATCTCCACACCACAAGCCAGCCAAACACCTGGGCACAAACAGATCCCCCCTGATACCTCCAGCTAAAACACACCCCAACCAGGCACCCAGATGAAACCTAGCTTTCTAATAAATGATAGCCATCCGTTTACTCGGAGCCAAGCCGCACTAAAAGCCTCCAGTACAGGAACACAATGTTGCCAGCCAATCAAGACACAAAAAAAGCCACAAAACAGACAAAAGATATTAGAAACACCAACCAAGCAGAACACAGCAAACTCCAAGACCAATAAACACAGACCAAGATTCCCAAACAATCAAGGTGAAGAAAAAACCATTCTGGCACAGCATAGGCTAGCACCAAATTTAAAACAGAAATGGGTGTGAGACTTCTGGTTTGCAAGGCTTTGGCAGTGGCAGGAATACGTGATTGTGCGCGGTTTCTGCTGCGCTCGCCGCTGGAGTGCCCTCAATCCAGCTGGATTTGGGGGCTATAGTTACCCCGTAGAGGTAACTGAAGATAAGGGAGATCCAGCAGGGGTCCGGGGGAATCGCAACCCCCCTCCTCAGCTGACTTAACTCCCTTTTCCGAAAGTGGTGGAGCGGCGGTCAGCAATGGCCACCACAAAGAAGCTTTCATCCGGATAAGAATGTGCAGGAGGAAGCTGAGAAAGTGAAAGTTTTTGGCTAACTGGGATAACAACTAAAATTTAAATACCCTGGAATTTAAGCTTCATTAAAGATATATCGTTCCTTGGTGACTTTGGGACTTTTGGAAATCATTATTTGAAAGACTAAAAATATTTGGGTTGTATAAAAAAAACTTTTTACAATGGCACTACTTGTTGATGAACTGAAAATTGAATTTAAAAAGCTAAAAGAGGATCAAGAAGGGAAGGGCTCTTCTGGATCTCTTTTCCATTTTTTAGAAATGGTGATTTCTACCTTCCAGAAACTACAAGAACAAGAAGACTGGGATGAAGAAGAAGCCATCTTTAATGAACAAACAACTTTAGCTGGAGAAGAAAAGGGAAAGAGGGGAAAGAGAATGGAGAATTTAAGATTTAAAACAACAACCCAAAAAGGGAAAAATAAGGTGAAAAATCGGTACAATGTCAGAAAGCAACAGAAAAGAGGAATACAGAAGAAGGTGGACATTTAGAAGGTGGAGATTGAGAGACAAGGGGGTTAAAAAGGCAGGATTGGAGAAGAAAGGAAAGAAAAAAGGGAAGAGAAGTTACAAAGGTTTAAAACAAGATGTAAAGAAACAAGATTTATTTAGAGATAGTGGATAAAAAATATGATTAAAAAAGAGACTGCTAAAGTACATAAGATTGTCTTGTTGTGTTTATATTTGAAATAATGTTAGAAAACTGGATTTAATAATAGAGCTTAATTTGCTATGGATTATTGTTTTAATTATATTATAAATTTATTATTCTTTCTTATTTTATAATATAGTATGTAGCTTCAAAATGTACTAAGCAGAATCAGAATGAAAAGTAAATTTAGGGGAAAGATTTAAAGGCGTCATACTTCAATCAGTGATTACAGGAGAAATCTTGTGTTAATGAGAAAAGATAATAGAAAATTGAAATAGAACAGACAAAAGAAATATGTATAATGATTTAAACTGAGATGAAATAAGTAAAATAGAATTAAGAGAGTGAAAAGAGGGGAGAAGCTTTATAGAAAATGTATAATGGTAAATAAGATATGAAATGGGATAAAAAGTGAGCATGAATTCGAATTTATGTCTGTATAAAAAGATGTAACCCGGGAAGCCGCTTTCCAAAAAGAAGTTTTATATATTTATGTTTTGTATTTTGTTTGTGTATGTTTGTTTATTGAAAATCAATAAAAAAATTTCAAAAAACCCCCCCAAAACCCAGAAACGGCTGTGAAAGTCTGACTCACAGATGAACAATATGCAGAAGCTTGATGATGGCAGATGAAATTCTGCTGAAACGTTGCTACAACTTTAAAAGCACAACTGTAATGATGTGGGGAAATACCCAAACAAAGCTGAATACCATACATATAGATACCTGTGAAAACTTAAGAAATATATATATTTGTGCTGTTTAGCTTCCTTCGGGTATTATCCCATGTCATTGTAGTTCTGTTAAAGTTGTAGCAACGTTTCAGCAGAATCTCATCTGCCATCATCAGGCTTCTGTATGGATATGGGTCTTACAGCTCCTGGTTTTAAATTTGAGGCTGGTCCATTCTGATTGGTTGGGAGCCTGGATCTGTATTCATTGGACTTGGAGTTTGATTGATTGGTGTTTCTGGTTTCTTCTGTCTGTTTTGTGGCTTTGATTGGCTGGCAACACTCTGTTCTTGTGTTGGAGGCTTTTAGTGCAGCTTGGCTCCGTGTGAAGGGACGGCTGCTCTTCATCAGCAAGCTAGGTTTCACCTGGGTGCCTGGTGTGGGGGGGTGTTTTAGTTGGAGGCATCAGAGGGAGTCTTCTCTGTGCTCAGGTGTTTGTCTGTTTTGTGGCATGGAGATCTTTCTATTTGAGAGTGCAGGTTTCCAAATGATTGACAGTCTGCTGGAATCATCTCTTCTATTCATGCTTTCAGGTCTTTTTTCAATCTCTATGGCTTCTCTGATGATTCTGTGGTTGGGGTTTTCTATAGTGGCTAGAGTTTTAGTGCCATTGAAGTTGATGTTGTGACCTGTGGTTTTCATGCGTTGGACTAGTGAGGAGGTGTGTTCCAGCTTTTTTACTGCATTTTTGTGTTCATCTAGGCGGGTACTTATTCTTCTATTGGTCTGTCCAATGTATGTGGCCAGGCATGATGCACAGGGAACTTCGTATATGCCTTGGTTTTCCAGGTCAATTTTATCTTTGGGGTTTCTCAAGATGGCTGCTATTTTTTTGTCTGTTTTGAAGGCAGTCTTGATGTGATGCCTGTGTAGTATCTTACTGATTTTATCTGT
>BLBF01000007.1:56956167-57011411 GCA_015471245.1 Laticauda colubrina | reverse complement strand
TAAAGTTGTAGCAACATTTCAGCAGAATCTCATCTGCCATCATCAGGCTTCTGTACTGAGTTTGTATGTGGGTCAGGGTCTCATAGCGGTTGGTTTTAAATTTGAGGCTAGCCTATTGTTGTGCCAGGATGTTTCTTTCTACATCCTGATTGGTTGGGAGTCTTGATCTGTGTTTATTGGACTTGGAGTTTGTTTGATTGGTGTTTCTGGTTTCTTCTGTCTGTTTTGTGGCCTTGATTGGCCGGCAACACTGTATTCCCGTATTGGAGGCCTTCAGTGCAGCTTGGCCTCGCGTGAAAGGACGGCCACCATCCACTAGGAAGCCAGGTTTCATCTGGGTGTCTGGTTGGGGTGTGTTTGAGCTGGAGGTATCAAGGGGAGTCTGTTTGTGCCCAGGTGTTGGTCTGTGTTTATTGTTTATTATAAACACAGTCTTGCTCTGTGTTTATTGGTCTTGGAGTTTGTTTGATTGGTCAATCTGCTGAACTCAATACAGAAGCCTGATGATGGCAGATGAGATTCTGCTGAAATGTTGTTACAACTTTAGAAGCACTACAATGACGTGAGATAATACCCGAAGGAAGTTGAACTGAGCCTTAATCCTCTACTGCCTGTGATCAAAGAAAGGCTGCATCTTGAAGACATGAATTTAACTACCAACTCTCCATCTCAGTCACAAGAAAGGATTCCTATCTGTAATAGCTAATCTCCTGGCACACCATTTCTACAAATACACAATCAGCTTTCTCAAACCCCTGTGATTCAGATGTGATTTCAAGCAGCTCATGTGTTTGTAAGAAGTGGGCCTAGGGTATAATCCTTTTGAAATTGCTAACATGTTTCTCATGTTTTTTGTTGTCTGAAAAAAGGATTTGCAACCTGGAACCTTAAGATTATCTTCTTTAAAAGATCTGCAGTTCCAAGATTGCTTTTACCAGTTGATAAAAGTAATTTCTTTGTATTTATAGAACCAGAAGCGGTATTAAGCATGTTCTGATCAGTTCTGGAGAACCGGTAATGGAAATTTTGAGTAGTTTGGAGAACCAGCAAACACTAGCCCTGACTGGCCCCGCTTCCATCTATTCTCTGCCTTCCAAGTCCCAGCTGATTGGCTTAGTCTTCTTTTGTTGCCTTGCACAGGAGAATGGAGCTGGAAAGCAGGTAAGTGGGGTGAGGAGGGAATGGGATTTGTAGTATCCTTCTCCTGGTAGCCCACCAAGCTATGCTCACCAATGCATGCCATGCCCACCAAGCCATGCCACATCCACCAAGCCACGCCATGTCCACCAAGCCATGCCCACAGAACCAGTAGTAAAAAAAAATTTTGGGAATTTTTTTTTGTTATTTTCAATAAGCAAACATACACAAACAAAACACAAAACATAAAAACAGAAGAAGGTGGAGGTTAAGAAGGTGGAGATTAAGAGACAAGGGGGTAAAAAGGCAGGATTGTAAAAAAAATTTTTTGACTCCCACCACTGTATAGAACAATCAAAAAATCTTCACCAGTAGTAAACACAGTTTATCCAGATGTGCAAAGGAAATCTCACCTTTGGTTTTCAGAGTGAAATAGTAATTCTGTTTGGTTTGAAATTATTACATTGATAGCTCACCTGTACAAGTCTGGTTTCTTTTTCCTGGCTGCTGTTTTTCACTTCTCACATAAATCAACCCAGTCATTTCATGAGCAGGAAGAACTAGTTAATCCAATCTGTCTCTATAATAGAACCTTTAGTTGAGTAAGATGAATTAAAAGGTATAACATAAACCAAATATACAGATAGTCCTCGACTTATGAGCACAATTGAGCCCAGAATTTATGTTGCTAAGTGAAAATTTTTGCCAAACTTTGCCCCATTTTATGACTTTTCTTGCCATGTTCATTAAGTGAATCACTGCAATTGTTAAATTAGTAATATGTTTGTTAATTGAATCTGGCTCCCCTATTGACTTTGCTTATTAGAAGTTCGCAAAAGATGATCACATGACCCCGGGACACTGCAATTGTCATAAATATGAACTAAGAGTCAAACTTCTGAATGTAATAATTTTATGAAAAATGGTCATAAGTCACTTTTTTCAGTGCTGTTGTAACTTCAAATGGTCATTAAATGAACTGTTGTAGGTCCAGGACTACTTTTACATAAAAAAATAATGTTTCTACAAAAATATTGACTTTTTTTTCCAAATGCAATTTTATTTACATTTTTTAAATCATAAAACAACTGTTTCAGTGTAGTTGGAAACCATGTTGCAATTCATGGAATCGTGCCATGGAACAGGGTGACTTTAACTCAAGAGTTAACAATTGCAAGACTTGTTGGCTTGATGATGTTCTGCGAACAATGCAACCTTTGAAGGCATACATACCTCTTGTTGATCTAAAATGGTCTCTCCCTTTGCCTGCACTAATGGCATCAGTGTGGTAGAGGGAGAAAAATGAGATGAAAGCTACAGTGGGATGCCAGATCTGATATACTAATGCCTTGAAGAATCTGCCAGAGAATGTTGGGGTATTGCCCCTTCTGAACATGCCCACAAAGCTGGGGTTAATTAATGTATGAACATCTGAAGCAATGTACCCTCTGTTCTGGATCAAGCTATAGTTTGCTTGACAATCAAAACACTAATCTGCTTAATGAGTTTGTTTATCTTTCAAAAGCACAGTTCACATACATTTTCAGTCCAAGCCTACATAATTTGTGACATTCGTGGTAATCCACTGGGGATTCAGGAAAGATATTTTGGCTTCCCCTGCTTTTCAAGTGGATTGCATTAAGGAAGTGAAATCATACCATAGTGCTCTGTATCTTTATACACATTCCAGCTTCCTACACTCTTAAGATAAACTCTGCTGCAGGCATGTGTAGTCACATGGGAACCTGCAAAAACCAGTTCAGTTACCATTTCTCATTCATCTGACAAGACACTTGGGGTGGCAAAAAACATGGTTTGCCTTTCCTCTGGCAAAATCTGTGCCTTGTGGAATGACTTCAGCTTTGGTGCCTCACCAGTTTTAGGATGAGCCATCCAGCCATTAACTCTTCACCAAAGAGATGTTTGATATAAGAATTTTCCAAAAAAATTCACCTGATTTCATCTTTTCAGGAAAAAAAAAACCTCTCATGGTATCACCTTTTCTATAACTCTTCTGGAATCTTCTAGTTTTTTTTGTGGTTTCCCATATGTCTTAATTTTGGTTGTTATATTCTGTCTTTTATTTTGCATGTCATCTTAGGAAAGTGTTGCTTGTAAAATGATGTCTAAATAAATGATGGATAGGTTCTTGCTTAATTAAAAATAAAAATTCAACTTTCTAAAAACTGAATTCATAGAAACAAATTTGAGAGTTACCACTTCACCTTCTCTTTTTCTGCATGGGTGTTATCTAAATGAGGCAACGACCAGTTCTGATAGCAACAACCAGTTCCACCCAAAATGTTCCTCCTCCAGTTTGGTCAGTATGGTGGACTATCATACTGTATCTCACCCAATCGGGAACCAGACTAGCCTCATTCTTGAAGTGCAACAGAGTGCACACCTACCACTGGAGTCCATGGCTGCAGAGAGGGCAGTCAGTGTAGGCAATTGGCAGTGGGTGAGGTGTGGACAGGAACAAACAGCAAGCATACAGGAGTGAATAGGGAAAATCTGATGAAAAGAAGGATGGAACTGATCCTCGGGATGTAAATTCTAGCTTTAATCTGAAGCTGTTGGGCTATTGCAGGAAGATGAAGAAGTTAATAATCAGTTTGCAAGCACAGGACTCAGCCATTTATCTTTCTCTCACTTTCTCTTATTTTCTCTCACTTTCTCAAATTCACACAAGGAATTGTTTGTTGTTTTCTCTGGCTCCTTATTTTCATATTATAACATTTACATCAGAGGTGGGCAATATAATGGATCTTGGATACCTGCAACATTGATCAATGGTTCTCTGTAAGCTCAAAGTATATTGAGATGTGTGACATCTTTCAAAATCACCATGAGATTGTAGTATTTTTGCAAACCACTGAGAACTCATAAAACTTTTTGTTAAACTTCAAAGATTTGGGCCCTTTTATTTTTAAAGACCATCTGTTCTAGATGCAATGGCAACACCTAACTTACCTTGGTTGACCTTAGAATGCTAAGCAGTTTTGGGTTTAATAGCACTTGAAATGGAGATTTCCAGGAAACCCTAGGACTGTAATAAGAATGGGATCTTCACCCCATCCCATTCTTCCCAAAGAAACATTCCAGATAAAAACATTGTCAGGCAAACCATCTCTGTATGGTAATATCCAAGGAAATTACCTGGATGCACCTTGTTGCTACAAACCTGACTTGAGTTGATTTTACTTTTTATTACCATATACAAAAGCACACACCCATCTTAATATGCAGGTGTATATTAAACTGCATATTTATGACATTCATTAATTTATGGAATCTCTTAAAAAGATAGAAACATACATAGTAAGGCCAAAACTTTCACTTAAAAAAACCTTTCAACCTGAGTGCTTTCATAAAGTTTGACTGCAGATCTTTCTTCTAATTCATTTTTCTCTGTACACATTGTCTCTCATTAAATGCAAAATTTAAAAACAAATCAGTAAAACGTTGATTGATGTTCCTCATGAGCCCAATAAGAGAACAGTGGCATTGTGCAAGTTCAGAAATATGATTCCCCCAGTGTAGTTTTGCTGCACAGCAGACATAGAGGGAGAAGGAAATTATGGAGATAACAATCATATTGCCTCATTATTCTTAAACTGCTCAACTTAAATAACCCCACACTCCCTGTGCTAATAAATTCTGAAATGCTGCTTTGCAGCCTATATAATAGTAAATCCTCCTTCCTTTTTAGTTCTCCTTGTATAACCTTGATTTTTACAAACTGCCTAGGAATCTATAGCAACACAAGAAAAAAAAACAGGCTTCAGGATTTTTGTACAAATTGTGCAAGTTTGTTTTGAAGAACAAGTCTTCTTTCTTAGAACTGAAGGGATGTTGATTTAAAATAATAATAATTTCAAAAGTTTGTACATTGAGCTATGGTGACTCAATGATTAGAATGCAGTATTGCAGGCTGTTTGTGTCCACTGCCAGGAGTTTGATCCTGATGTGCTCAGAGTTCAGCCTTCCATCCTCCAGAAGTCAGTAAAATGAAGATCCAGATTGTTGGAGGCAATTAGGACTCCCATGTTGGGGGGCAATATTCTGATATTGTAAACTGCTTAGAGAGTGCTGTAATGTACTGTGGAGTGGTATATAAGTCTAAGTGCTATAGCTATTGATTGCCTCAAATAATTTCTTTCAACAAGCATTTTATATGTAAGAGAGAAGGGATTCATTCTGAACCTAATCCAAACTTTTATTTAAGTTACTGAGAACAATGTGAACTATCTAGACCTATAATCCTTGTTGGCTGCCCCCATTCTTTCACATTAATATTTTGTGGCATTGGAGAAAACTATACCCCAGAATGCAATCTGTGATGACTGATAGAACAGTTCCTAATACCACTTCCTGAATTGGCAGAAATGGCTAAATTGACCATTTTGATCAAAGAAAAGAATATAAGTACTTTTTTTCTACATGGAGACAGCTTCTGGACTTTGTGCTTGAGGTGGAAAAAAATGAATCTTTGATTTGGGGTTTTACTGATTAAATTGATTTGTTGTTATAGAAATAGCTAGTTTATACTGTTATGGAAGAGTCAAAAGTTGAGATTTGATATTAATGCTTTATTCTATTGCAACAGAGGTAATTGGAAGTCAACACTTTTTTTTCTTTCCTCCCTCTCCTTCTCACCTTTTCCCCCTTCACCTCCCTACTATGTCCTACTATTTGCTCTTATATCTTTGTATTTTATTCTATAACCTAATAAAATGTTCGAAAACCTAATATCACTTTCTGAATTGAGCAAGCAAAACCACTGTTAGCACAGTGTCTAACAAAGCCTATGTTACCAAAAACCATTCAGAGATCAAGTAGGATCCATCAAGATATATTCTTTGCAGGAGACCATCAATTAGGGTGAACATGGTTGGTTCTATGTCCAAATCAGGCCTTGCTCCAGACTGACAAGGGTAATGGTAAGTGTTTCAAGATTATCTTCAGCTGCACAATTCTAACCTGCTCAGGTATTATATCCAGTAAAGAGGGATTTGTGTCTGGCCAGAAGCTGGAAAAACCTAGATTTATTTAAAATTTGATGTGCCATTCATTCATTTCAAAATGGCTCTGGGATGCTCAGAAAAATATAAAGTTCAAAACCACACAGCAGAGATTGCTTTTACATTTGCACTGATACCCAATAATGATACTCCAGGCAAAGCCATGTTCTTTTCTCTCTTTTTTTAATGGCACATTTCCTATGTCTTTGTTTTATTATTTTGCATTTGGGTTTGATGGCAGTGCACAAATAATGGCAACTAAGGAAGTGATAAATGTATTGTATTACCAAAGCTGGTATTCAGCAGATTCTGACCTGTTCTGGAGAATTTTTGAGTAGTGCGGAGAACTGGCAAATATCACCTCTGACTTGAGATTTTACAGTATCCTTCCCCTGCCACACCCACCAAGCCATGCCCACAGAACCAGTCGTAAAAACATTTGAATCCCACCACTGTGTAATACAAACCTTTGTTGATTTCTCTGTATATTATTTTGTGGCTTTCCTAAATAAGACTTCGATATTGCAGTATATGCCTTTGCGAACCAGAATCTACTTCATCAAATTAAGGTTTGGTTGGAGGCAGATTGTAAACAGTGGAATCAAGGAAAATTGAAAAAATAATTATTAAGAAAACTCATAGTTATTTGTTTAACTGTAGAATGATCCCTCTCGTCTAGTAGTTTATATTTAGAATCTATTTCTTTATAGCTTGTGTTCTTATTTCTCAAATTTCCAGAGTGGTATTGAGGTAGCCTAAGGTTTCCCTGTGGAAAGCCTGGCCAGAATAGACATACAGTCCATGTAGCTATTCTATAATGGAGTAACTGCCACTGCCACTGTCTCCATTATCAACACTTCTCTTTTTGCCTTACTGCATAGTATCATGGAAAGGCATAAAATAAAGAGAAGAATGTTGGTTGCAGCAAATTGATAGTCCAATACGTCCCACTGTGGTGCTCAGAATGCACAGCACTTCCTCAGCTGAGCAAAGGAGAGAGTCAAATGGGAGACTTTCTCTGGAATTCAGCACCTTCAAAGCACAAAGTCTGATGTTTTGAGATGCTGGCAACTGAGCCAGCAGAAAATTAGCTCCATCACCCAAGTAGGGCAACATCATGCAAACATGATGATGTCAGTCAGACAGCAGCACCTACATCCAGGTAGAAGGTCTCCTGGCAGCCTTGAACATTAGAAATTTTGCATGTCATGTGGTGGAAAAAGAACTGGATAAAGCAGAACACTTTAAAGAACTTTGGGTTCCAACTCCTCCACAAGTTAAAAAAATAGGCAGATTTCTCAGAGACAATGCCATTGTTTTTCTGGCCTAGATTTTTTTTTAAATGTCATTAATTATTTCCCAGTATTTTCTAGTAAAATATACACACTTTCTACTTAACAAGATTTGAGCAATCAGTCTGTACATGAAAAATCACTGTGGAATTTAGGACTCAGCAATATGTTTTGTTTCTTTCTCTGTTAGATACACTGTAAAAAAATTTATAGAACAGATTGCACCTGAATGTATGTACAGATTTAAGCTCTCACAACTTATATTTGGCAAGACTTTCTTTGAATTTTACTTCCTTTTCTTTCACTTAATTTCCTCTGTCTCATATTTCTTCAGCCTGCACCTCTGAGTTTGTTAATGCCTCTTTTTTTTAGTTGCCTTCTCAATATCCTGCCTTCCAAAGCAGATCCCAGTGGGTTATATTAGTTCTTGAATTTCAAACTGACATGTACCCATATTGTTATGAGGTAGAAATTACCTTCTTTGTGGTAAGACTTACAAGTTCCTTTTGTTAACCTTTACTCCTTGTGTTTCTTTTTCAGCCCACACAGTATTTTAGGACAGTGGCAATGTAGACATCACCCAATTGGTCTTTACAGAAGCCACATTAAAGCAAATAGACAATAGCTTTGAGAATTGCCAAACTTTGATTCTTTTATCCAAAATCTTGCAAGACTGAGAAAGTAACACCAAAATGTTATGACAAATTTGGGACACTCTATTTTTTAAAAAAGTATCTTAATTGAGGTTCTCTGGAAATCTTATGGGGGAATCGCACATACTTTGGTGCCCTGAAGGTGCTCCATTGATGACTCTGGGTCACACAAGATTTAGATGACAATCCACTTAGATATTGTTACTGCTATTACAGCCATCACAAGAACTCTAAAACGTAGTTATCCAGCAAATGGTCCAATGGGATTGTTGTTCATTAGGTCATGAAAGAAAAATTAGGAAGCATTATTTGAGTATAATAGATATACCTACTCCTTCCTTAGTCATTCTACCAAACATACAGTGAGCCTATCATATCGCAAATAGTTGGGGACAAGCCACTCCCTGCAGTAGCCCAGGCCAGTTTGCTCTTCCAGTACATATTTTTACCTCTTGCTGATTTTAATCTGTGGGTTTGAAAGGTAGATGACAGAGAATCAGTCTCACAACATGAAGGTCATCTTCCCCAAAGAAAACAAAGGGTGAAAGAACATGTGAATTACATATTCCCCTTGTAGAGAAAATTCCTATCTTTTGGAGGTATTAAAAACTGACATTTCCTATTTAGGGATTGCGGGGAGGAAAAGGGAGACACTGAAGCTGCTTGTGAGCCCTGAAGCCCTGGTAAAATATACCTGCCTCATATCTAGGATCATGGTGTGGCTGGGTTTGGATAAAGTGAATTGCTCCACTCAGTTGTTGCATTTGGAAACCAGCTTGTTTAAACAGGAATATTGTTTTCTTGGTTGTTTTCTTCAGTGCTAGTTTTGGGTGAGTCTTGATGAGACAAATAGAGTATACAATGGAACTATGAAATGACTCTTGGATGATGCACATAGCAAATGCTGTACCACCCCCTTCCCAGGTTGCTTTCCCTTATTTCACTACCTTCACCAAGAGCTTTTTTTTTTTTTTTAGTTTTGCTTCCCATCAAGGTTCTTCCTTCTATAACCTTCAACTGAGTGGTATTAAATTTGAATTTATCTTCCTGATGAAATTTAAAGGAAATAACTGCATTGATTAGACTAACTGGAAATCGCAAAAAGGCCTGTAGCCTTTTTCTTGAAGCATATTTCATTATCCTGAAAAGATCCAGCACCTGGATTCTGTGCCACAGTAATGGGGGAAAATATAATCTTGACACAATGCCACTACCCCTTGACATAGCAAATACCAGTTTAATGTTTTCCACCTGAAAGGAAAGCAAAGAAAAAGAATCTAGTGAATAGAAATAAAAACAATGGCTCAAATCCTGGCAATCAACTTCTGATAGAATTTACAAAGTCATAACTTTCTTGGATTATATGCACTACAGAGTGAAGAATCTTCCCAAACAGGTGACATTTATTTACAAAATTTATTGGCCACCTGCAGGGTAACTCTGGTCACATGACAGTGATTTCTAAAAAAATATCCTAGGGAAAACCAAAAATGGTTACTCTTTCAAGATGAGAATGGGAACCTTATGTCATTCTGTTGGGTTTGATAACATAAAGAGATGGCAATCAATCTTATAGTACCTGGTGATGAAACCATTCATAGGTAATTATTCCTCGATGGGATTTACTAATTAAGAAGAATCCCAGTTATGTTGTCACTGCTAAAACGTGAAAAGTCCCCACCATCATTTTACCTGGTCTCTTCCTTAATTGACTCGTCTCTTTCCCTATTGTCTGTTCATGTTTGTGGAGCTTTGCCAGAGAGCTGAGTCTCACGCACAGACATGATAGCTGCTGTGCTGGTATGGGATGGTTATTACATATCCATTCAGGTATGCAGCTGAGAAGGACCTTTGCCTCCAAGTGATGTTATCAGTTGCCTGAGCCTGTCACATGCTGACGTGATTGCATCCCATCAATTGGTGCAATTTAAATAAGCTGGCCCCTTATATTCGAGTTTGAGATCCCTGATCTAGTGCAAGGTTCCAACAACTAATTCAGGTACCCAATCAGAGCTCTCATGTCACACTTCTGTGAGTTCCATGTGTGAACTGGAACATTTTAGTGAGATTTAGTGATTCTTAGTATTGGACTGAGTTCAAGTCCCACCTTAGTCAAGAAAACCAGCTGGGTGACTTTGGGTTGGTCATGCTCTCTCTCTGCCCAACCCATCTCACAGGGTGGTGGTTGTGGGGAAAATAGGAAGAGGAAGTTGTGTTGGATATATTCACTGCCTTGAGGCTTTTTTTATAAAAATAATAAAAGTAGGATATAAATAAATGGACATTATTTCATTTTTATTTTTTTCCCATCTCCAGGAAAGTACACCAGTTGTGGAATCCTATCATTTTCACATGCCTTGATTAGTTTCCTGGTAAAAGGCATGCTTTGAAAAAAAATAACTACAAGCCACTATGCCAAAGGGAACTTTAAATATGACAACCAGTAGAGCTTTGAGGAAAGGCAGGTGGCACCTAAAGCTTCAACAATGCTGCTG
This sequence comes from Laticauda colubrina, assembly GCA_015471245.1. NCBI lineage: Eukaryota > Metazoa > Chordata > Lepidosauria > Squamata > Elapidae > Laticauda > Laticauda colubrina. The sequence continues at coordinate 57,000,810 of BLBF01000007.1, read as the reverse complement.
TAATGAACCACTTTGCATCACAGTGTCACGTACATGTTATTCTCCTTCCTTACACCTGCCCCGATGCCTATGGATTATGTCTCAAATAGATCATCTGATTCTCATTTTCACCTTCCTTTGTTTAGGGAGAGAGCTGCTTATTTATTTAAATGCCAATATATGGCTGTTGATAATACCCATTCATTATTGTGAAAATAAAATCCGTAATTAAGATCTGCTAAAACTTCACATCTTCCAATGTGGGAAGCAAAACCATACTAAAAACAAGCAGTCCTGATTCCAAATCAGCAGGATGCAATAAAACAGAGAATGAAGTTGTAAACATTCAAAAACCCTAAAAAAGATTGAACGTCTTGCAAACACTCAAAAACCCTAGAAATTATTATCCCAATTTTATAATTGTCTTTTCTCTCCTTTCTCTACCAAATAATTATAAGTCAGATTCCAAGTACTGCCAGGCCTCAAAATTAATGAACCAAGTATGGTAATTTTATATAAATACAAAATGAGCTTTTCAGACACATATCACAATTTGCACCATTTCTCAAATCCAAGCTTCCATAAAAATCCCAGTTATATTCAATGGCACAGTCCTGACCTCTTCGCATTAACACTTAACCAGTTCAGTTCAAGAACTTGTGAATTCTTTGGTTTAATATTAAACTAGAAGATTTTCGTGTCTTCCCTAACATATTGGTCACTTTGTGGTTTAGTGCATTTGATAAAACCAGAAAATGGGTTGATTTGGTTATCAGGTCACATGTTGTGCAAATGCACTCTAAAGCTAATGCAAGAGGAATTCTGGAGAAAACTAGCAACACCCTAAGTTTCACCGATTCAGGTTTCAACTTCCATTGTGCATTCTTATTTGTACATCATTTAAGTTCCACTCTAAGCTGATTGCAGCAACATGTTTAGCCTTAATCATTTATCTTGGAAACCTTGAAATACAAGGTTTAGCAGTTGTCTGGATTTTTGTTGCCAATTATAATACTGTATCTAATATTGTATTTCTTTAACTTGGCCATTTTAACGCCTGTGAACTTCAAATCCCAGGATTCCCCAGCCAGTGTTCAGTTCTAGGAATTGAAGTCCACATGCCTTAAAGCTGCCAAGTTTAAGAAACACTGCTCTAACACACATACACACTTATTTAAATGTATTGGTGGCCAACTCCATTAAAACCACTTCTTCCATGCTTCTTGTGCTAACAATTACATACAGAATTGTGAAGATCAAAAAGGAGACCAGGTTGGCGTGGTCAAACCTGGAGGATGATGTTACACCACAATAATCACAATGGCAATAAAATGAAAAGAAGAACCAGATGATATTTTGTTAGACTTTTAATAGTAGAACAAAAAGTAACTGTGCACAACAGCTGACAGTAAGTGTAGTATTTGCCCAAAGGTAATAACAATCCACTCACTATTACTAATAAACCTAATTACTCCCACTATCAGAGAAATTAGTCAAGGTGAAAGATCCAGCATGAGTAAACAGGGTGATTGTCTGTTGGTTTCACTTTTGCAAATACTTTTTGTTCAGGCTAAGGCAGAGGTCTGGTGATAAAATAGTATTTCTGGTGTTATGTGCGATTTATAAAATATTTTGATGTGAAGGATTTTTGTTTTGTTTTGTTTTTTTAAATTGGTTCCTCTTGAAAAATGCCCGACCAAATTATTCTTTTCCTAATCCAAATTCCTGAAAGCTTTTGGTTTCTGTTCTGAGAAGTCATAATACCTGCATTTACATATCCTGCTCAGCCATACTTGCTAAGCAGTGTTGAGATTCAAATTTGTTTACTACCGGTTCTGTGGGCATGGCTTGGTAGGTGTGGCAGGGGAAGGTTACTGTAAAATCTCCAGTCAGAGGTGGGATTTGCAGGTTCTCTGAACTTCTCAAAATTTCTGCTTCTGGTTCTCCAGAACTGGTCAAAACCTGCTGAAAACTAGCTCTGTTGCTAAGGGTATACATGTTCAGATGTAATTCAAGATTGTCAAATCTTGATAACTGGGTTCCCCCAACGCTTTCAATCCAAACAAAGCAAAATGAATCCATTTCCCTTTGCTTCAAATGAAAGGATATTTTTGTAGGGCCAGTCCAGAAATATATCTAAGCAAGACAGTGTCTTGCATCTCTCCAATCTCAGAGAGTAGGAAACAAGGAAGATTATGTTGATAGGAATTTGCAGGAAACATTACCTAAACAAAAGGGGCTGAAGCATTTTGTGTAGATCAGAAGCTCAAGATAAAATTTAGAGGCAAAGATCTCTCTACTCCCCTGCAGTATGAGGAGGAGATGCAACACAGATTTGCATGTTTCTGTTATTCAGACAATCTCAGTAAAAATAGTTTTAGCCTTTCTGTGAAGTTGATTTCATTGTCTGGTCTACTTAGTGGGATTAAAGAATAGTCCTTCCTTTCTTAAGATTTTCACCAGCAGCCAAATACTTGAAAATTCCAATTTTATGCCCTTTTATCCCAATGCTGCTATTGTTCTGCCTTAACTTTCCATGAAGCCATGTTGTTTAAACTTCATTCTGTTTCCCTGTTCATTTCAGGGAATTTTATTTGCAAAATCAGCCAAATTTGGGTAATCTTTGATAAATGTCCATGCTTGGTTGAAGTAATGTCCACACTGTAGAAATAAGTATGGAAAGTTCCTGCAAATAGATACTTGATGGCCAATCAACACTCCTATTCATCCCTATTTATCTCATTTGGACCATGTCCATTTGCTAATAGACAGGAATGAGAGGCAGGACAGCATATTATTATGCCATCAAGATGTTCTTATACAATTTTATGTACACATACCATCCAGTTTACTTGACTTGTAAAGATTTGAAAGTGGATAGAACATGCCACACTAATAGCCTTGCACCCATTCTGTCTGACCTCAAGCTATTCAACCAGGAAGTCTGAAAGCTGGCTTTATTTTTATTTGAATGTGAGTAAAACTCTATGTACTACTTGGGGTGTGAAACATGATCCAGATTATATGGAGTATTATGCAGGATAATGTGAGTATAGTTTTCCTTTGGATGTTCCAGCTGCAGATATGAAGATTGGAGTAGATGGTAGGACTTACCCTCCACCCACTATCAAAACATTACTTGTGGCTTGATTCAATATGTGAAACAGCATCATCTTTTAATTAACTTTACAAGATTGCTACCATGATGAAATGACAGCCAGGGAGAATCGTATGGGAGAAGCTGCTTCAGTTTCTTGGGAGAGTAATAGAATAAAATCAGCTTGAATTAGGCACATCTACTTCACTTCAAAGCTAAAAGCAAGGAGGAAGCCAAGAGTAAGCTAAATGTTCCCTTCAACAAAGAGGCTTTCAATTGGCAATAGAAAACCATTAATAAAAGGGCAGAGGTCAGAAGGTAGGAAATTCTACATTCTGTGGTACCCAAATCAGCTGTTTCATCACCAATAGCAGTAGCAATAGCACTTAGACTTATATATTGCTCCATATTCTTTACAGCCTTCTCTAAGCTGTTAACAGAGTTAGCATATCGCCCACAACAATTTGGGTCCTAATTTTACTGACTTTGGAAAGATGGAAGGCTGAGTCAACCTTGAGCGTGGTGAGGATCGAACCCCTGGCTATCAGCAGAATTAGCTTGCATTCTAATCACTGCACTACCAGGGTTGACTTATACCCATGATGGCAAACCTATGGCACATGTGCATGTACATGCCTCTCAGCTGATTTTTGGCCCATTTGAGGCCTTTTTCAGCCTCCCTGAGGCTCGAGAGAAGCCTTTGCAGCTTTGGGAGGCCTAAAAAACTGGCCTTCCGGTAATAACGGAAGTATCCAATTTTAGCCTTGGGAGGACTGCTGGACCTCAGGGGAGACCGTTTTTGCCCTCCCAAGGGAAACCCTCTTTTCCCTCCCAAGGGAAACCTCTGCAGCTTTTGGAGGCCAAAAAAACTGGGCCTGTTTCATCACTTCTGGTATTTTGAGTCCCTGGAAGGTGAAAATGGCCCCCCTGGGCTCCAGTGGCCCTCCAGAGGCTTTACTGCATTGGGAAGTAAACTTCCACACTGTCACACATTTTCATGCATACCCCTACACAACGATGACCCTTTTCAGTTAGGCTTGAAAAAAGTTTCTGGGGTACACAGGAAACTGCTTTTCAAATCTAATTCCAACTGTTTGAATATAAGATGGGCTGTAACAAGTGGGAAATGTAAAAGAAACTTAACTACAGGTACTAGATACCTTACAGAAAGCTATTCCAAGCTTCTGTATCTGTCTGCTGCTTTCTTGTGGTTATCTGAATGTTTGCAATTTGGATCGTTTAATATTTCAATTGCATGCAGAAAAGAGTCTGAAAAACCTATAAACTTGCTGCTGGGAAGGGATTCAGACTGATCAGGCACATGGACTGCATTTAACTTATTAATTTCCAATTTCCATTCATCTGTTTTAAAAAAAGGAAAATCAAGCCTTTGAAGCATTCTTTTTGCTTTTCTAGCCTCAAAGATCCCCTGAGTCCCCACAACCACCTCTTCCCTAATTTTTTTTGCAACATTTAATGAGATTCTTGAATTATTTATGCTACATATGATTTCAGCAAATGGGAAGTGATGGAAGGGGTTCCAGACAATTGCTAGATGGCCGAAAAGAATTAAGATGGTTTGTTATATTTTTGCTATTATCTAGCAGTCATCTGGACTTTGGCAGCTCTGATCGGATACCCCAGCATAAGAAATTTGAAGAAGATGGGAATTGCCAAGCTAATATGGTTGTTTTTATAATTAGTTTAGCAGGAAGTATGTACTGGGTACAGGAGAGATATTCTTGACTCTTGCAGTTTCATTAGTCATTCCCAGAGTCTTCAGTGTAACCAGTGAACAAAAAAGATGAATGCGGATGTGAACAACTTTTAGTAGAATGTGTTTCATGTATGGTGTTCCAGCCTTCATCATAACGACAAAACGTTCTTCTTCAGTTCCATGAATTCAGTGGATAGGAATGAAGGAAGTGGAGGGATATTTCTTTACAATCTTTCTCTGAGGATTTTATTATTCCAGTTTTAGTTTTCCCAATCCCATTTGCACATCCATAGAGCAAGATTGCAAAAGTCTTCCCCTCTTTTTTTTTTTTTTTTTATCAAGAGGTATGCCACTTCTCGACACGCCTTGATAACAGAACGGGGGAAATTTTGTTTTTAAGTATTGACAGAAAGCATTCATTGCACCATGTTGAAATGGCAGCACAACAATTTAAGGAACAACATTGGAGATTGCCAGCAGTCTTGCTCATTCTAGTGTAAGTTATACATTTGCATATAGTAAAACCTTGTCTGGCGATTGAACTATCTATTACACAACATTTCTGGAGGGTTGATCTACTTCAGCAACTTATTTTCAGGTCTGATTAAGAATCAGTGAGATTATTAATCCCAGAATATGCTTCAATTGGAGTAGGACATGGGTCACAAAAGAGAGATGCCAAAAGAGAAAGAAACTGTTTGCTTAAGGAATGCATCAAGGCTTCAGTGTGCAAAACTCAGCTTTTTATTCTTCACTATAGCAATACAGCAGAAAAAGAAAGGCCAAAAATGTATCCATAGTATCAGCAGAAAGATTCAACCATCTTAATGAGTCACTGTAAGATTCCAGAAAAGTCCTCCAGGAGAGCAGAGTGACAAGATATAAATCACAGTATCTCTACACAACCCCCTACCTCACTTATATTCAATTTTGGAACACAAATACGAAAGCGTCGAACTTGTATTATGGAGTCACAAGGCACGTTTCATCCAGCTCACCTTATGGCAACTAAGAACAGATCTCTACCTCCACAGCTCTTAGCCCTCTTTTTGCCCTTCCCAGATCCCCCTCACCCTCAAACCTTACAGTTAAAATTGGAGGCAAACTTTTAAATTATGGTTGAGGGATTTTTTCCATTTCCAGGAAAATAGTTATAGAAAAATGGTGTTTTAAGCCTAGATTTCATATATCTCCTTAGTTTAAAAAAACTATCCCCCCCCCCAGTGAAAAAATAGGTCAAAATTGCATCCTTTCCTCTCCAGTAAGGCCATTGCAACCTGATTATCAAGTAGCTCCATTTTTTAACAATAAAGAATTGGAGGGTTGGCCCCAACTCTCCAATCCTTTCATAAGGGCCCAAAGACATGGCTCTATCAGTTGGCAACAGCACAGTGGACATGGTTGATCAAGTAACAACAGTTTCCACCTCCCACATTCAGCCCCGCTCCCCCCATGTGTCCTTAGGTTTTAATGTTTGATTTTAATTATTTTTTTACTGTATATGTATAGACATATTTTTATGACTAAAGCCACCCAGAAGTACTCTATGGTAAGATGGGCAGCCAATAAATTTTATAAATAATAATAAAATAAAATAAAAGGTTATAATTTTAACATTGATGAAATTGTATAAAGACTTTTGTTTAAAAACCCATGTTGTGTGTGGGGTGTGTGTGTGAATGTGTTTGTATAGGTGTAAAATGGAAGGGATGATGTAGCTTTGACCTTGTCTATTAGCTTTGGAACATTGTCCACATGGTAACTAGGTGAAAGATAATAATACCTAAAACAACAATGTAAATGAATATCTTTGGTTTAATAACTCTTTATTTAATATATACATGACAAATTCTCCATCTGGTCCACTTTTAAAGGTCTGTGAATTGAACAAGATCCAGCAATTAACATTAAAAACATTATGCAACATTGTGTTTCATTGTTTTTATTTTGAAAGAAAAATAGCTATTGTCCAATTAGAATTACAACTACTGGGGAGATTAAGCTTTCCCCTTTGGGGCTTCTGATGAAAAGCGCCCCCCTCTCTAAACTTTCTAACTACTTTGAAAGCTTTTGTCTCCAGTTTAACAATGAAAAGGATCAGATAATTATAGGGATCACAAAGAAATCACATTCTGGTGAGAGAAGTTTCCTGAGGATGGGCTCCAACATTATTCTGAAGGCTCAGAAGACTCAACCTCTGGTGCTGGTGACCAACCCTAATTGGATTCTGCAACATTATCTTTGGACACATACATTTGCCTTCATTTATGAATCACATAGACCAAGGGTCTTCAAACTTGGCAAGTTTAAGACTTATGGACTTCAACTCCCTGAATTCCTGAACTAACATGACTGGAGGAGGAATTCTGAGAGTTGAAGACACAAGTCTTAAAACTATCAGATTTGAAGACCCCTGAAATAGACTCATGTAGAAAAGTTAGCCTCATTTCCATCTGTTATAATCCTTACTCTTATGATGATCCCTCAAGGGAAAATTTTTTAGTTTTCAATGGCCAGGTTAGCTGAGAATTCTGAAAGATGCCTTCAACACAACTGGAACAAAGCAGATTAGGGAAAGTTGTTCCAGACAGAAAAAGCAACATCACAATGAAGGTCACAGAAGACTGTGCCTGCCTTGTCTCTTGTTGAGACAAGAGGGCCCAGGCTCTCTTTGTTTACAGCATGCCCAGGATCTTTGTCATAGACTGCCTGCCTTTTGAGATTGTGCAATTAGACTCATGACTAGGTCATTGTGAACCTAATAATAGACATTCTGCAAATTACCTGTACTTATAGTGAAACCCATGAGGTGATTACTCTAGCACAACAGTGGCTGTTGTAAATATCCACACCCTTCCTTACCTGCATACAAATGTATTATTAAGGATGAAAACAATCTGCCTCATGCTAATTATCTTCCCTCAGAATGGGTTTGGCAACTGACTGCAGCTTTATTCACTGGAATGAATGAAAGTGTTTTTCTTGAAATTGTCATGTCCTTGAAATTTGGCAGGAACACCTTGCATCAGAGAATAAGAAGATTGATCATTACATCATCCTGAATCATGTTTGGCAACATGTCTCTGTCAGTTCATCAACATACTTTATTTCAGGCTAGAAAGCCAGTTTCTACTTAAGAAGGCTGGCTGTTACCATATCTAAATTGGTAGTTGCCGGATGTAAATCACAGTCTGTAGGAACTAGTCATTCATTGATTGAGCACATACCACCAAGTGGAGGTCTTGTGAGGGAATAGGAAGAACCTTGTTAGATCTGAATAAACATCCATTTAATGGACCATCAAAGTTAATAGGTTTGAAGAATCTGTTCTCTTCCAGATTCAATTGACCCCAACTTCCATCATTTTCAACCAGCATCCCCTATTGATGGAACATCTGGAAGGCCAAAGATATTTGCCTCTTTAAGATTGGTTGATTATGTGACATCAAATTAGTGGCTATTTTAATGATCACATAAGTAGATTTCCTCCATGGCAATCCAGTCCTAACGTGGTCCTTCAAGCTTCTAATGGTGAACTGATTACCACTGCAACCATGCCCATCCACCTTGCTGCTGGTTGTTTTCTTTGTTTCTTCTCCAGAGAGTTGGGTCTTTGCATAAGGTGTCTGAAATAGAATAGTCTGAATCTGGTCATTTGTGCCTTGAGTGAGGACTCCGGGTTGATTTGTTCAGTGATTTGTTCATTTTTTGGCTGCTTGTTATTTCCTCCAACATCAAAGTTCAAAAGCATCAATATATTTCCTGTTCTGTTTCTTCTTCAATCATAATCTGTGTTGAGTTCGCGGGAAATGAGACTCAGAGATCAGTGTAACTTCAGGTCTTTATTTAGTGCAGAAAGTCCGTCTTAACCAGGAGCCGTGGCAGCTCTTTTTATAGAGAAGCTGCTTGTGGGTAGTGTCCAATGAGGGCTACTTGTTTTTCCCACGGCTCGAATTGGCCAATCATAGGCTTGCTATTATTGGCCAATCAACGTCGAGAAAAATAACCAATCAGCGTTGGGTATTTTTGTCCAATGGGAATAGCCAATTTGGAGTATGTTAATATGGAATACCCCTCCCCTCTTGATATGGTCCTACTGTATGTAGTCACGTAAGTAGGTGAGGCTTTTAGGTTGCCTAGTTGACCTGCACAGTTTAGTTGTGTCATTGTCTTCAGCGGGTTCAGACGGGATCGCTGTTTCGCCTGTCTTTCTCTGTTGAACCTCCTGGAAGGTAGAGTCAGCCATGCCGCTCCCAACCGGCCTACTTGGGCTGGTAGAGTCAGCCCGGTTGCTCCTTTCCGACAAGGCATCCAGGTCTTCTTGTGCCTCTTGCTCCTCGCCGAAGACTTCTGCGGGTAGTTTGTTTTTGTTTGCATTTATTTGTGAATGTTTATTGTAATTATTTTGTTTTTCTGGGGTTTCTTTTTCTACCGGAGGGTTCCCCCCTATTTGTTATTGAGGGGTCTCCCCCCTCTCTGGTTGGTCTGGTGATATTTTTGTGTAATGTTTGTGATGTTGTTGGTGTGTGTGTGTGTGTTGTTCTTCTTGTCTGGGTGTGTCGGTGGTGCGTTCTAGTGCTTGTGACCGTAGCTAGTCAATGTGTCTTCACCAGGTTCGGCCGTCATCTGTCTCTAGTCTATAGGACCGTGGTCCTGTTATTTGTGTTATCCTCACCAGTACCTACAATGGGTGGTCGGTGAGGTTCTTTGCATAGACTAAATTTCTTGGTTCGAATTTGCGATACTTGCTGGAGGAGTCGGTTGGTTTTTCGGCGGTGTATGTTGGGTATAATCTATCTAATCGTGATCGTAGTTTTCTGCCCATTAGTACACAGTACCTGTTCTTGTAATGGTTCTGGTATTATTACTCGATCACCCCAAAGTATACAACCTTTTAGTAATGACAGTTCAGTTTGCCTGTTCTTGAAAGGTTTAAAAGTAATGTCTGTCTCATTTTCCGGCCACCCTTTTCCTACCCAGTTTAACACTTGTGATAATGTCTTGTCTTTTGCAGTCATTCTGGCAATGTCAGCCATGGTTATTGGTAGGTTTGCTAGAGTCTCAATTTGTAGGGTGGAAATGGTTGGTGCCGGGTCAGTCTCTATGTCTGGTAGGAGGGTGCGGCTCAAGGCATTGGCATGAGAAATCCCTTTACCGGGTCAATGGATCAGTCTATAGTTGTATGCCGCCAGGAACTCGGACCACATTGTCATTCTCGGAGATAGTATGTTTGGGGTGGCTCTGTTTCCTGCGAGTATTCCTAAAAGGGGTTTGTGATCGATAACAAGGATAAATGTCCTATGTAAAGGTATTTGTGGGAACGTTTTATGCCGGATATTGCCGCCAATGCCTCTTTGTCCAACTGGCTATAGTTCCGTTCAATTTTTGAAAAAGTCTTTGAGTAAAAGGCAATGGGGGCTTCTTTTCCATCAGGCAGGAGGTGGCTAAGTATGGCTCCGATGCCAAACGGTGATGCATCGCAGGTGACTGTTAATGGTAATGTCTCGCTGTATTGCATTAATACCGAGTCGGAGGTGATGAGGTCTTTTATCCGCTGGAATGCTGTCTCTTCACATCATCCCCAGGTCCAGCTGGCCGATTTGTCTAATAGTCTATGTAGTGGTTCCGCCGTAGTTGCCTTCTGTAGCAGAAAGACGTGGTAAAAGTTTATAAGTCCCAAAATGCTTGTAATTCAACTTTATTTTTAGGTCTAGGTGCTTCTTTGATTGCCTTAATCTTTTTTTCTGTGGGGTGGATGCCCCCTTTATCGATTTGGTACCCCAGGAATTCGACTTTTGATTTGGCCAATTTACACTTTTCTTTTTTCACCTTGAGTCCCGCTTTTTGGAACTTTTGCAAAACCTCTCTGAGACGGGCTTCTAATTGTCTCTTGTCATTAGCTGAGACGAGTACATCATCAAAGTATGGGACTACTCCTTTTATCCCTTGTAATAATCACTCCATTAGGCTTTGGAATACCCCAGGGGCTACGCTGACTCCGAATTGCCTTTTACATTTGAATGCTCCCCTATGAGTCACAATCGTTTGTGCCTGTGCTGTTTCAGGATCTACTGGCAATTGTTGGTAAGCTTGGGCAAGGTCGAGCTTTGCGAAGACCCTGCCCCTTCCCAATGAGTGTAGTAGATGTTGTACTCCCGGAACTGGATATGCACTTTGTTGTAGCACATTGTTTAGGGTAGTCTTGTAGTCCCCAAAAATTATCACGGATCCATCCGTCTTAACTGTGGTCACAATTGGGGTTTCCCATTTGGCGTGGTCAATTGGTTCCAGAATGCCTTGTTCTATTAGTTTGTTTAATTCTTCATCAATTTTGGGTTTTAGTGCGAAGGGGACTTGCCTCCCCTTTAGCCTAATTGGAGCTATGGTTGGGTCTAAATTGAATGAAATAGGGGACCCTCGGTACTTGCCTAACTTTCCATCGAAGACATCTTGGAACTCTCTCATCAGGTTCTCCTCCCAATCTGCTTCAGCGATGTGGTTTATGCCAGTCACTCCGATTCCTGGAGGTTCGAACCACTCGAGTCCCATCTTGGTCGGTTCCAGTCTACGATGGTTGGAGGCAATATCTTTTGGTGTTCTTTGAAGCTTATTTGGAAGTGTCCAAGTCCGACTGCTGGTATTCTGTCCCCTTGGTAGTCTTTTAAAATTAGTGATTGGTGTTCTAGTTCAGCTCTGCCAATGTGCGGTACTAAACTTTTGATGGTATTCCATGATACCATCGATACGTACGATCCAAAATCGACCTCCATTTTACATTCTTGGCCCTCAATCCGGACTGCCACATGTACCTTTCGGCCATTTGTTGCATTAGAATGGCCGATGGTGATGGTTTGATGAGTTTCCTCTTTACTATAGTTTTCGTTTGGCCGCTTGCCTTTGCCTTCATGACTCTTGTGGTTCCACGTTGTCCTCTCTTTATTTCTTGGTGGTGTGTTGTCCCTCCATCTGGGGCTGTAGCTTTTCTGGTTTCGGCATACTCATGCGATGTGGCCCTGCAGTTCGTAGTACCGGCACACAGCATCTAAGAACCGGCACTCAGAACGGGGGTGGTCTCCTCCGCATCCGGCACACTGAAATCTCAACTTACGACCATTTTTCAGTCACCGCTCTCACTCAGCCTAGAGTCTGTGGATTTCTTCTTCGTCATCCTCGTCTATTCTGGATGATCCACTGTCTGTATAGCATGTGGCAGTTTTGTGTGTGCTTTCTACCTTCTTCTCGGTGCTCTGTTTCATCTCGGTCGGTGTCTTTGGTGACTTGGCATTCTTCTGTTGCATCTTTGCTGTTGACTTTTTGGTTGCTTCTGCTGCCGTGGCTTCAGCAATAGCCTCGGTAACAGTAATCTTTGGCTGGGTTAGCAGCCGGCTTTGTAAGGTAAGGTCTCTTAGTCCGAGGACCACGCGATCCCCCATGGCTTTATCCATGTTTAGGAATTTGCATGCCCCTCCAATATCCCTGAGAGCGGCTACAAAGTCTGCGATGCTCTCACCTTCCCTCTGGTCCTGTTTGTAAAACTCGTTTCTCCTGATGAGGCTGGAGACGGTCGGTGCATAGTGAGCCTTCAGCAGCTTCTCTAGGTCTGGCCAGGCCATCTGCTTCACATCGTCTGGTTTCGCTAGTGCCTTGGCCATCTTGAACACTGTGGGCCCACAGTGCATCAGGAATACAGTTCTTTTTTGGTTGTCCGAGATTCCTTATAGATCATTACTCTCCAGGAACATGAGGAATCTATCGATATAGGATTCTCAGTCCTCTGCTGCTGGGTTGAATGGTGTGGGTGGTGAGTTGATTCTGGCCATTTCATCTGCTCGGTTTTTGATGCCACGTGCCTGACTGATCTCCTTTCTCAGAATCCCATCCTCATCGCCAGTGTTGAGTTTGTGGGAAATGAGACTCAGAGATCAGCGTAACTTCAGCTCTTTATTTAGTACAGAAAGTCCGTCTTAATCAGGAGCCGCGGCAGCTCTTTTTATAAAGAAGCTGCTTGCAGCTAGTGTCCAATGACGGCTACTTGTTTTTCCCATCGCTCGAATTGGCCAATCGTAGGCTTGCTATCATTGGCCAATCAGCATCGAGAAAAGTAACCAATCAGCATCAGGTATTTTTGTCCAATGGGAATAGCCTATTTGGAGTATGTTAATATGGAACAATCTGATATTAGAAAAATGTTACCTTTAGCAAGAAGAGATGGGTAATGGCAATTGATAAAAATATTGCTGATCAAGTGAAATCATATTCATTCTATTCATTTCAGATGTGAACACCTAACGTTGTCTCTGTACTGGCACGCTATTTCTTAATAGTATCATTTAAAAAATTCATCATAATAACAGAACTACCTGGTTTATGAACTTTGAACATGCTTATTTATAATATTTATATGTTTATTTTGGAAATTTTATATTGCCACCTATTCACTCTTGGTGACTCAAGGCAGCTTACACAAATATAAAAACATCATATAAAAACCATAAAAGAAAATAATAAAACAATAAATTGATAAAATAAATCTATATGTCAGAATTCAGACCGATGCCCTAATTAAATCATGAGCTTCAGGCTAGGCTTCAAAAGAAATCCAGTTATTTATTTGGAGCTTCATGTCAGCACAGACCAAGTGAAGCCAATTCTGACCTCACTTAATTCGCGCCTTAGCTCTGACCTTGTTTCCCCCTCTTCCCAAAGTGTGTCCAGTCACATTTCCCAATGAAGCAATTTTGCAGGTTGTAGAAGTCACTCCCTCCAGCCACTGTGGATCTCCATGGAGATGACCTTGATGTTGCCACCTAGAATGTGCTTTGTTTTGACTGAAATACAAGTTCCTTGATGCAGCTACGAGTCTCGATTTCCCATCCCCCTGCCTATGGCAACTCGAGAGCAGGTCATGAATGCTTCATGAGTTGACAATATACATATTTTCAGTGGTGGGATTGAAATTTTTTAACAACCTGTTCTCTGCACTAAGGATTGGCCGGATGGGTGTGGCAAATGGGTGTTGCTGGGCATGTGGCTGAGTGGGCAGGACTGGGTGGTCAGATGGCTGGGTGGGCATGGCTGGGTGGGCATGTGACTGGGTGGATGTGGCCAACTCAACATCACTTCTTTTTCATGTCATGTTTATATCTGAGCTATGCCAAAAACATCTCCCTTCTACATTTATGAAGATTAAATCTCCTGCCACCCAAGTGGTAATCTTGTCTTAATATTAATTTTTATAAGAAACTCTATAACATTATTTGTTCCCTTTCCCACAAAAGAAAAAAGAAACAAATGATAAAGTGCATTGTGGTTGGTTTTTCTTGTACAAACATGCCAATCCTGAATTTATTGGATAACTTTTTGAGAAATTCACAATTTAAAAAAGATGCCTAGCACCCTTCTCAGCCCTTAGGAAGAAGAATGGAATGACATACTATACGGACAATCCACTCGTCCCGGCAATGCAGCAGGCGCATTGGAGAGCAGGTTGCATGTCTAACTCTGAGCAACTGAGACAAGCAAGCCCAGCACCAACAAGGACTGGAAGAAGTATCTGTGAGATTGGAGAGGCACCAAAGATTCAACCTGGGTGCTTCTCTCTGATTCTGAAATGGCCAATATAATGCACGGGAAATGGTGGGATGCTACTTCTAGTCTTTGTTGGTGCTGGACACTGAGCATTGCTTGGGGAGGCACATATCCTGCTCTCCCTTGACCCAACAGCCACCACTGCTGTTGTCAGGGGTGAGTGGACTGTCCATGTTGCCTGAGCTCATAATGGGCTCCATAAGACACTGTGAGAGCAGCATGCAGGGTAGGCCATGGAGGCAGCAACAGAAGTGATGGAGACAAGCAGCTGGATCAGGCCAGTGTCTCAGTTGCGTGTCTCCCTGAGCAATTGAGGCAAGCAAGCCAAGCAGCACCAACGAGGGAAGTGCCTAGGGGGTCCAGCAAGGAGATTCAACCCAAACACTTCTCTCTGCTGCAGTGCACAAAGGAGGAAGGCAATCATGCAAAAAAAGGCAAGTACACCCTCTTGCACTGAGCACCATCACCAATGCCACCTGCACTGCCCAACCTTGCCACAAGAGCACCATTACCTCACTCCTGTCAGCAGGGGCTGCGCTGCTCCTTGTACCAGCTATTTGGCTGGTCCCCAAAAGAGGTTCCTGGATGTGCCAGGACATGCTTTGTTTTGGGCTTCCTGGCCGGAGGCCACACCAAACCCAAGAGCTGGGCGAGGCCTGAAAGGTGGCTGAGCTTCATCATGTTCTCCTCCCCCCCCCCCCCCCCCCCCCCAAGTGCAGCAGGCCATAGATTGTCCCAACCAGGGGCAAAGCAAAAGCCCGGGGGCAATGTAAAAAAAAAAAACCCAGCAACTTACCTATCTAGTGGTGAAGGCTTGGGAGCAAAGAAACCAGAAAGCAGCTTGTCTGCAGAAATCACATGGTGTCCAGGAAAGCTGGCGGGGGAACCAAAGTGCAGCAGGGTCATGCAGGTGTGAGTCACTCTAGCCTACTGATAAACACTGGCAAGTAAGGCAAGTGAGCAAGGGAGTCAGAGAGTCTAACATGAGAGGTCAAAGCAGACAAGGTAAGAAAAGGAGTGGATGTAAGAGGCGGGGCAGAGTGGGGTGGAGCCTGGCAGGGCAGGGCAGGGCAGAGTCAGCCAATGGTGGGATTTTCCGGTTCGCCAAATTGTGCAGAAAATTAATAACTGGTTTACCCAAACTGATGTGAACTGGCTGAAGTCCATCTCTGCATATTTTCCCTTGGATATTTAACATATTTTGTTGAGGTATTCAATTTTTAAAAAATGTTCAATATTCAAAATATGTTATTTTTTGGTATTGATTGACCACAGGCTTGTGAGATGGTGCTAAAATACATATCCCTTGTTCCTGACTCTTGGTGCAGTTATTAAGTTGGAGTATAACATCTGGAGTGTAACTTGCTTTCAACACCTGGCTTAGGCATATGTACTCAGATTTTTCAAAAACAAAAAAAAAGTGGAGATGGATCAGGTTGCAAACATAAATGTGTTTTTTCTAAAACACATTTATGATGCTTTTGTAATTCCCTATTTCTGTTTATTTTCATCTTGATGGTGTTCAGACTGCATTAAATACATTTTTATTTTCTCTGGGTTTTAGTGGGACCTGATATTTATTGTACTGCTGCTAACTTGTCTTGCTTTTATTGCCTTGGGACTTTTATCTTTTAAAGTTTTCATCTGATTTTATTTTGTTTCGTGTTTTTAAAACATTGTTAGCTGTCTCAAGACACGATGACTGAAAAGTGAGATAAGAATGAAGTTGGCTTGTCTTTTCTGATGGAGGACGGGCCCAATCTCACTTCATTTAAAGCCTTCTGTATTCAAGAGAGCAACTTCTTTGAAGCTGATGCATTCCAGATATAGTCAGCAATAAAACATTTCCCCAGTTAAAATACCTTTTTGAATGAACTGATATCTGCTTCTAGAATGCAGTATGGTTTTACTATTTTTGCAATCCTACTTTGTACCCATCTCCTGTGAAATTGCAACTCTCTGGAAAAGGCTCTGGTGCTGGGAAAGAGGAAGGAAAGACAAGAAGAAGACAACAAGTTGCAAGATAAATGGACTCAGTATCAGTGATGATGAGTGCACCATTAAGAGATTTGAAACAGTTGACAAGCTTTTGAATTTGATGATGTGAACATAACAACACCACAACAGTTGTAAGAGGGAGAACCAATCATGAGTCACTTTTGTCAATGCCGTTGTAACTTTGAACAGTCACTAAAGAAATAGTTGTAGCTGGTTTTCTTGCCAAAAGAAAATATCTGGAGGAAAGGGAAACAAAGCTGGGGGAATTCACCAAACGCTTTCTTAAATTGCAAAGATATGAGCATTGACTGGTTTAAATACTGAATCAGAATAGGCTTCAGCAATGATAGCAGAACAACATGTGACAACATACTTTTCTGCTGGTTCATGGACTGGAGAAAATCACTTTAACACAGCAGCCTGGATTTGCCCTGTATGAAAGTATGTCCTTGGATCTATGACCCTTCCATTGATTTCTCAACAAGTGATACTCCGTAATCAAGTTAGTGAGCCAATTCCATTGCCCCAAACAAGAAGAGAGATTATGTGAATCTATTACTTGTGATTTTTAACTTGTGATGGCTTATTCAGAGACAAGTCAGCAGTCAATGAAACAATCATCCACATATGATGTCCATACACCTGCAAGTTACATGCCAAGATTTTCCTTTATTCTAATAGTACAGCTGAAGTCTTAAATGCTTGGCTTATATGAATTTACATTGACTGTTAGGTGCCAAATAATGTCATGCAGGGTTACATTTTAGCAGATGGTAATGCTTGATTTTGTCTGACCTGAACAATTAAGAAGAATCAGAATAGTTTCAGCGATATATTGTGTAAGTCTTTTTTGAATCAGCAGCATGCTAGCAGAATCAGTAAATAAACTGATGCTATGTTTATCAGTAAATGAAGGTCGACCAGGAAGCTAAAATCACCCTGGAATGAAGAGTGAAAACCACCTCCATATTACTCTCAAGATAATGTCACACTGAAATTAATGTCACATAGACATGTCTGAAAAGTCATCATTTGGCTTTCACTCAAAAAAGATTTTACTTTTGGTAATGTTATAAATCTAGATCCTTAAAATAAATTTAAATAATAATTTGAGATGTGCAGCTAGACAAAGAAGGCCTTTGTGAAGCAGCATAGTTAATATGAATGTTTTTTTTTCATCTTCCTATCCAAATGCCACTATAAGTTGTGAACTATTAGTTTTCTACCCATAAAAGCAATTTTTTCCTGCTATGTTATATAAAAAAGCAGATGTATATCTTCACTTTGATGAAACTAGAGGTAGGCCTAAATGGCTTTTCAAAATGTTTGCACCAGGCTCATGGGCAGAGAATTTGGGCAGATGTTGTTGCCCTTCAGGCAAGAAAAATTAACTAGCAATTTTTGTGGAGGATTTCTATATTTAATACATTCATAAGACTGCCCATCTCATAGAATATGACTCTGGGTTGCTAATAGTTAAAAACAATAAAAAGTGTAATAAAAACAAATTGAAAAATAATAAATTATAATGGTACAATTAAAGGACATTAACTCATACCTTTTGGCCATCTCATTAGAAATTAGTGCAAGAATGTCACACTCACTTTGAAAGAATGTCTTGATTCCAATATTTTTTTTCCCTGGACCACTTGAATGAGAACTGTAGGGAAGAGTTCAGGGTTGTTGTTGTTTTCCCTGTGCAGTATTAGCCCAAACTTGCATCTGATTTATGAATGAAGTAAATATGATTGGCTGCTCTCCACAAATCATATATGCAGTAGATACCACTTTCCAGTAAAATTAGTTGTTCTGGCTTGAGCCATTCAAAAGCTGCTCTGCTTTGCTTTCCTACTGAAAACATATTTCTCTAGTGTTCTCACATATGTAAAAGCAGAATATTTGGTGCAAGATTCTGATTTATATACCTGTACTCAGGTACATTGATGGGGTTGTAGATATCAGCATGTGGAGAATGTGGAGTAGGACCAACTGCCACTTGTCATCTGTTTTTGTTCATTTGCTAGACAACCCATGCCCCATTGGATCATCATTTCTGAGATTTTCAAAAAAGAAAAGAAAAGAAATGGGAGCAGGAACAACTTCTACTTCCTACAAACTTTTCTCTTGATTTCCCTTGTAAAGAACCCTTCCCTTCTTTTTCCATCCTCCCCCTCCCCTCCTCTTTCCCTTTCCCTTTCCCTCCCCTCCCCTCCCTTTCCCTCCCCTCTCCTCTCCTCTCCCTCCCCTTCTCTTATTTCCCTGGAAACTGGTAAGTGCCTGCTGTTGGGTGTGGAAGGGTGTGAAGGATTGTGTAGAAAATTGTCACAGAACATTGAAAATGAAGATCGCATGAGGTCAATTGCAGCCAATAGCAAGTGAAATAGCCACAAGTTTCCTGAATATCATTTCTTTGGAAGTCATGGGTCTTGGATTTTGAAGACGTTCTATAAGTTAGCCCATTTGAAATACCTTGGTTCAAAAATTCTTACTCTACGATGCACCATTTTGCCCAGTGATTAGTCACAACAACAAGAATTTTAGTAATATAGATTTGAAACTCCATCTTTGAGCATTTGAGGCATCTAACAAGAGTAGTCATATTGAAATTAACAGTTAAGCTATAAACCCGCTGAAGTTCATTTTGCTGCTTGGAAAGGGATTTTACCTCATTGAGTTTTGCCTATACTGTGAATCTTTATATTAGACAAACACTGATGAGATGCATGAAGCAGTTGCCTTTTCTTATGGCAGTCAGCACATCCCAGAGCTTCACACATGTACATCACAACACATAGCTCCAGATGGTTCTAGTGAACATACCATCAACATCTGCAGGAGGCAACACCACAGAACATGGCAGTTCAATGAATCCCACACAAAGGGTGAAAGTTGCCTTTGTTTGCCTGTGATACAGAGATATAACATACTGCAAACATATGCCAGACATAATAAAGGGACAGGGTGCTTGAGAGATTGTGGAAAATAAAAAAGTATGCAAGACATCTGCTTCTAATCACCTATTAAAAATGGTACAGAACTCCATGTCTATGGTGTTTGCAAACCATGGATTTTAGAACATAATACAGTGATAATACAGTGATCTGTTGTTAAGAATTTTTCCCAACTGCTCTGATTGTCATGAAGTATCACTGTATGATTTTTTTTTTTTTGCAGCTCTTAGCCCAAACTTTCTTACAAGGTTGTTGGGGGGATAAAATTAACACCCATGTATACTTCTTGGAACTCCTGGAGAAAAGGAGCACTTAGCTTAGCAAACATCATCACTGTTGCCACTATCTTCATCATTGCTATAGCACTATTAATACGTAGCCTCATGGGGAAAAACTGTTCTAAAGATATTCCTATCAGCTGGTTTTAAAATGTGCGATTTCCTATCTGAGAAACAAGTAGAGTGAAAATATGAAATGATCTGTTTACGAGACTAAGCATGAGCAGTGCTGGGTTGGCTGCCAGGAACTTTAGAATTAATAGTTATGCTAATGGTTACCACAGGAGATCAAAGATAAAATAAAGAAGTTCCAAATTTGTGCACCAACCCTGCTTGGTTGTATGGTAGATGAAGAAGAGCAGAAACCAAGTGTGATAAATTGTATCTTTTGTATGCAGAAGATTTGACTGATTTAACAGAAGATTTTGACTGTTTGACTAAATAAGTCAAGATAATAAGTACAAGTTGTGTTATTGTTCTAGAGAATTCTGTAGGCTAACTGCCATATGGGACTGGATGCCTCGGTCCAACTCTAACTTGCAATTAAAGATATATCTGAATCAGCTTATACATAGAGAGCTACCTATATATTACATTTCAGAGATTCTTTCTGCTTCTTTCAAAATATGAAAGGCTGATGTAACTGGATTCAGCTGCAGTTAATCCTATGCAAATCAGAAATGAGCTTCAACAACTTTTATGTCTTATTCTGTGACCACAGTTAGGTATCGCAGCCTATTCATTTGTGTCCATCGAATGGATTCTCACCAAAGCAACTAACTTGCATTTTAAAAGGAAAAATAAGAGGACACTATACTCATTAAATATACTCTAATGGTATGTAACCCTTGCTTTTAGCTCTGAAAGTGCTTTAGAACAAACCTGCACCCCGGAAGTGTGTGTGTGTGTGTGTGTCGTGCTTGTGAATATGTGGTGTTTGTTTGTGTATTATATATGGTTGGTTTAATGGACCTTGATTGCTATGAATCAAAGGCTTTCTGTGCCCTAGTCATGCACTTTTCAGAGACAGGAAAATTAGCACTTAGACATACATAGCACTTCACAGTGTTTTACAACCCTCTCTAAGCAGTTTACAGAGTCAGCATATTACCCCCAACAACCTGGGTCCTCATTTTACCGATGTCGCAATGATGGAAGGCTGAATCAACCTTGAGCCAGTGAGGATCAGCAGAGTCAGCCTGCCATACTGCACTCTAACCACTGCACCACCATGGCTCAGTCAAGATATTGAAGAAGCTGGATTAGGTAGGTTTTTGGCTTGGTACTGAAGATTCTCTGTATTTGCTATAAGTTGAAATTGACGCCTTTCAGAGGCACTGATCAATGGGAGAAACAATGATGTCAGATTGGGAAAAGAGGAATTTTCTGGACATTTTGTGGTGCTGTGAATGAGGGAATGACATTAAAAAAAAACAGTTACCCATTTTTGCACTGCTTATAATCTGGCTATCTGCATAGCAGATTAGTGAATTGTAAATCTATCTCAGATAGGCAAGTTTACTGTGTGCAAATTAGTTTTCTTTCTGCTTTATAAGTGGTTCAAAAATGGTGTCCATTACACTGTACAGTATTCCAAAATGCTACAGCCCAACATTTTCCCATTAAGGGTTTACAAACAATTGAAAATCCAAACAAGGCATATTAATAAATTTGAATTATCTAACAGGTCAATCTACTTAGGTGGAAGAAATTGTCTTCTTATGCTTGATGAACATGGGACTCATTAATACAGTGTGTCTGGAGCAATCTGTGTGGGCCTTCAACAAGCCATGCTTAATTTGCACAAACACACAGATCACCCGCTGTCCCAGCATCTGTGAAGTTTTTATCTGGAATACATTTAACACTTACGATGAGCATTTCTTCATTGTCAGTGCATTATGCATGCAGGCAACAATGTGGTTATTGGGTATTATTTCAAAACATTAGTTTAGCTTTCAAAATATTATTTTGGCTGGACAGGTGCATTCACTGAAACAGCTACGAGGTGAAGTTTTACCCATGGATTAGTTGAGCATCCCTTGGACTGTGTTAATCCTTGAAAGTATACTGGGACTTATACAACACACTTCCACTATTGTCTTCTTTTTTAACCTCTTCTTGAGAGGTTTCCTTATCAACTTTCCAGAATAGGAAAGCGAGTATTAGGATTTAATGTTAATATTAGAAGGAAAAAAAAGTAAAAAGTCCTCAGCTGATTAAAAAATTATCCTAGAGATTTCTTGAACTTACAGTTTTGGAAACAGGACATTAGAGCTAGTTTGCTGTTGCACCCCCTCTAGAATGTGTTTTTTTTTTAAGCATCCCAATCTCATCTGTAATTCTGGAGTTCCCTGGTAGCTTCCCCACCTTCACACTCATTTTTGTCTGTTTTCTGTCAAAGTATAAAGACGACTTTGAAGAAAGAATTAAAATTTCATTATGTAAACATGGATTTACACCAGATAGACAAGAGAGGGTGAGATTCTTTGTAGTATATAAGAGGAGAGAGAAAATATTTGTCAGGCATTCAAAAGTCCTTTATGTAAAGAATAGTTCACATCAGAGGTGGCATTCAGCAGGTTCTGACCAGTTCTGGAGAACCAGTAGTGGAAATTTTGAGTAGTTCGGAGAACTGGTAAATACCATCTCTGACTGGAGATTTTACAGTGTCCTTCCCCTGCCACACCTACCAAGCCACACCCACAGAACCGGTAGTAAAAAAAATTGAATCCCATCACGTGATCTGTTTCCTCTCCTGGTCTATCTCAAAGGGCTGGCAGTTTCTGCATTTAGAATAGATGAGGCAGGTGTTACCACTTGCTATGGCTTTTCTCCATTGATAGATATAGAAAGTAACACAAAGGATTTCATCCAGCAGGCAGCCTAATCACATTCATATTTCTCAGTATATTTGAATTATAGATTATCCAGAGGAGATACATTCTGGAGCATGGTACCTTAGTGCTCCTATTAGTTTTTCCTACACACATGTGGAAAGCAAAACCAGTTCAATATATGATATCCAGATTTGGATCCAACTTGTAACTTCCAATGACTGATGATAATCATCCAGAACAATCTCTGTTTAATGACCCCAGATTGTATATGGCACAATGAAGTGAGGTCCAAATAACTTTGATTTCTGATTAATTCAACAATCCATTCTAGATAGAGGATCTAAGCAGGCATGATCAGACTCCATGCATTAGATTCCTGGTGATTATGCTGTATAAACATTGTCAGTGTGTGTGTGTGTGTGTGTGTGCGCGTGTGAGTGTGTGTGCGCACGCGCATGTGTGCGTGTGTGTGTAGGCATCAGTGTGGATGTAT
The DNA here is from genome assembly GCA_015471245.1 of Laticauda colubrina. Taxonomy (NCBI): domain Eukaryota; kingdom Metazoa; phylum Chordata; class Lepidosauria; order Squamata; family Elapidae; genus Laticauda; species Laticauda colubrina. The sequence goes on along the minus strand of BLBF01000007.1, from coordinate 56,977,869 downwards.
GTATCTGTTTTTATACATGTTGATAAAGGAAAAATAAGTGAACAAAGCAAGTTTAGCAAATTTGAAATATTAAAATACAATTAAATACTGAAAAACTAAAAAGACAAAAAGGAATAAAAATTGACAGAAGAAAAATAAAAGAAATAAACTTATTTTCTGATACATTTCAACTGCAGCATTTAATTTTGAAATACAAAAAAGTACAAGCACAGAAGGATAACTAATTTTCCCCCTGTTGAGTTCACGGGAAATGAGACTCGGAGATCAGCATAACTTCAGCTCTTTTATTTAGTGCAGAAAGTCCGTGTTAACCAGGAGCCGCGGCAGGTCTTTTTATAGAGAGGCTGCTTGCGCCTAGTGTCCAATGACGGCTACTTGTTTTTCCCGCCACTCGAATTGGCCAATCATAGGCTTGCTATTATTGGCCAATCAGCATCGAGAAAAGTAACCAATCAACGTCGGGTATTTTTGTCCAATAGGAATAGCCTATTTGGAGTATGTTAATATGGAACACTCCTCCCCTCTTGGTATGGTCCTACTGTACGTAGTCACGTAAGTAGGTGAGGCTTTTAGGTTGCCTAGTTGACCTGTGAAGTTTAGTTGTGTCATCGTCTTCAGCAGGTTCGGACGGGATCGCTGTTTCTCCTGTCTTTCCCTGTCGAACCTCCTGGAAGGTAGAGTCAGCCATTCCACTCCAGCCCGGCCTACTTGGGCTGGTAGAGTTGGCCCAGTTGCTCCTTTCCGACAAGGCATCCAGGTCTTCTTGTGCATCTTGCTCCTCGCGGAAGACTTCTGTGGGTAGGTCATTGTTTTTGCTTGCATTTATTTGTGAATGTTTATTGTAATTATTTTGTTTTTCTGGGGTTTCTTTTTCTACCGGAGGGTTCCCCCCCTATTTGTTATTGAGGGGTCTCCCCCCTCTCTGGTTGGTCTGGTGATATTTTTGTGTAATGTTTGTGATGTTGTTGGTGTGTATGTGTGTTGTTCTTCTTGTCTGGGGGTGTCGGTGGTGCATTCTTGTGTTCGTGACTATAACTGGTCAATATGTCTTCTCCAGGTTCAGCCGTCATCTGTCTCTAGTCTATAGGACCGTGGTCCTGTTATTTGTGTTATCCTCGCCAGTACCCACAATGAGAGCGGCTACAAAGTCTGCAGTGCTCTCACCTTCCCTCTGGTCCTGTTTGTAAAACTAGTGTCTCCTGATAAGGCTGATGATGGAGACGTCTCCTGATGATGGAGACGGTCCGTGCGTAGTGAGCCTTCAACAGTTTTTCTAGGTCTGGCCAGGTCATCTGTTTCACATTGTCTGGTTTTGCTAGTGCCTTGGCCATCTTGAACACTGTAGGCCCACAGTGCATCAGGAATATGGTTCTTTTTCGGTTGTCCGAGATTCCTTGTAGATCATTACTCTTCAGGAACATGAGGAATCTATCGATATAGGATTCCCAGTCCTCTGCTGCTGGTTTGAATGGTGCGACTGGCGAGTTGGTTCTGGTCATTTCATCTGTTCAGTTTTCGATGCCACATGCCCGACTGACCTCCTTTCTCAGAATCCCATCCTCGTCGCCAGTGTTGAGTTTGTGGGAAATGAGACTCGGAGATCAGTGTAACTTCAGCTCTTTATTTAGTGCAGAAAGTCCATCTTAACCAGGAGCCACGGCAGCTCTTTTTACAGAGAAGCTGCTCACAGCTAGTGTCCAATGATGGCTACTTGTTTTTCCCACCGCTCGAATTGGCCAATCATAGGCTTGCTATTATTGGCCAATCAGCATCGAGAAAGTAACCAATCAGCATCGGGTATTTTTGTCCAAAAGGAATAGCCTATTTGGAGTATGTTAATATGGAACACCCCCCACATGTTAATTTGATGTTTATATCTGATAAAGCACTATCTGCACTGAAATCAACAAATTGGATCCCAGGTAGTTTTGAAGGACTAGACCACTGTAAATGACTGTTGGGTCATTGCTTCAGAGATATTGCCTTACCTAAACAGAGAAACAGGATGACCATGGGCAGGCAAAAAATATCAGTGGGAGAGGAAATAGCTTCTGACTTTAAGTCAACTTCTCCATTGAGTTTCCTTGCAGGAAGCTTGCAGGAAGCATCAAATTCTTCCTTCCTTCCTTCCTCCCTTCCCTCCCTACACAAAGGGTTACAAAGTATCAAACAGATACAGGTTTTTTAATAGTTTACCTCTTGACAACATCAAATACATTTTCTTATTGCTTTTACTGCAGGGTACAGAGATACATGCTATATGGAACTATCCTAATTTCTTTAATGGTGAAAAAGCTTGTTAGACAGAACTCTAGCTACTGGGAGGCTAAATCAATCTCTCCAATTCTATGAAATTTTTGTTTATTTTATGAAGAAGACATTAGTTTTAAGTCATGTTTTGTTGGCTGGGGAATCCTAGGAATTAAAGTTCAGATATCCTAAAGTTCCCAAGTTTGGAAAACACTGGTTTTGTGTATTCAGGGTATTTAAGATGGTTTCTACTCTGAATCCAATATTATGTTTATCGCCCGGATATGGCCCAAAATATAAGTCCTAATTCAAATTTTTCCAGTTTGATGACCCTTAAATAATGCCAGCCATACTAAGAAGATATTTATGTCATCCTATATCCTGTTTATCACAAGTTATTTAGGCCACTTGGTGCTCTCCAGATATTTTGGATTCTCATTTCCTTATCCTTAACCCATGGTCAGAGTGATTCGAGACATAGAAGAATTTTTTTTCCAGAATCTGTGTCACCCCTTCCCTCTCTTTTAAACAGCCAACAGCATTTCCTTTTTAATAAGAACAATAAAAGAACCTCCTTTTCAAATATGTGATGTCATCCTTTCTTTCAAAGATGTTTAATTACAGGATCAAGAAGGTTTGAAAAGTTTGAACTCTGAGAACACAAGAATAGTGAGTGAAGTTTTCAAAACCACAAACTCTGTGAGGTTCTCCCACCCTTAGTCTGGAACAACAAAAAGATGAATGTACAAGAAATGTCTGTTAAGGGTTTTTGGTCATCTGCAACTGGTTATTCCATAATATAGCCCTCTAATAAATGGTATTGCCCCCAGAAGCCTGCTTTGTTAAAAGGGCTGTATTTGCTACATCTGCTGCATCTATTTCATTACATCAGTTTTCATCAGTTTTCGAAAACTTTGCATCAGTTTTCGAAAGGACTGTTGTATAAAACATTATCCAAATCTTAAAACTAAATATGTTCCTGGTGACCAATTCTTCTTTGTATACTCTTCCAACTTTTCAGCAAAAACGGAGCTGAAAAGATTGTCTCCAAGATTATTCCACAATACACGGGTTCCCTCGCTGACCTAGTTACGTGTGATAGGAGAAGAAAGTCAACCCAATTGATTCCAATTTATTGGCTGCAATGCTCACAAGCAATTTGAGAAAGAGTTCTCATCTCTCTCTTGCAGGATGTTTGTGTGTTTAAACAGGACTGTCTACTAAGAATTTAAATGCTGAACCAGTCTGATCTTATGTTTTTAATCTACAAAAATTAGCAACATAAATTTTCCATGGCTGGAGCCAAACATATTTATCTACTTCACCCACAAGGCACACTGTTGATCTCCCATGCCTACTTACAGAGGCATTTGAAGGCTGCCAATCCTTTCATTAAATGTTAAATGTAGTGTTGCCGCCATGTGCTTCAAAGTCTATGTCTTTTATGCATACATGTGATGATGCAACGCATGAAGAAAAGGGAGGGGCTTGTGTTGCAATGGCACAACACCACTTGTCATCACCCTATCTCTCTTTGTCCCTCTGTAGATGTTGCTGCCTACCTGGCCAATAAATCCAGTACTTATCTGAAAGATGGATGCAGAACATCCAACATTCTTAAACCCAGTTGAGAACATCCGAAGAATAACTTTTGGGGTAAGTGGACATGGGAGAAAAGAGTTCTCAAAACATGATTCGGTGCCAGGTTTTGCTTGCCATGGACTCGAATGAAGGGAGACAAGCAAGCAGGAAAAAGCTGGTTTTGATAATGACATATTTATAAACATCCTTCTCAGAAAGAGAATGTCATGCTGTCATCTTTATGACCTTTTCAGCACTGACTATACAATTGTACCTGTTCAGACCATTTACAGTACATATGTCTCCTAGCCTGAGTTTCTCCTTTAGAGAAACTTGTGTTTTAGTTTGAATAATTTTCTTGACTGAAGTTGAGTTTTCATTGTTGAATTGATAGGTTGCTGCTGTTTTGTTTGCAGAAGCAGCAATTTAAGTATAGTGAAGTATAGGAGAAGAAAATTATCCCCCAAAAATGTTTTTTAAAGAACTTCAGAGGCAGGTTAAATGCTGATCATGTATCATTTAATAAATCTGAACTCAGACTCATTAAGTTAATTATTTATGGTCTGTTTTCCTTTTTAGTGGACCTTGCAGTGAATCATTAGATTACATTTCACAATGTAACTAAAGAGCTAGTATAACAGCTTAAAGAAAAAGTTGTGATCTGTACTGTCTCAGTCAGAATTTCTTTAGACCAGCTTTAGCAAGTGACCAATAGCCCTATCTACAAAAATGGACAATATTCTGGCTTACCTGGTAAGATTGATATTATCCTGTCGAGACAAAAGTAAATGAATCCATCACAATAGGTGTCACTGATCGTATTATTCATGTGCATAGTTTGCTAAATAGACACTGTTTTTTTTTTTACTTGCCTTCCAGATAGCAACTTGAGTGACTAGAGATATATCTAATATTTTTGAAAATATCTCCAAGCATCAGTTGCATTATTTCAGCCAGGGAATAATGTTGTAAAGTATTAATAGTTTGCTGTAAAAAAAACTATATAACAAACAAAAATCATACCCAAGCAATGAACATCCAAAATAACAACAAAATGCAGAATCTCAAATGAAGGGAGTTAATCTCTTTTCAAAGAAAACTAATGATTTCATGCTGTGCCTAGAAGAAGCATGAAATTCATTAAGAAGAAGTCCTTTATGATTTCATCCATGCAAGACCCACTGAATATATGGTGTCGAAGTTCTAAGGTTGTAATGCACTCTAATCTTGGAGCAACTAAAATTACTGATGATGAGAAGCAGATCAGCAGCCATGTTTATTAAAGCTGTTTAAAACGAAACACAGCAAAAACAACCAGTTTTCAACACTAACAGTTAACTTTGCCAAATCATAGAAAGTGTGATACATTTCAAAGCTGATGAAATGGGGTCAAACAATTTTATTTACTTACTTGAATTACTTTTTGATTGCCACCTTACAGCTGAAATTCTTTGGACAATTTACAAAATTGAGGTTGAAACCACCACCCCCAAGAATAAAACATGTTAAAAACAACCTCAAAAAGACAATCTGAGAAAACCAAACAATGAAAAACAACAGCTGCAGGAGTAACTTCGAAAAATATAAACATATTTTAAAACCAAAGGAACCTCCTCTATCCAAGAAACACAATATTGCTTAACATTGCCAAATCAGTCAAGGTTGATTAGATAGAATAGAATTCTTTATTGGCCAAGTTTGATTGGACACACAATGAATTTATCTCCAGTGCATAAGTTCTCAGTGTATATACAAGCAATAAGTGATAAATCATGATCACAGTCACAGTAAAAATGCATTCCTAATAATCATAAGATACAACACTTAATGATAGTCATAGGATAAAAATAAGCAATCAACACAAATCAAACTAGGATACTCAATAAAACAATACAAATCATAAGATACAAGCAATAAAGTTATATTATAAGAAGATAAGGAGATAGACAATAAGAAAGATAAGAATAATAGAAATACATCCTTATTAGATAGTTCCACAGTATTGTGGTATTAGTTGTTTTGCAGAGCGATTGCATAATTCCCCTACTGTAAAGCCACCTAAATATTACACTTTTTAAAATTAGCACTCAATTCTGGATCCTCATTTGTCCAAACAGTCTGGAATTGACCCTGAGTAGTGCCATTTTTGGATTACTGATCACATTTGGATACGAGCACACTTCTCTGCTGTTCTTGCTCTTTCCAATTATCCATTCAGTAGTATACCAGAAGATATTGCAATTATAGTAAATTAATGTAATATGGTATAATAATAATACTAAGATAGGCCAGGATACAAATAGTAAAACAGTTGAATACTTACAAACGGTGTCATTGGTACTAACAACTTTGATGGGAGTTTGGTTTGCATTGGAAATATAATGACACATATGCTTTGTTACTCTAGATGGATTTCCATAGTTAGTTGTTCTTTTAAGATGATTTTAAGTATCTATATTATACTTGGTTGATTAATATGGGTTTTTTTTGGTTTATGAATATATTTTAATACATTAAGTCTTAATTATAGCCTCCTTGTATTAGTTATTAATAAATTGTAATTGTTTAATTGTGTGTATTTTTAAAGTTATTCTGTAACTTCCAAAGGAAGCTCTTCTCATTGGGTAGCTTAGAAATATTACAAAGAAATAACCTTTATTGGAATCTCTCTTTCTTATGGCAGCCCTCAGTTCTGAAGCACAAGAAGCAGTTCTTCACATAGAGCAGGGGTGTCAAACTCAAGGCCCAGGTGCTAGATCAGGCCTGTAGAGTGCTTAGATCTGGCCCAGGGTGCTGCCCTGGAAACAGGGAAGGACTAGACTGTGGTGCCTCTGCCAGTGAAAACAGAGCTCAGGAGGGCCATCTGCGGCCCTTCCAAGCTTTGTTTTCAATGGCAGAGAGTTGCAGGAGGCCAACACAGCTGAAAATGGAACTCAAGAGCCTGTTTTTGTTGGCAGGGTGCTTGGGCCATCACAGATGTCCCTGACACGAGTGATGTTGAGCTGGCTATGCTCCCCCCCTGCCATGTCTCTCCTGCCCCCTCAAGGTCAAACACAACCCTGATGTGGCTCTCAATGAAATAGAGTTTGACACCCCTGACATAGAGTTTGAAGCTGTTGGGTCAAACTTGATACTTGCTTTGCAGGACTCTGCTTAGAAACCAGATTTATTTCTGTTAGATCATGGGAAAAGAGAGACTTGAGACCAGCGTGACCTTCAGCTCTTTATTAGGTTCCTGGAATCAGTCTGACTGTGGAGCCGCGGCAGCCTGTTTTATAGTGGCTGCTTGCGGCTTGCGGCCAATGACGGTTCCTTGAATCTCCCGTCGCTCAGGCGGACCAATCACAGGGCGGCAATTGTTGACCAATCACTGTCGCTCAAAGAACCAATCATATTATAGTATTTGTGGACCAATCAGAAAAGGGTATTTCAAGTATGCTAATATGGAACAATTTCACCTCTGATGGTCTACTGTTTCAAATTTAAAACTCCCCGAGAGCAATGATATAATCACATTCCACCCAGCACAAATGGAAATTGTCTTATGGGACAGCTAAAACCAATGGTGTTCCCCAATGATTGGGGATGATATAAACATAAATCAGCACAAAGATTAGGGATACATTTTTAGCCAATTAAATCATCAGCACACTCTTTATAAGTTTCCAGGTAGGGAAGAGATTGTCCTGAAAAACAACAACAGAGACTTGAGGGAATAATATTACAGTGTTTTTAAATAGAAGCTGTGGTTTCTCTTAACATCAGCAGGCATTGTATTTTGAGTCAAAGAAACAACTCTGTAGATCTTTGAATTAAAACTGAAAAAGCTTGAGAAGTTGTCATTGATCTCATTATACCCCAGCCAGATTGTACAGATGGGGGTGTATCTCTTTGTCAAAATTCACAATTATATAAATACCAGGAAGCTTTGAAAGACTTTCAGGAGACACTCATTTAACTTTAAACTGTCTGAAGAAGAAAAAGTCAAACAAAGCCTTGAAAAATAGAAATGGTAGGCCAGAGAGTTATAAACAAGAGGTTTATAAATAGTCATGGTACAGAAAGCCATTTTCCCATTTTCAGAAGAGTTTCACAATATGCAATATTTAACATTCTTCATAATTCTTATGGGATTATGGAACTTCTAATTGGAGGCAAAAATTATAATCTATGCAAAAAACTATTCCTCACTGATTGTGTTTTTAATGCTTTACATTTAAGCACCTGCCCAAGATACAAGACAGGAATACAGCAGTTAACCACTAGAACATTATTGTTTGGCTTTAGGGAACCATTTATAAATTATAGTTAAATGTACATGGATTTACAGTGTAAATGTAGTGATTCTGGAAATCTTCCAGGGTAGCAGAGCTTGGATAGTAGGACTTAATGATGTGGGCAATTGTAAACCCATTATGTGGATCCAATTGTTACTACTCCTATTGTTACTATTTCTTTCCTTGTGAGTCAGAACTCATGCAGTTTCCATGCACTTTGCAAAATATTCACCACAGGTGATTTCAAGTCAACGTCCTATGAGGTAAATATTAGCACCACTCATTGGACTGTGAATAAATGTTAGCATTTTAAAAATATCTATATGGAAAATGCCTTCATTTCTTCTTCATAATAGCCTTTTTAAAGTTTTTTTTTTTTAAATGTTTCTTTTTAGTACATTGACTCTAACCAAAGTAGCACAGAAACAATTTGCATGTGTTTCAATATCAACAGGCAATGTTTAATGATGATATACTCTTTGTAGAAATGATCAAGATATGTCTTTTCTGTTTTAATGACTTTTCTAGATAAGGAAAGGACTGAGAAAACACAAGAAGGTTATGAAAATTGGAAATCTGGTGGCACCATTTCAGTCTAACAAATTATTATTATTCATAATTTTATAATTATTTTTATTACTAGCACATGCTTTTGGTGAGCTATAGCTCCCTTCATCAGGTGCATAGAGTGATTAAAACAATATAAAATTTACCCTACTATGTAGTGAGAGGGAGACAGGGGAACATGGGATAGTTATGTATATTAATACTAATCCCACAAGTCTGCATATTGTTCCATCATTTCTATTATATTGATTTACACTTCAATGTTCCAGTATTTAAATCTGAGTTTTGAAAACTGTTCTGTCCGGAAAAACGCGAGGTAGACCGGGTTCCAACAACAAAGTCTTTATTTCAATACAATCAGTAAAAAAGGAACATTGGCTCAAGCCGCGACAGCCTTTTATACTCTCCTGTCTGCCGGCTTGTAGCCAATGACATTCATTTGATTTTGCCGCCTTTATGCGGCTTCAAGGATTGGTTCCTTTTGAACCAATCCCTTTTAGTTTTTAGTAACCAATCAGAATGAGTTATTTGGAGCCAACTATTTTATACAGAACACCCCTCCCCTCTTAGTTCAGTCCTACGTGGTGATGTAGTCTCGCAGGTAGGTGGGGCTTCTCCTGACTCGACTGGATTTGCGCGATTCATTTTTGTTGGAGACTTCGACCGGTTCGGATGGGGCTGCTGTGTCGTCCGTCCTTCTCCCTGGAACCATCTGGAAGGGTGAGTCAGCCATTTTACTGCCGCCTGAGTTGCTTAGGCCGGCGGTTTTGCCGCTCCCTCCCGTTTCCTCCGGGCAGGTCGAGCTGGCCTGGCTGGCCCCCTCCGATGGACTCTTCAGGCAACTTCCTTCAAACAGTGAGTCTCTATTTTGCTCTTTTTGTCTTTACTCATTTTTGGAGTTTGATTTAAACGGTTCTTTATTTATTTCTCGCATTTCCCCCCCTCTTTGGTTTGAATTTCGTCGTTTTTGTATATGCATGGTTATGTTTTTTCATTTCTTTCTAAATTTCGGGAACGAAGCTGGTCTATGTGCTGCTTCCATTCCCTGCCGTCGTCTACCATTAATCGGTAGGACTTGGGGCCTGTTATTTTTGTAATTTGTCCCAGTAGCCATAATGGGTCCCCAGTGAAGTTTTTAGCATACACTAAATCGCCAATTTCAAAACTCCTGAATCACATAGAATAGTCAGGGGGGGGGGGTTTCTGGTGTGAAATTTGGATGCAGCCTATCTAGGTGCGACCTTAGTTTTCTCCCCATCAATAGTTCTGCTGGGGTTTTGTTGGTTGTGGTACTTGGTGTTATATGTTGGAGGGTGAGTAATTGGTTTATTTTGTTTTGGACATCTCCAGTGTCCATTTTCTCTAAACCCTCCTTGGTAAACCTGACCATTCTTTCTGCCCTACCGTTTGCAGCTGGATGGGCCGGCGCGGTAAGGGTATGTCTTATACCTAGGGAGGCTAGGTATTGTAGGCTGGTTAATTGTGGCCCATTATTGGACACTAGGACGTCCGGTAGGCCATGGGTTGCAAAAATTTTGTCTAATTGTTTTATCATGGTTTCTGTTGTCGTTGATGGCATAATTTTTACCTCTAGCCAATTAGAGTATATATCCACGACAATCAGAAACGTGTGCCCCTTGGTAGGACCTGCGAAATCGATGTGGATTCGCGACCAGGGGCCTCTTGGGGTTTCCCAGTCCCTTACGGGTGCTTTTGGTGGGGATGGTCTGATTCTCTGGCATTTGTTGCATGAATTTACCCAGTATTCTATGTCCCTATCAATACCCGGCCACCAGACATAACTTCTAGCAAGGCTTTTCATTTTAACAATTCCAGGGTGACCCTCGTGCAACATACCTAGTACCCTGGGTTGCAATTTGTTAGGAATAATTACCCGCTCACCCCACAATAAACACCCTTTTTGGATTGAGAGTTCAGTTTGTCTGGTCCGGAAAGGTTTAAAAGTCTCAGTTTTTTGGTCTTCCGGCCAACCTCTACCTACCCAGTTAAGGACGCGGGCAGTCAATGGGTCTTTTGCGGTGGCTTTGGCAACATCATTCGCGGATATGGGTAGATCGGGGCAAGTCTCTATCTGTAGAGCGGGTCTTCTTCTTTTTTTTTTTTTTAAAGTTTTTATTAATTTTCTACAAACAAACAAACATACAAAACATTAAAAACATCTACTCTCATATATACTTCCGGTGTATCGGTTGGTTCATCAGTTTTGTGCATTCATTTTATAGTGTCAATTACAATTATATTGCATAACCACTCATATTGTCAATCCATATTCTAATATTACTAAAAAAAAAATAAAAATAAAAAAATCTTTTTCTGACTATACTTTTAATCATTCATGCTTTGCGAGATAACAATACTTCAAACAGTTTATTCTATAATTTGTCGTATAATCATAACAAATCAATCCTAAAAACTCTTCATATATATAATATTAATGCTCTATTATTGTATTTTATCATCTAACCATTTATAAAAAAAAACCCAAATTGCATAAAATTGTTTATCTTCTTGTTCTCTAATTTCAAATGTCAATCTACTCATCTCAGCACATTCCAATATTTTCTTAATAATTTCTTCCTGCAATGGTATTTCCTCATTCTTCCAGTTTTTAGCAAATACAATCCTAGCTGCCGTTAATACATTTACAATCAAATATTTCAAGTCTTTATTATATATATCAGGTAAAATTCCCAATAAAAAGATCTCTGGCTTCAAGTCTATGTGTTTCTTTGTCATTTTTTCCAACCACATGTGAATTTTAGTCCAATATTTTCTAGCATTCTCACAAGTCCACCACATATGATAGTATGAGCCAGGTATCTGATGACATTTCCAACATTTTTCAGATTTATTCTTGAACATTCTTGCTATTCTTGTCGGGGGAAGGTGCCACCTGTAAAACATCTTATACAAGTTTTCTTTATATGCTATTGACATTGTCATTTTATAATTTTGAGACCACAATTTTTGCCATTGTTCTAAATCAATTCCATATCCAAAATTCTTCCCCCATGCAATCATAGTTTCTTTAACTTGTTCTTCCTCTAGCTTAATTCCCAATAAATAACCATATAACTTTTTAATCACTTTCTCATCAGTACCCATCAATATCTTATCTAAATCAGTCTGTTTATCATAGAATCCTTCCGTTTTAAAATCTTCAAGATATCTTGAGTGTATTTGCGCATATGAAAACCAATTCATCCTTATACCTTGTTCCTCTAAATTTTGGATCGTTTTAAGTCCACCCTTTTCATCCAACAGTTCCCCATATCTAACTGTTTGTTCCTTTTTATAGATCATAGGATAGGAAAATGCTTCAATAGTTGATAACCAAATTGGAATTTTCAAATAACATTGTTTTTTTATCTTCTCCCAATTTAACCACAAAGACTCCCGTATATAATGTCTTCTGAAATACCCCTGTGTTTTAGTTCCCTTGTACCATAAAAAAGCATGCCAGCCCAACAGTAAATCATGTCCTTCTAATGTCAACAATCTATGTTTTCTTAATGTTATCCATTCTTTGACCCACATCAAACTTGCAGCTTGATAATACAATTCCCAATTAGGCAGGCCAAAACCTCCTCTATTTGTAGCATCTTGCAAAAGTTTTAACTTTATTCTCGCTTTTTTACCTTGCCATATAAACTTCAACATAGTTTTATTTAAATCTTCAAAATAGTCTTTTCCAAGTCTAATTGGTATTGTTTGAAAGAGAAATAAAATTCTAGGTAAAATATTCATCTTAATTGTTGAAATTCTCCCTATTAATGACAATTGTAAATTTTCCCATTTCTTCAAATCTGTAATTATCTGTTGTTTAAGTTTAATATAATTATTCTCTTTTAATGTGCTACATCTTGCTGTCAAATATATCCCCAGATACTTAACCTTGTTTGTAATTTGAATTTTCAAAAGATCTGTCAATTCTTCTCTTTGTCTCAATAACATATTTTTTGTCAAAATCTTTGTTTTATCTTTATTTATTTTCAAGCCAGCCATCTCACCATATGTCTCTACCTTTTCCAATAACTTTGGAGCGGTTTCTAACGGGTCTTCCAGAATAAAAGCTAAATCGTCAGCAAAAGCTTGTAGTTTAAATTCTTCCTTTTTAATTTTCATTCCTTTTATATTTTTGTCATCTCTAATATTTCTATTCAACACTTCCAAAGTTAATACGAATAACAAAGGAGATAGGGGACATCCTTATCTTGTACCTCTTCTTATATTAATAAGATCTGTAAATTCTCCCTCCATCATTACCTTTGCTGTCTGTTTATTATATATGGCTTCTATTGCTTGAATAAATTTTCTGGCAAAGCCCATCTGTTCCAATAATAATAACATAAATCTCCAGTTCACGTTGTCAAATGCTTTTTGAGCATCTAGGAATATCAAAGCCATTTGTTTTTCAGGATGAGCCTCATAATATTCCAAGGTATCCAAAATTACTCTCATGTTGTCTCTAATTTGTCTCTTTGGTAGAAATCCATTTTGATCTGGATGGATAAAATTATTTAAATATTTTTTCAGTCTTTCTGCTAAGATTGAAGCAAAGATTTTATAATCTGCATTCAATAAGGAAATAGGTCTATAGTTCTTAATTTGCAACGGGTCAGCCTCTTCCTTTAAAATAAGTGTAATATAAGCCTCTGACCATGTTTTGGGTGTCATCTTTTTTAACATAACTTCATTCATAATTTCTAACAATGGAGTGTTCAATGATTCTTGAAATTTTTTATAGAATTCTGCCGGAAGCCCATCTGGACCTGGTGCTTTCCCATTATTTTGTCTTTTAAATGCTTCATTTAGTTCCATCATTGTTATATTGCTTTCTAACATTTCTTCAGTCTCTTTAGGTATCTTCGGTAAGTTAACATTCTGTAAATACTGTTTAATTTTTTTCTCATCAATATTCTCTTGATTATATAGTTGTCCATAATAATCTCGAATAATTTCCTTTTTCTCCTTATTACCACAACAAACTTGACCTTGATCATCTATTAGTTTCAATATTTTTCTTGATTCCTTCTCCTTTCTCAGTTTATATGCTAGCCATCTACCTGGTTTATTTGCGTCTTCAAAATAATTCTGTTTAGAATTTCTTATTTTCTGTGCCAGTTCTTCTTTCTCTATTAATTCCATTTTATGCTTAATTACATCCAGTTTCAATTTAATATCTTTTTTCTGTGGTATTTTCTGTAATTCTTTTTCAAGTCTTATATATTCATCTTCCAAGGCCTTAGAGGTTTGTCTTTTTCTAATATTCTTTTTTCTTGTATAGTCTATTATCAAATCTCTTACATATGCCTTCATTGTATCCCAAACATTCTGTATTGAGGTATCTTCTTTTTTATTTTCTTTAAAAAAAAAGACCAATTCCTTCTCCATCCATTGTATAAAATCTTTCTCCTTTAAAATGGTATTGTTTAATGTCCATCTCGATCTTTTTCCTTGTCCCTTCCATTTAATTGTCATTGGACTATGATCTGCCCAAGTACTTATTTCAATATTTGTTTCTTGAATAGTAGATATTAGTTCTGTTGAGATCCAAATCATATCTAACCTGGACCATGATAAATGTCTATTAGAATAAAAAGTATATTGTTTAGTTTTAACATTTCTTTCTCTCCAAATATCTTTTAAGGTTAATTCATCTGTCATTTTAAAAAAAGATTTAGGGAGAATCTTTCTATTTTGTTTTGTTGTTGTTGTTATATAGTCCAATTTATTGTCCACAATTCCATTAAAATCTCCCATCATGATTATGTTAACATAGTCCAGTCTAATTATTTCCATATGTAGTTTTTTATAAAACTCTTCTTGTTTATCATTCGGAGCATAAATTGCAATCAAGAGTATTTTTTTATTATTATCCATTATTTCCACCATTAATACTCTTCCATCTTCATCCGTGTAGATCAGTTTTGCTAGAATATCTTCTTTAATGTAGAGAACCACTCCTCTTTTCTTACATTGAATCAAAGAAGTAAATATTTTCCCTAATTTTGGCTGTACTAACAAATGCTCATGTTGCTTTTTAATATGAACTTCTTGTAAGCAAATTATATCAAATTTTAATTTCTCTAATTTGTGAAAAGTTTTCCTTCTTTTAACAGCTGAGTTAAGTCCATTTATATTCATTGTAATCAATTTTTTTTCTTCCATGATTATGCTTTATATTTAGGTCTAACAGCTCTCGTAGCTCTCACTTCATGTTGTTCTTTACTGTCTACCTGTCCACCTGCAACTCCTTTCTCTTTTTCAATCTCCAGTTGTTCCTCCAGAAGCTCAATTAATGAGATCTCTTTCTCTGCCACCTCTTTTTTTCTTCCAAAAAATTCTGCATAAAAAAGTTCTGCTTTTTCAATCGAGTCAATTCTATGTCTCTGCTCTTGCCACGTAAAAATTAGTCCTTCTGGTATCAGCCATCTGTAGTTCACTTCATTTTCCAGTAGCACTTTGGTCAAAAATTGATATTCTCTTCTCATCTCTCTCACTCTTCTAGGTATTTGTTTTAAAACTACAATCTCTTTGTTTTTATATTTCAATGCTTTTTCTCTTGCCACTTGTAATATTTGTGTTCTGATGGATTTTTTAGTAAATCTAATATGTACTTCCTTTGGTAGTTTATTTCTCATCGCATATCTTGTATAAACTCGGTATATCTCATCTACTCCGTCCATCATTTTTTCCTCAGTAATTTCCAGAAGATCTGCCAATATTTTTATCATTATCACAGCCAAGTTTTCTCCTTTTTCCTCTTCTATATTTTGAAACATCATTCGCGGATATGGGTAGATCGGGGCAAGTCTCTATCTGTAGAGCGGGTCTTCTTCTGTTAATGGCAAGGGTGCTCTGCTCAAGGCGTCTGCATGGGAAATTTGTTTCCCTGGCCGATGTATTAGAGTATAGGAATAGGCTGCTAGGAACTCCGACCACCTAGTCATTCTTGGGGACAGAATATTTGGTGTGGGCTTGTTTTCCGCCAAAATTCCTAATAGCAGTTTGTGGTCTGTTACGATTTGAAAAGTCTGCCCATATAGGTACTCGTGGAAATGTTTTACCCCAGCGACAATTGCTAGGGCTTCTCTGTCCAATTGGCTGTAATTTCGCTCGGTTTTTGACAGGGTTTTTGAATAGTATGCGACGGGTGCCTCTCTTCCATCAGGTAGTTGGTGGCTCAGGATGGCACCGATTCCAAATGGTGAGGTGTCACAGGTCACTCTCAATGGTAGTGTGTCGCTAAATTGTATGAGAACGGTGTTCGATGTTACCAAGTTTTTTATTTGCTGGAAAGCTTTCTTTTCTTTATAACCCCAAGTCCAAAATGCTTTCTTGTCCAGTAACTGGTGCAATGGTTCTACTATTGTAGCCTTATTTGGTAGGAATACATTATAAAAATGTATCAGTCCTAGAAATGCTTTTATCTCGGTTTTGTTCTTTGGTTCTGGTGCGTCTTTAATGGCTTTAATTTTCTTTTCGGTAGGGTGTATACCTTCTCTGTCTATTAAATAGCCCAGGAATTCGACGCTCTTTTTTATTAGGCAGCACTTTTCTTTTTTTACTTTTAGGCCAGATTCCCTGAATTTGGTTAGCACTTCCTTAAGTCTCTTTCTTAGTTGGTTTTCATTTTTTGCTGAGATTAGGACATCGTCGAAATATGGTACGACTCCTTGTATGCCATTTAGGAGGCGTTCCATTAGGCTCTGAAAAACGCCTGGGGCTACACTCACTCCAAATTGGAGTCTGTTACATCTGAAAGCCCCCTTGTGAGTAACTATAGTCTGTGCTTCTGCTGTTTCAGGGTCTACTGGGAGCTGTTGATAAGCTTGTGCCAGATCGAGTTTGGCAAAAACTTTTCCACTCCCCAGGGAATGTAGTAAGTGCTGCACTACTGGCACCGGGTATGCGCTCTGTTGCAGTGCGTGGTTCAGGGTAGCCTTGTAGTCACCACAGATTCGAATGGACCCATCAGGTTTAATAGGTGTAACTATAGGCGTTTCCCACTTGGCATGGTCCACAGGTTCTAATACCCCTTGTGCTACTAGTTTATTTAGCTGTTCCTCAATCTTTGTTTTTAAGGCAAAAGGAACTCGCCTGGCCTTTAGTCTCCGTGGGCTTACTTGGGGGTCTAGACTAAAAGAAATAGGGTTTCCCTGACACTTGCCAAGTGAGCCGTCAAAAACGTCCTGGAATTCCTGGATTAGGTTTTCTTCCCAGTCAGTTGTGGCCACTCGGTCTATCCCGGTCATCCCGATGCCCAATGGCATGAACCATTTGATGCCCAGGAGGCTTGGTCGGTCTCGGTCGACTATGGTCAGCGGTAGCACTTCAACATGATGTTTGTAAGTGACTCGGAATTGTCCCATGCCGACTACAGTGATTCGGTTTCCCTGGTAGTCTTTGAGTGTTAGCCGCTGCTTCTGGAGTTCTTTAGGTTTGATATCTGGGACTAGTTGTTTGAGGGTGTCCCAAGATACCATGGATAGGAAGGATCCAGAGTCTACTTCCATTTCGCAGGGCTTTCCTTCGGTTTTCACAATTATCTTGACTTTCTTTCCACTTTCCGTCTGAGCTCTTCCTATAGTAACAGTCTGATGTGTATTCTCTCGGTTAGAGGTTCACTTGTTCCGCTGCCACTTTCTCTCAGCTTGCCTGGGCTCAGCCTGTGTGGGGGAGTTGTTGCGTCTCATTGGGCTGTAGTTTTTCTTGTTCCTGCAGAATTTCTCGACATGCCCTCATTTCTTGCAAGTTCTGCAAATGGCATCAAGAAACCTGCATTCAGCTCGAGGATGAATTTCCTCCGCAGCCAGCGCATTCCCGCCAATTTCTCCTTTCGCGCTCTTTCTTGTTGGCGTACAGGCGGTGGACCTCGTCATCTACTTCATCTGATTCGGACGTCTCGCCATAATCTTTGTGGTGAGTGATAGCGGGAGACTGTTTTTTTCCTCTGGCCAGGCTTGTTTTGTCTCCGTTCGAGTTCATCTGCTTCATTTTGACAGCCAATTTTTTCGTGGCTTCAGCGGCTGTGGCTTCCGCGATGGCCTCGGCTATGGTTATGTTGGGCTTGTTTAATAGTTTGCTCTGTGTTGTCAAGTCTCTTAAGCCCAACTCTACTCGGTCTCTCATGGCCTCATCTAGGTTTAGGAATTCGCACTCTCCCCCTATTTGTCGGACACCAGCTACGAAGTCAGCGATGGTCTCACCTTCTCTCTGGTCTCTTCGATAGAATTCGTGTCGCTTTATAAGGTTGGACACCATCAGGGCGTAATGAGCTTTGAGCAGCCTCTGAAGTTCTGGCTACGTCAATTGCTTGACGTCTCGGGGCTTCGCTAGGGCTTTGGCCATCTTGAAGATTGTAGGTCCGCAGTGTGTTAAGAACACAGCCCTCTTGCGCTGATCTGAGATTCCCTCCATCTCATTGCTTTCCAAGTACATCTGGAAACGGTCTACATAGGAATCCCAATCCTCTTCGTTGGGATTAAAAGGTGCGGGCGGTGCGTTGTTCCTGGCCATTCTGTTTGCCGTCTGGAATTCTATATCACCGCGTGCTTGGTCTCGCGTTTAGGACAATCCCACCTTCGTCGCCAGTGTTCTGTCCGGAAAAACGCAAGGTAGACCGGGTTCCAACAACAAAGTCTTTATTCCAACACAATCAGTAAAAACGGAACATTGGCTCAAGCCGCGACAGCCTTTTACACTCTCCTGTCTGCCGGCTTGTAGCCAATGACATTCATTTGATTTTGCCGCCTTTATGCGGCTTCGAGGTAGTAACCAATCGTTTTTAGTAACCAATCAGAATGAGTTATTTGGAGCCAACTATTTTATACAGAACAAAAACCATGAACATTCTGTCAAATTACAATGATTGCAGACAGTGGTGGGATTTAATTTTTTTTACTACCGGTTTTGTGGGTGTGACTTGGTGAGCATGGCAGAGGAAGGATACTGTAAATCTCCAGTCAGAGATGGTTTTTGCCAGTTCTCCGAACTACTCAAAATTTCCACTACCGCTTCTCCAGAACTGGTCAGAATCTGCTGAATACCACCTCTGATTACAGAACATTTTCTTACTGATGTTCTTGAATGGGATTGTGATGTTAAGAGGCTTGGTGATATGGCACATATGTTGCTATATTTAAATCCTCTATGTAAAAATCTATCAATCCTTTACTGTAGCTGTCATAACATTTGAATTATAATAAATCACTATATAAGAATGTTTAAGGACAATCTATAAACAAAAAGTGGTTTGATTATTTGACAACACAAATAGAAACATTAATAATTTAAGACATTGTGTTTAACAAATCATGATTCATATCCTGATATGAATCATGAGATATAAAAGGAAACAATATATTCAAACAAATAGATTTCACAATCATTCTGTAATCCCTACCTGATTCTTATTTCAGATCCAATCTAATTTCTGGATAAATTTACTATCTAGTAAGCAGGCATGCTTAAATTCATTAAAATATTTTCTTTAAAATATACCTCAGCCCAGTTGCAGTAAGCAAGTATAAGGCTATACATTTTGGTATAGTTGTCTCAAAAGGAAGCATATGAAGCTTTGAATGTTTGAATGAAGAGTTTCTTGGTTTGTCATATATTTTACCTTTCAATCATGGCATCAGTAGTTAAAACCTACTTTTTGTTACGTGATCAACACATAATAGTCAGTGAATATCCATGGCTCCATGTTTCTGAATATCCTTGGATAAACTTCAAATGTGAGACACCAGGATTTGGTATACCAGTGTCATCTTGTTTTATGTATCTAGAAAATAAAATGAAAAGAAATGGCAGGAGTTCAAGATCATTTGTTATCCATCCAATTTATCTATTACATAATTTTTTTTGTACTCTAGAGATAACATAAAATTTTTGGATTCTAGACATAACATGGATAGAAAAAAACAAAGGATGAGAATAGTCCAAATCTTCAAATCCCTCTCTATAATAATTATGAAGCAAGTATCACATCTATAGTTTTGCCTTCAGGAAGTCTCAAAGGTCATTAAAATGTAACTTTGATTTAATCTATGAAAATGCATTACATAAAATTAATCATATAGATTGTACTCAGCTCTACTTCCTGGCATCTCTTTTCTCTCTTACCTAGTTGAGCACTGTACAACTTTAGACTCTAACTATTAAATATTTTCATTTGCTACTGATATGTCCCAAAATTAAAAGAAATCTTATGGTGAAGTAAAAGTTGTCTGAGTTAAAATAATTTTCTTTATGTTCAACTAAATGGGTTTGTGGTTGTTGGGTCTTTTTTTTTAAGCTATCTAATAAGACTACAGTTACTGCATCATTATATATTTGGTCCTCAGAAATTACTCATAATTTGCAAGAATAGTAAGACTGGACTGCTGACTCTTTTGAATCCTTCTGTTAAGGGTGTAGTGATACTGTGACATAAAACCACACCCAACAGGTGTTGCCAAAGTTTGCTTATGAAATACCTTGAGAGATTCAGCAAAATATTGTGACACTAGGAGCTGGTTTCTATGGAATCCTTTTGAGTAAAACACAGAGCAATGAATTAATCAAAATTCTACAATGAGGCCAAAACCCAAAACAATTGATAAAATTCACAAATTTAATTTTGAAGAATTAATAACTTTGGGAATTATACTTAACCATAATAAAATAAAGTGCATGGAAACAGGCTTTCTTAAGACTCTGAGAGATGTCTAAGGAAAAGTTCTGCTGAGACTTTTGCCCTTCATTCAAAGGCAGTTTTGCAAGTGGTTTATCCATTAAATGTAATGGTTTTTCAGTGTATTCAGTGACATAAATTCATGTCTAATAGTCTTTGAGATATGGAGTGTTTTTTTCTCTCATAGTGATCAATTAACCAATCATTCTTATTTCTGAACGAGAAGTGTTGGACAACAGTGGTGTCCCCCAAGGCAATGTTTTAAGACCAATTCTTTTCATACTCTACATAAATGACCTCTGTGATCATATCAAGAGCAACTGTGTTCTCTTTGCTGATGATGTAAATCTATTCACCAACAATGAATTCACCACCAACAATGCTGCTACCCTTCAAAAAGACCTTGACTGTGTATCAGAATGGTCAATCAAATGACAACTTCAAATCTCAACAAATAAACGCCCTGTCCTACATATTGGCAAAAGAAATCAGAAAATAAAATACAGGCTGAACAGTCAAGACCTTGTTGATGATCCAAACTCTGTCAAGAATCTTGGAATATTCATCTCAAATGACCTAAGTGCAAGAGCCCACTGTAACTACATAGCCAAAAAGGCGTTAACCTAATCTTACGTAGCTTTTTCTCTGATAATATTACACTAATAACTATAGCATACAAAACATTTGCTAGATCAATACTTGAATACAGCTCATCAGTCTGGAACCCACATTATGTATCTGATATTAACACAATTGAGAAAGTCCAGAAATATTTCACAAGAAGAGTTCTCTACTCCTCTAATCATTGCAGAATACCTTATGCCACCGGACTCGAAATTCTAGACCTAGAAAACCTAGAACTTGGTTTTGGTCCGATCTAAGTATGGTATATAAAATCATACACTGCAATGTGCTTCCTGTCAATGAATACTTCAGCTTCAACCATAACAACACAAGAGCACACAATAGATACAAACTCAAGGTTAATCGCACCAAACTTGATTGCAGGAAATATGACTTCAGCAACAAAGTGGTCAGTCTGGAATACTTTACCTGGCTCTGGTTTCTTCCCCAAATCCCAAAAACTTTAACCTTAGACTATCTACTATTGACCTCACCCCTTTCCTAAGAGGTCTGTAGGGGGTGTGCATAAGCACACCAATGTGCCTACCGTCCCTGTCCTATTGTTTCTTTTATATATTTTTTTATTTTTCTTATATGTATCCATGTATTCATAACTATGTTTTATTTATACCTATTATCTTGTAAGCAATTAACAAAAATAAAATAAAATAAAATAAAATAAAATAAAATAAAATAAAATAA
>BLBF01000007.1:56940320-56956157 GCA_015471245.1 Laticauda colubrina | reverse complement strand
AAATAAAATAAAATAAAATAAAATAAAATAAAATAAAATAAAATAAATAAATTGGGGGAAGGGGAGAAATAGACCTGTATGGAGTTTGGCTCACAATTACTGGCAATTCATAGAAAATGAGCCAGACGCTAATATACAGCAAATACAAAAGCAATGACTTTAAACAAATAGTATCACCCCTCAGACGTAGCCCAACTTTTTTCTGATTTCCATATGAAATGACAAAGATATTACTATTTAATATTAGTGCCAAGGCATCAGAGGAATGAACTCTAATTCCAAATTAGGAGATTAAGTTGAAATTTAAATTTGAAGGTGCTTAAATTAATTAATTCATGATAAAAATATACTCCCTGGAAGTATCTTCACTATATGTAAGCTTCCTAGAGTCATTAGGAGGCAACCAGTCTATAAATTGTATAAACAAATGCAATTGATTTAGAATAATTTATTGATTTGTTATTTCATAATCTCACTCAAAAGTTTCTGCTGAATAACAGAATGCTAGAAAAGTCTTCACAGGATAAGAGAAGTCTTAAGTTCTGTAGGTTGCCCTATATTTATTTTGATATAACACCCTGCTATTCTTGATAATATCACAGTTTACAACTTTCAGGTTTGTTGTTTATGGAGCATATTTGCCAGTACCTGTGATTAACAATCACAATTTCCTAATTACTTAGGAAACTGCTTATGGGTGATAATTATGAATGCTTTTGTGTCACTTCAGTTGTAAGAATTTACAAGTGACAATATATATGTAAGCATCAAAATTATGAAAATATACAAACATAAAAGGTACAATCAGATAGTATATTCTGATATAAATAAATATAAAATTCTAAATGACAATGCAAGTAAAGATTAATTTATGAAACATGACCCCAAAGCCTAAACAAATAAAGGCAATATATTTTTTTTAAAAAAAATTAAATTATGCACGTGTTGATGTTAATGGACAAACTTATATTTTACACAGCTACACAACTTGCTTCTCAAAACTCCATCATTTTGTATTGATGTTGTAGAAAAGGCTGCTTGACAAGTAATTCAAGAGTTGTCATTAGGAGTTGAGTTTACAATACTTTCTCCTTTTGAATCTGATCATGTTAACTGATACTGTATTTCACAATACCCAATGCCAAGTCATCAGTTCACTTGATGCTGTCAGTAACATGTTCTGTAATAAATGTGGGTGGATGAGAGTGGAGCAGTGGAGTGAAGTAATCCAAGCTTTGCTTTTCACATATTATCAATCTGAACAATTTCTGAAAATTCCTGATGAACATAGTTTGACTAATCTAATGAATTGTATTTCTCGTAATCCATTTGGAAAGCAAATGCTTGTCATTCAGTTATCCTCGAAATTCCCAGATGATGCAGTTTCATCATTTTTTAAAATGTCAGTGCTTTCCTTTGTCATACCCATGGATTTGTTTGAAAGTCTTCTGTTTAATAGTTAAAGGTCTAGTATGCTTGTGAGGATCAGTTGAGGAATTGGTTTGTGATTGTCTGTTCCCAGAAATATTATACAGATAATTTTATGTTTTCACCAATGTTTGTACTCATGGGCAATATACTTAGAAGATAGCACATCTATTAATATCTATTGGGTCCTCTAGATATTAATCTATAAATAATGATACACATGACATAGCCATTATTTTTACAAAATAAAATTATAATATCTGAAGCATCTGTGAAAATTAAATGCATAGTAATTCTTAAAAGGGCTCTTTTGTATGCTTTCAGAATAATTGGAATCCCATCAGAGGTAAACAATTATCTGATCTTCCAAAACTTGTTATTCTTTCATAAAACTCCATCATACAACAAACTCTGTAACATTGGACAACATTCATATTCCTGTCATATGAAGTTGGTCCCTTGCTTCCTTGCTCCCTGTATCTTTTATTACACCACCAGAATTTTGTCAGTGACAGAAGCTGTTGTTATTTTATTTTTGGGCTTTTACTTTTCCAAGCTCTGTTG
Organism: Laticauda colubrina; assembly: GCA_015471245.1. NCBI lineage: Eukaryota > Metazoa > Chordata > Lepidosauria > Squamata > Elapidae > Laticauda > Laticauda colubrina. Next base: position 56,954,165 of record BLBF01000007.1, on the reverse strand, counting down.
TTGTTTTTTTTGAATTTGATTTTGGTTTCTTTATCAAGCATAGGGTTGTTGCTTGAATCCTTTTGAAGTTTCTCTAGTGTGGTGTTTGCCACCCGAATTCAGAAATTGCTTGCATTAAAAGTTCAAAACAAACTCGCAACAATAGCAGATGAAAATTGTAACCATCTAACATTTGCGAGAAGGAGAGATTCCTGAAATAAAACTATTAAAGTTACTAAATATGGCAAACAGAGAAAAGTAATACACTATCAAGGGGAAAAAGCCAATGTTTTCTAAAATCATTGTTTTGACACAACATTTTATACTAAAAATTGAACTTTACTTTGTCTCTCAGATATGTACGGGAGATGAACATGGTGAAGGACGGATGCATATGAAGTCTTTGGCTCACATCAGAAAAGGAACTTAGTTTGAAGGCATAAAGCCCATGTCACACTGAACCAACGGATGCAAAGAGGATGTAAAACGGACAAAAAACCTTGCCATCTGTTGGTTAACGCGATGTATCTTTTCTGTACTCACTGCCTCCGTTTTGCTTCCTCTCTATCCGTTCAGCATCCGTTTATGGACGTTTCATCTGCTCAGAAAGTTTTGGGCTGCCTAAAACTTTTCCGCGGAAAATGTATCCAGTTCGTCCATTCTGCATCCGCTACGCATCCGTTAGGCATCCGTTACGCATCTGTTACGCATCTGCTATATCCGCTAGGCATCCATTCCGCATCCGCGCAACTCCATCCGCTCCAGCGGTAAACGGACGCAGGGAGGAAGCGGAATGAATGCAGAACGGATGCAGAACGGATGGCTAGCGGATGCAGAATGGAAACAAAGCATTTAAAACGGAAAAAACGTTCGCAGAGGGGACCTATCTCAGATATTAAGGATGTCTAGAGGATGCCTACAGGATGCCTAGAGGATGCCTAGCGGAAAACCTATACTGCCGATAAAAAGGGGGAGCAACTCGCCTGCATCGCACTTTCAGAACAGCAGCCCAGCGGTGCAGACCTCTGCAGCCTTCATCTACCTCTTCCTCTTCCACAGCATCCAGTCATATCCACCGTGGATTGTAACAAAGTCCTTTTGGCAGCCACCATCGTTCTGCAACAATGCGAAGCCATCTGCAGGTTCTGTGAACACTACTGCGAGAAGAAAAGGAACCACCCAAAAAGAGTCTGGGTCCGAAGATGGTTCACCAGTAGAGCGGAGGATGGACTGTACAACAAGCTGATGGTGGAGCTCAGGAGCGAAGACACTCGTGCATTCCAGAACTTCATGAGGATGCCTCCAGCCATGTTTGACAAAATTGTGCAGTGCCTGACACCCAGGTTGACCAAGGCAAACACCAGCTTCCGGCCCAGCCTGGAACCAGGGCTCAAGGTGGCACTCACTCTGCGCCACCTGGCCTCAGGGACCTCCTACAGGAGCATGCAGAATGGCTGGAGGGTGCCACACAACACCATCAGCATTGTGGTCAGAGAAGTGGTGCAGGCCATCATCGAAGAATACAAGGAGGAGCTCCTCCAGTACCCCTCCACTGAAGAAGGATGGAAGAAAGTTGCAGAGCAGTGGTATCAGAAGTGGAACTTACCACACACCATTGGAGCCATAGATGGCAAGCACGTGGCCTACAAAGCTCCAGCCAAGTTGGGGTCCACTTATTTCAACTCCAAGGGCTTCTTCAGCATCATCCTCTTTGCCATGGTCAATGCTGACTACAAGTTCATGTACATCGATGCTTCAGGCAACGGCTCATCTTCGGATGCCCAGGTATACAATGCCAGTCACCTCAAGGAAGGGCTGGAACGCAACCTCATCATGGGCTTCCCAGATCCAGAACCCCTGCCCAACGACACACAAGATGTGCCCTACTTCATCGTGGGGGATGACGACTTCTCCCTCACAACCTACCTCATGAAGCCCTACACCTCTAGACTCCTCACCCGTGAAGAGAGGATCTTCAACTACAGGCTGTCCAGGGCAAGGCGGGTGGTGGAGGAACCTGGCCAACAGGTTCCAGGTACTTCTCACCACCATGCAGCATTGTCCAGAGACCGTGAGGAGGATCATGGAAGCTTGCTGCATCCTGCACAATCTCATGTGCACCCGCTACCCAATCTTGCAGAACAGGCTCGTGGACCTCCAACAAGCCAATGGGGTCATGGAGCCTGGGGAATGGAGGCAAGGGCAAAACCTGATCGACACTGAGGATGTGCAAGGCCCCAACAGAGCCTCAAATGAAGTGAAGAAGCAGTGCAACCTCCTGAAACACTGGTGCAACTCCCCAGCTGGAGCAGTGGAGTGGCAAGACAGGATGGTAGATGCTTAATGGATGCTTCCTTCAGCCTGTCTCATCACACAGATGAGATTGGGCCATGTATGTTTGGTTGGCCTACAATGAACAGGGCGTTTAATAAAGAGTTGTGTTTATGTTGACATGTGTGGATAATTATTACATTATTATTGATAATAAAGGGCCGTAGGTGTGGCACCTGGGAGGGTGGACCATACAGTCCCACTATGCTTGCACTGGAGGTTTATCTATCCCACAGCTATTACCCATCCCAAAGGTATCCCTGCCCATCCCACAGGTATCCCTGCCCATCCCACAGCTATCCTTACCCATCCCACAAGCATGCAAAGGCTTAAACCATTTCTAAAAGTTTCCACCAAGATTTTATTAAAAAAAAGAAATGAAGCAAGTGTGTGAATCATAAATAGACTTTATTAACAACAAGCTATAAGACAAAAATGAGTCTCTGGCACTCCACTTGGTCGCTCAGTCCAAGGGGTGAAGGGTGCAGGTGCTGTGGAGGTGGCTGATGCTGGAGTGCTTGTCATCAACTCCTCCAGAAGCAGAAGCAGCAGAAGCGCCAGCCCCAGAAGAGCGAGCCCGTGCGGCAGAAGCCCCAGCAGAACCAGAGTGAGGGCCAGGGGGCGGGATGGTAGCCCTGTACCTCTTGCCAGGGCTGGCAGCAGATGGCTAAGGCTTGCTGTGCTTCCGCATGGTTGTGGGGTTGCTGGCTGGCAGGGAGGCTGGCAGGAACCAAGGCTGGCAGAAAGGCTGGCAGGGAGGCTGGCACCAAGGCATGCAGGAAGGCAGGCAGGAAGGCTGGCAGGGAGGCTGGCACCAAGGCTGGCAGGAAGGCTGGCAGGGAGGCATGAACCAAGGCTGGCAGGAAGGCTGGCAGGCAGGTTGGCAGGCAGGCAGGCACCAAGGCTGGCAGGCAGACATGAACCAAGGCTGGCAGGAAGGCTGGCAGGCAGACATGAACCAAGGCTGGCAGGAAGGCAGGCAGCAAGGCTGGCAGGCAGACCGGCTGGCAGCAAGGCTGGCAGGGAGTCTGGCAGCAAGGCTGGCAGCAAGGCTGGCAGGCAGGGCAGGCAAGGCAGTCGATGTGTCCGGCAGCAGGTCTTTCCTCTGAATGGCGACCTGCTTCCGAGCTGCTTCCGTTATATCCACAGGGCTGATGCAATGCATCCTCCCTGCATGCGCAGTGAATGACAGGCATCCGTTAGGCTTCCGCTGTGCATCCGCTTCATCCGTTCGGCGTCCACTCTGCTTCCGCTCTTTCCGTTCCGCGTCCACTTCGCTGAGGCCCCCCGGAAGCCCTGCGGATGTGCCACCAACTCCCATCCGCTTCCATCTGCTAAGCTTCCGTTCCGCATCTGCTTTGTATCCGCCCTGCGTCCTCCCCGCGTCCGTGTTATCCGCTCTGGTTATGCAAATTTTCGCCCCTTTTGAGAGCGGATAACAACGGATGGAACATTTTGCTCATCCGCTGTGTCCTTTTTGCATCCGTTGGCCAGTGTGACATGGGCTTAAAATAGAGTTACCAAAAATTCATTGGTGGTACCTGTGCCTTTTTGTTGCCATCTAGTAAGTGCCCTGATTTATGCAGCCTAGATTCCCTACAGGTCTCTCAGATGCTGGCATATTATTTAAATGAAACAAGATGTCCTCTTCTTCTGAATATGAGACCACAAGAGGAAGGGTAGTCTACCTGGTGCTTTGCAGATGATTTGGGGTATAATGCTCAAAATCTCAATCCATTGACTGGCTCAACTAGAACTGTTTCATTTGGAAATTTAAAACACATTATGTGAATTTTTATTTCTTAGTTTTGTTTGCTTGAAGATATCATAACCAGCTTATGGAAGCAGGTATAAATGAAGAGGAAAGCAGTTCCACACCAGAAAAGTTGATCAAATTGGAGAACATCAAATACTTATCTTTACCAAATGATATCCTGTAATGGATTTTGTAACCAGCAATGAACATTTTTGACAGAGAAAAAGAAAGAAAGAATTGCACATGAACCTAAAAAACTATTTTGCATCCATATTTTTCATCTATAGAAATTCTTAAAGTGTTTCAGAATTTCCATACTACCTCAGAAAAGTTAAGGTGAAAAATCATTGTCTTCTAGGTTTATATGAATTTGAGTTAGGTTTATCCTGCATTATTTTCCATAAGATAAACTGCTGATTTTGCATCCAATGTGGCAAGCAAAATTGGAGGGAATAATTTTTACCAGTTGCAAAGTCTTGGATGTTCTTATCAGATCTATAAAAATTAAATCATACTGTAATTTCTTGAGAGTTCAATATAGTAGCACAAATAAAGAAATAACAATTTATGAGAGCAAATATTTTCTAGGGTTCAGACGTATTTTGTCATTTTTTTTCTTTCGTGGGATTCTAATGAACTGATAGTTTATTGGTTTTCTGTTGGCATAGATTTGTAAACCTCTGTGGCATAATTGTATTTGAATGAAAGTGTGCGCATAATTTTAGTAAAAAAAATGTATTATTTGTGAATGTGTCGAGTACAGTTTTATTTCCAATGATTTTTTCCTTGTGAAAAAATGTTTTGCTGCAATGATTGTTTATGTGTATATGTTTATGACACTTGTTGCCTGATGATTAATCTCTTAGGCCTTCTCTAGTAATAGTAGAAAATGATACCTGTCAACATGTGCCACAAGTAAGTTAATTGCTAAATTTAGATTTATGGCCATTCTGATTAGATATTGGAGTACCAAGTCAAGCCCTTGGAATTCTGACATGTGAATATAGGTGACATCCTATCCAAATGCATCTGTTATTTAGTGACATTTCCTTGAGCATAAATTGTGTAGTTTGAAATATTAGCATATACCGATAGAAATATTAGCATGAATGAATAAGCTGATATATTTCTGAATGTTAAAGCCTTTTTTTCCCCTTTCCTTTGACCATTCTTACTATCACAACTCTTCAATGGAAAAGTTGAACTTATTCAAATCTACAGGATACCTAAAGGGACACATGTTTAGTTCTTGATAGCATATGTTAGTCTATGCTATTCTGGGTAAGAATAAACATATCTTTTAAAGTTAAATTAATATTGGATCGACCTTGCATATTCATTGGGGTCTATGTTCAGCCTTGTTAGAATTATGAAGAAAAAAAGATGACTTACACCACAGCTGTACCCATAACTCCACATACAACCTCCAGAAAACTTAGTTAGGGTCTATGGTGATCTCAACTTGTTACCAAACTGAAGATATTAATGTGACCATGGATGAAACTTCTTAAGACCCTGTCACACTGCCCAACGGATGCAAAACATTAGTAAAAAGGACACAATGGATGAGAAAACTGTTCCATCCGTTGTTAACCGCTCTCAAAAGGGGCAAAAATTTGCATAACCAGAGCAGATAACACGGAAAAGAACGGATGCAGGGAGGACGCAGAGTGGTTGGAAAGCGGATGCGGAACGGAAGCCTAGTGGATGTAAGCGGATGAGAGCGGATGGCACATCCGCAAGACTTCCGGGGGACCTCAGCAAAGTGGACGTGGAATGGATGAAGCGGATGCAGAGCGGACGCGGAACGGATGAAGCGGATGCACAGCGGATGCACAGCGGATGAAGTGGATGCAGAGCGGAAGCCTAATGGATGCACAGCGGAAGCCTAACAGATGCCAAGCGTTAATTGCGCATGCGGGGGGGATGCATTGCGTAAGTCCCACGGATATAAAGGGAAGCAACTCGGAAGCAGATCACCATTCGGAGGAAAGACCTGCTGCCGGATGCATTGACTGCCTTGCCTGCCCTGCCTGCATGCCTGCCTGCAAGCCTTGCTGCAAACCTTCCTGCCAGCCTTCCTGCCAGCCTGCCTCCCAGCCTACCTCCCAGCCTGCCTCCCAGCCTCCTGGCCATCCTCCCTGCCAGCCTTGCTGGCTGCCTGCCTGCCAGCCTTGCTGCCAGCCTGCCTTCCAGCCTCCCTGCCAGACAGTCTGCCTGACAATCTTGGTGCCTGCCTGCCTGCCAGCCTTGGTGCTTGCCTGCCTGCCAGCCTTCCTGCCAGCCTTGGTGCCTGGCTGCCTGCCAGCCTTCCTGCCAGTCTTGGTGCCTGCCAGCCTCCCTGCCAGCCTCCCTGCCAGCCAGCAACCCCACAACCATGGGGAAGAAGACAAAGCAGCAACATGCCGCCATTCCTGGCAAGAGGGAGAGGGCCACCCTCCCGCCCCCTGTCCCTGACTCTGCTTCTGCTGGGACTTCTGCTGGGGCTTCTTCTGCTTCTGGAGGAGCTGATGATGCTGCTTCTGGCGGTGGAGCTTCTGCTTGTGCTTACTCTGCTGAAGCTGCTCCTGGCGGTGGTGCTTCTGCTCGTGCTTACTCTGCTGAAGCTGCTTCTGGCGGTGGTGCTTCTGCTGGTGCGTACCCTGCTGAAGCTGCTCCTCATCCTGCTGGTCCTGCTCGTCCTGCTTGTCCTCCTGGACTTGCTCGTCCTGCTCATGCTCCTGGTCTTGCTGGCGCTGCTGGTGCTTACTCTGCTGCTGATGATCCTGGTCCTGCTGGTCCTGCTGCTGCTGCTGCTGCTGCTGCTGATGATGATGATAATGATGATGATCCTGCTGGTGGTGCTGCTGCTGCTGCTGCTGCTGCTGCTGATGATGATGATTATGATCCTGCTGGTGATGATGATGATGATGATCCTGCTGGTGCTGCTTCTGCTGGTGGTGTGGAGGAGCAGCCCCTACTACCTGGGAGCCCCTCTGATGAGGGCCCATCTGGTCCTGCCAAAGGGAGGAAGAGGCATATGCGGGGACGGGAGAGGAGGCAATACTCCATTGAGGAGGAACATGAGGATGAGATGCTGGAGTGGCTGAGAGAGAATGACTATCTGTGGCGGAAGGGACACCGTCTCTACAGGGACACCAAGCGGAAGCATGCTGCTTGGAGAGAGAAGGTGGAGAGTCTGGGCTACACTTCGGGGGTGTTCCTCGGCTGTTGGAAGCACATGCACACCTGGTATGGGAAGCTGCACCTCAAGAAATCTGGCCAGGCCATGGTTAAGCTGACGGACAGAGAGACCTACATCATGGCCAGGTGCAGCTTCCTGGAGGGTGAGATCCACCACCGAGGAGCACCAGCATCCCCTCTCACTACCCTCTCTCTCCGGCAGCCTGCTGAGAGTCAGTCCTCTTGCGGCCGAGAGTCAGCTCCTGTCTCCAGGCAGGTTTCTGTGGAGTGTGCCACGGCGGAGAACCCACGGACAGGGGTTTTAACCATGGTGGAGCGCGTGGAGGACTCCCTGGTGTGGTGGGAGAAAGGAGATGGCACGTCCACCACAGCCCTACCTGCATTCACCCCCAGCTCCACCTCCACAGAAAGGCAGAGAGCCAGACCGGAGGGGCAGAGCCACACTGTCCTGCTGGAGATCAGGGACACCATCCGGAGCAGCATAGATCTCCTCTCTCAGCTGGTCCACACCGACTCTTCAACCTCCAACCGCAAGCCCATCCTCACCTATGTCAACCAGACCCTCACGGACATGGAGGAACCCCAGTATCAGGTGGTGAAGGACCGGATCACCGAGCTGCTTCACAACCCTCCAGACCCAGAGGAACCTGCTCCCACCCAGTCCAGGTCTGCTCCTCCACCCCAGGTGATGTCCCTCCCATTCCAAGGCTTCCCACAGGCCCTCACCTACCAGGGCTATAGCTACCAGGAGGTCCAGCAGCACAAGCAGCAGCCCTTCCCAGTCCAGGCACAGAGTCATCGGACGACACCGCTGCCACCGGTTCCACTGATGCCACCAATGCCACCCATGACACTGATGCCACCGACGCCACCGACGCCACCGATGCCACCAACGCCAGTCCTCACCCAGCTGCAGACCAGACAGCCCCACTACAGTGCTCCTTCCTCCACCCCACAGCCAAGCCCGGCCTCAGTACATCTGTCATCGGTACTGGGGCTGACACCCCATGGCATGGAGGAAGGAGCTCTCAACATCACGGGTCTGAGCCAGCTGTCCGAGAGCTTTCTCAACACACCATCACCTATTGTCCTCTCAGGGCCAGGCACCCCAATGGTGCTTCAGACAAGCACTCCAGCACCAGCCACCTCCACAGCACCTGGACCCTTCACCCCTGAGACTGGGCACACCTCCGAGTGACCAAGAGGAGTGCCAGAGACTGGCTGGCTGGCTACCTGTGGACTTTATTTGGACACTTGACTTGGGTCATTTTTCTTTTACAGCTTGTTGTTAATAAAGTCTATCTTTGATTCACACACTTGCTTCATTTCTTTTTTTTAATAAAGTATTGGTGGAAACTTTTAGAAATGGTTTAAGCCTTTGCATGCTTGTGGGATGGGTTAAGATAGCAGTGGGGTGGGCAGGGATACCTTTGGAATGGGTAATAGCTGTGGAATGAGCAGGGATATCTTTGGGATGGGTAATAGCTGTGGGATAGATAAACCTCTAGTGCAAGCATAGTGGACTGAATGGTCCACCCTCCCAGGTGCCACACCTACGGCCCTTTATTATCAATAATAATGTAATAATTATCCACACATGTCAACATAAACACAACTCTTTATTAAACGCTCTGTTCATTGTAGGCCCACCCAACATACATGGCCCAATCTCATCCGTGTGATGAGACAGGCTGAAGGAAGCATCCATTAAGCATCTACCATCCTGTCTTGCCACTCCACCGCTCCAGCTGGGGAGTTGCACCAGTGTTTCAGGAGGTTGCGCTGCTTCTTCCCTTCAAGTGAGGCTCTGTTGGGGCCTTGCACATCCTGAGTGTCTATCAGGTTTTGCCCTTGCCTCCATTCCCCAGGCTCCATGTCCCCATTGCCTTGTTGGAGGTCCCCGAGCCTGTTCTGCAACACTGGGTAGCGGGTGCGCATGAGATTGTGCAGGATGCAGCAAACTTCCACGATCCTCCTCACGGTCTCTGGGCGATGCTGCATGGTGGTGAGAAGTACCTGGAACCTGTTGGCCAGGATGCCAAAGGCGTTCTCCACCACCCGCCTTGCCCTGGACAGCCTGTAGTTGAAGATCCTCTCTTCACGGGTGAGGAGTCTGGAGGTGTAGGGCTTCATGAGGTAGGTTCTGAGGGAGAAGGCATCATCCCCCATGATGAAGTAGGGCACATCTTGTGTGTCGTTGGGCAGTGGGTCTGGATCTGGGAAGCCCATGATGAGGTTGCGTTCCAGCCCCTCCTTGAGGTCACTGGTGTTGTATACCTGAACATGAGCCATTGCCTGAAGCATCGATGTACATGAACTTGTAGTCAGCATCGACCATGGTGAAGAGGACGATGCTGAAGAAGCCCTTGTAGTTGAAATAAGTGGACCCCAACTTGGCTGGCGCTTTGCAGGCCATGTGCTTGCCATCTATGGCTCCAACGGTGTGGGGGAAGTTCCACCTCTGATACCACTGCTCTGCAACTTTCTTCCATCCTTCTTCAGTGGAGGGGCACTGGAGGAGCTCCTCCATGTATTCTTCGATGATGGCCTGCACCACTTCTCTGACCACAATGCTGATGGTGTTGTGTGGCACCCTCCAGCCATACTGCATGCTCCTGTACGTGGTCCCTGAGGCCAGGTGGCGCAGAGTCAGTGCCACCTTGAGCCCTGGTTCCAGGCTGGGCCAGAAGTTGGTGTTTGCCTTGGTAAACCTGGGTGTCAGCCACTCCACAACTTCGTCAAACATGGCTGGAGGCATCCTCATGAATTTCTGGAATGCATGAGTGTCTTCGTTCCTGAGCTCCACCATCAGCTTGTTGTACAGTCCGTACTCTGCTCTTCTCCTGATCCATCTTCGGACCCAGACGCTTCTTGGCCGCCTCCTTTTCTTCCCGTAGTAGAGTTCACAGAGCCTTTAGATGGCTTCACACTGTTGCAGAACTATGGTGGCTGTCAAAAGGACTTTGTTACGATCCATGGTGGACATGACTGGATGCTGTGGAAAAGCAAGAGCCAGATGAAGGCTGCAGAGGTCTGCACAGCTGGTCTGCTGGCCTTAAAGTGAGATCCAGATGAGTTGCTCCCCCTTTTTATAGGCAGGATAGGTTTTCCACTATGTGTCCCTTTGCTTCCTCTAGGCATCCTCTAGACATCCTTTATATCCGAGATAGGTCCCCTCTGTGAATGTTTTTTCCATTTTAAATGCTTTCTTTGCGAGTTGCATCCGCCGCTTTCATCCTTTCTCCATCCGTTCTCATCCATTCTGCATCCGTTCCGCGTCCGTTCCGCTTCCTTCCTGCGTCCGTTTATCGCTGGAGCGGATCGAGTTGCGCGGATGCGTAGCAGATGCCTTGCGGATATCGCGGATGCGTAACGGATGCAGAATGGATGCCTAGCGGATGTCTAGCGGATGCAGAACAGATGCATTGGATACACTTTCCACGCAAAATTTTGAGCAGCTCAAAACCCTCTGAGTGGATGAAACGTCAATAGACGGATGCTGGACGGATAGAGAGGAAGAAAATGTATGCAGTGAGTACAAAACGGAAGCATCGCGTTAACCAACGGATGGCAAGTATTTTTCTCCATTTTACATCCTCTTTTCATCCGTTGGTGCAGTGTGACAGGGGCTTTAAATACACAACTGGAAAGAATAATGGCAATTACATTTAAATAATTAAGTGTAAACTTTAGTTGTCTGGCCCTTATAATTTTAAAATTGCCTCAGTGAATCACTTAGAAACCAGAATAAATTTCCCACCTCTGATTTGGATCAACAGTTTTTGAGGGGGGAATAACTGGCTTTTAAATAGTTAGAGCTCTTTCATGGAGTATCTTTTCACAAGAGGAAGAGAGGAATACAGCTCTCTTCCTCTGGTCAGTTATCTCCTGTAGCTCATTGCTTTCTAAGAACATCAGAAAGCGGTCAATGTACGACTCCCAATCTTCTTTGGCTGGGTTGAACGGTGCGGGCGGCACATTGTTACCGGCCATCTCAGTCGCTCAGTTCTGGTTGCCACGTGCTTCGGTCTCGCTCTTCTAGGACGATCCCATCCTCGTCGCCAGTGTTCTGTTTGGAAATAAGGTATGTGAGACCGAGTTCCAACAAACAGCTCTTTATTAAAACACAATAGTGACTTGTAATGGAACATTTACCCAAGCTGCGGCAGCCCATCTTATAGCGGCTTGCTCATGGCTTGTGGCCAATGACAGTTGTCCAAGTGTTCCCACCGTCAGGCGGGCCAATCGGAATGGCGCTTCACTGACCAATCCGAGAACGGCCTATTCGGCCAATCAGTTTAAGATATTTGGAGTCTACCAAGTTCTATACACAATAGAAGTGAGGTCTTGAATATGTAAGATTGTTGTTCCAAAAATGTTTTTCACAAATTCTTTGTACAAGATGAAAATAAAAGTGTAAGGAAGAGCAGCATCAGAAAAAGGCTATATTTCTGATCTATATTTTTATAGTCAAGTATTACAGCAGTTCATAGATTGTCTTTCTCCAAATGATCAGGTTCCCTGGCCTTTCACAATCCCAGCTGAAACTTTCTACAGAGAAATGGCTATCTACTGGCTATCTGCACAAGGTTTTGGACTACAGATCTCCTAATTCCTGATATTTAGTTGTGTGATAGTAGTTTATATGAATTATAATACAGAATATTCAGGAAAATCAAGGTTGTCTATCCCAGTTGTAGTTATCAGAATAATTTTTTTATAATATGAGAGTGGGATTGGGGATAAGGAGAAGCTAGCTGATGCAGGGCTACCCATTCATATATATGTATATTTAGCCTTTTTGAAATTCTGAAAAAGGGCAGCCGTTTATATCTCATGTAACATTAATGTTTTTTTTCCCTAGCAATGTTTGACTATCCTGTTGGAACAATATACTGTTTTGTCACAGATGCAGAAGATAAAGTGCTAGGACTAATGTTATTAATTTTTGTTCTTAATGTTAAAGGATACAGTTGCTGCGGGAGATTCTCTCCACCGCCCCCATCAATACTGGAAGGATATTTTTCCTCTTTGTTGTTAGACCTAATTGAAGTCTTTGTTGAAACTGTGGGAATCAAAGAGGTCTGGCTAAAAGAACAAGAGATTTGGGTTCTGGGGTTGGTTCTGCCATTTATTTACAATGTGACTTTTACTGTTAATTGAATCTCTCTGCATCATTAACAAAAGTCTGTGTTCTCAAGACAATGTGTTTGTTTACAGTCTTCTGTTATATGAAAGCAAGGACAAAATGCCTTCTTTGTTCTCTGCAGCAAAAGCCTCAATGGTGATAGTTCAAGTACAAATAAGTATAGTTTCTGAAGTCTTCTCTAGCGTCTGCAATTAACCCATTAAAAAAAAAAAGAACAGAGAGGTGATGCCTCCCATATGACTGATATATTTGCAGTTCCTTTTCCCAGTTAGTATAATGTCTAGTGTTAATTCTCATAGTACGAGAACCAGTGGTGGGATTCAAATTGTTTTACCACTGGTTTAGATGTGCTTTGCCTAATGCTGGCGCACAGCTTTCTCCAAACCAGCTGAGGCCTGCAGCGTGAATCAGCTGAGGGGATAAAGAAGAGAAAAGCTCAGGGCAGGTGGGAGGGCCAATCCTGCGCTTTTCTCTCCTTTTTCCTGTCAGCTGATTCACACTGCAGACCTCAGCTGGTGTGGGGATAGCTGCGCACCAGCATTGGCAAAGCACATGCACCAAGCCATGCCCACCAAGCCATGCCCACCAAACTGGTGGTAAAACAATGTCTGAGGATTTTTTCCTCCTCTCAGCTGATTGCAAGCTTTTTGTTTTTTTACTACCAATTCAGCTGAACGGGTCCAAACCGGTAGCATATCACCACCAATGAGAACATAGTATGAACTAAACATAGTATGAACTAAAAACATAAGGGTCATAAGGCACTGGTAGGGTTCTTCTATGGCTGAGCTGATGAAGCAGGTTGTATTTTGATGCCAGTGGTATGGAAGATGAGTTATAGAAAGTGACTAAAAACACAAAGGATGGGAGATTAATTAGAATTAGAAATATTTTGCACAACTGGTAGCCTCGTGTTAAGTGAAAGGTGAAGTTGCAATTTGTCATCAAGTACTAACTAGACTATAAAAGTTGACAGGGATGTCCAACGTATGCATGTGTCAAAATCTTCAAGATGGTGAACATGGTGCTATGAACAGAACTTTACCACTTTTGTACTTGTAGTAGTATATCGGTTTTGAAATGGATAGCTATATAAATTGAATCAAATAAATAAATATAGTGGGGCTGCAGTTATGGCATTGCACCTAAGTTCTTTCTCAGATATCCATGACAATTCAAAGAAAAAAATCACCATTGATGGCAGCAATGGTGTGTGTGACAGAGAAAGGGGTAGGAGGGAGGGAGATGGGGAGGGGGAGGGGGAAGGAGGGAGAGAGAGAGGAGAGAGGAGAGAGGAGAGAGGAGAGAGAAAGAGACAGACAGACAGACAGACAGACAGACAGACAGATACAGAAAGACAGAGAGAGAGAGAGAGAGAGGGAGGGAGGGAGGGAGGGAGGGAGAGAGAGAGAGAGAGAGAGAGAGAGAGAGAGAGAGAGAGAGAGAG
>BLBF01000007.1:56867123-56940310 GCA_015471245.1 Laticauda colubrina | reverse complement strand
AGAGAGAGAGAGAGAGAGAGAGAGAGAGAGAGAGAGAGAGAGAGAGATTTGTATTCCAATAATACTTATTTATCTAAATTTATGGCACAATTGTATGAACCCATGCTATTCTGGGTAACTTCTACAAAAATAAAAGAAGTTTCATCATATGCCAGCATCACCAAGCTGCTGTGCCGCTCCAATAATGAAATAACTAGGCCAGCCCATTTCCTATGAATAAGAAATCAAGGAAATTAAAACAAAACAAAACCAGAACTTTATTTTTGTTTTGTTTTGTTTTGCAATCCTGGCATGGCTAAATCCATCCAAAACCTCTAGAAACTTTGTAGCACTGAATAAAGTTACATAATTGATAATTTCTCCATGCTTCTGACTGTTTTTTTAATATTAAAAAAATCACTACTAAATATCATCTTATTTAAGTTGTATAAACTAGCTTATGGTTCTGGATTGTTCCTAGGCTGCCAAAATTATCCTGTGTGTTGTAGAACATGTCACAGAAATAGACTAAAGATAGGATTTGTTCACCCTAGAACAAATATATGAAGTATCTGTCAAAATCAGTGCAAGTTCTACAAGAGTTGGCTGGAAAATCCAGATGTATGCCATATGTATGTTTTATTGTTTTTTTCCATACATATTTGATTAAGATAACCATATTGCAAATAAATAAATGAACAAACAAACAAACAAGCAGGTGCATCTGACAGATTAACATCCTGGTCACCATATTTTCTTTTATTGTCACGTTATTTTATAAATAAGTTTTTTTTTAATCCACAGATAAATAAACACATAAGGTGTCATCTGTTCTGGAATCCAAATATTGTTATCACTCTAATTGCAGAGAATCTAATTCTATAGTGGGGCTTTCAGCTTTTATACCATTCTGTTATTGAAGAATTAAAGCACAATTAGTGTCACAAAACAATAGTTTGCCTCTTTTAATTATGCTTTGGTTTCTTCTTAGCATAATGTTTTAATTACATCTTTCTCTCTCTCTCTCTTCTGTTTTTATTGATTTGATGCCAGTACAATTGTGTCACCAAGACCTCCCAGTACTCAGTTAATTACCTCGGGGGATTCTGTCTCTTTCACTCTTTTAAAGTAAACCAGATCCCCAACTACCTACAAAATAAAATCCAAACAGGAGATGAAAAGAAAAAGAAAAAGTGTGCTTGTTTGTTTGCAAGACATCCATGCTGTTTCTTGCAAATTCATCAAGTGAAGGTCAGCGAGCACATGCCATTTCTCCGACAAGGGGACGATTATCTGTGCAATCTCATCTGATCCAGCTGCCCCACCAAGTTACCATGGCAAAGTAAACACTTTAGTTGACTTCCGTAGGTGACAAGACAGCACAGGTGAGAGCAATGTACAGATAAAGACTTCTGGAACAGCAACATAATTTTAGAGGAAAACAAACAAACAAAAACCATAATCATTTAAGAGAACTTCACAACAATTCTTTTACACTATGTAATATGTTCCCATCATTACTGGTTTTCTTCATCAAGGTCACCCTTATGTCGAACAACATTTCGATAGCCTATCTTCCTCTACATAAGAGCTTTAAGATCAATAGCTGTGATGGCACCTACACAGGTTTTTGCCAGAAAAATACATGGACAGGATATTCCATTCCTGCAAACCTCTGTTCATATTTTTCCACAGAAGGAAAAAGAATTGCAGCCCTGGCATGTTGTGCTCTCCACATGCTTGAGAATGATTCCTAACATGTTTCCCCTTGAGGAAAAATTAAGATTTAAATCCATTGTAGGCTTTTTACCAGATGGAGTTAAAGAAAGCACAATGTACTTATGGAGAAACATCTTCCTCATGTGAGTCCAAGATAAGTTATGACATCCTGAACTAGCTTTGTCCTCATTCTCTGAAAGGAAAGCCAGGTTCTCCCC
Source organism: Laticauda colubrina (assembly GCA_015471245.1). Classification (NCBI taxonomy): domain Eukaryota; kingdom Metazoa; phylum Chordata; class Lepidosauria; order Squamata; family Elapidae; genus Laticauda; species Laticauda colubrina. Next base: position 56,938,394 of record BLBF01000007.1, on the reverse strand, counting down.
TCTAGATCTTGCCCTCTCTTATCTCCTGCAGCTTTTGTGTGTGTGTGTGTGTGTGTGTGTGTGTGTGTGTGTTTATTAGTGCAAAAAGATCATTTGGGTCTAAATTTCTTGTTCTAGCATTTTACCCTCTATTCTTATCAGCTTACTGAGAAATATAGAAAGAATTCAAAGGTCGATGACAGAGTCTTGCATTGTATATCTAAATCCTGGAGTAATCTCTGACCTCCTTGTGTAAGGCTAGAAAAAAAAACAACCCCTTTTTGAGAATCTTGAAGTTCTGTACTGAAAATGATCCTTCAGTTTCTCCAGGGAAAAAACTACAGTATTCTTTCAAAATTACTTTGGGTGAGATTTTTGAAGCTACTTTACTGCTGTGAAGTGAGGGAGAGCTGTAATTATTTTCAGTTACAATCTTCCTACTGCTCTGTGGCTTCTCTTGATGGCCATACTTCCTCCTCTGAAGAAATCCCCATAGTAGGAGTCCCTGAATAATTTTCTCTGGAGTCTTCTGAAGCATAAGAAGCTAGGGAGGCTGCAGAATCTAGTGGAGAAGATTGTGCAGTAAAATGAAAAGCATACACAAAAACACACATACTACTCAGTTACATGTCATCCTGAAATTGGATTGTGAGGGGGGGGGAATCAAAGTCTGTAGTGGAACAATAGCTTTATGGCAAGTAAGACAAGAGAATGATAGAAAACTCAAACCTTCCCCTCACTTTTGTGCCATTTTCATTTATTTTCTATACTTTGAATATAACTGAATCCCGCACTTCACTCATGTGATATATTCTACACCAGGCATGTCAAACACACATTGTCACAACGGTATTACATAACATATCAGGACTTTTTTCCCCCTTCGCTAAACCAAATGTGGATGTGGCCAGCGCGTGATGTATCTGGCCCGTGGACCAGGAGTTTGACAACCCTGTTCTACACACACACACATACACACACATATATGCTCCTTTACTGAAATGTGACACTCTTCTTCATTTCTCAGCAGACACTTTATGCACTTTCCATGAATATAAGCCGAAATAACAACTGCATTTGGAGGTGCATTGGCTCAGTGGCTTAATGATGCTGGATATGGTCTTTGCTCCAACGGTTCATGTCCTAATATCCTAATATAATATGGCAGGGTGAGCTCCCATCACTTGACTCAGCTTCTACTCACCTAGCAGTTTGAAAGCATCAGCGGTGGGATTCTACCAGTTCGCACCTATTCGCTAGAATTGGTTGTTAACATTCTAATCAGTTCAGAGAAGTGGTTGTTAGAAGAAATTACTGGCCTAATCCTGTGAGGAAGGCAGGAAGGAAACATTCTGCTGTTGCTTACAGAAACTGCCTCTCCGTTAACCCTTATTACATTCTTGGCAGGACTGGACTTCCTGTCTCAGGAACATCTCTGGAGTTTTTTCCCCCTCCTTTGCTGGTACTTTGCTTGTGTGGAGTGACCATTCAAAGTTACAATGGCACTAAAAACAGTGACTTATGATCATTTTTCACATTTACGACTGTTGCAGCATCCCCATAGTCATAAGAGGCCAGGCGAGGAGATGCATGCCTCGATGTGAGGGATATTGAGTTGGCAATGCCCAGCCAATAACATTACCACCAAGCCATGCCCACCACCTAAGTCATGCCCACAGAACCAGTTGTTAAAAAATTCGAATCCCACCCCTGGAAAGCATGTTGTATGTGAATAGATAAATAGGTGCCATTTCACTGAGAAAATGAGCGGATGGGAAAATGAGCGTATTTCGGATGGGTGGTGAGAATTCCACTGGCACTGGACTTTCCCAGCTGCAATTAGGAAGTGGCTTTGATGGAGGGAGAAGACCCTGGATGATGCTGCAGGAAGCCATTTGTCTTTTTTCCTGGTGCACCTTGGACAGCATGTGAGTGTGAACTGAATAGGCTACCAGTCTTAGGCAGCCAAATTACTAGTATGCATTAGCATTGTCATCTAACTGGCTAATGTAACATTGTCATACATTAAAAATAAACAAATAGCCAAAGTTGAACCTATGAAGTGAATACATTTATTTTAAACTATTTATGACTGCAGTCTAACTGTATTTGAAGCTTCCACTGTGTCAACAACAACTGCTTGAAAGGCCCCCAGGTTAGCTTGCTTGCTTGTTTATTTGTTTATTATTTGTTTTTTTAATCCTGCCTTTATTATTTTATAAGTAACTCAAGGTAGCAAAGATATATAATACTCTTACCTCCTTCTATTTTCCTTGCAACTTCCTGTGAGATGGGTTGAGGTGCTAAAGCATGGCTGGTCCAAAGTCACCCATCATTTAAATAAATTCCCAACACAGGATAGCAAGACAATGTATTCTTTGGCACCTGCTAAAGTTTCAGCAAGAACACATTGCAGGTGCTTTGCTGGTCTTATGCCTTATTTATTTCTCAGAAAAGCATTCTACTTACCTACTACCCTTTTAATTATGTACCAAGTCAGCTTCAGAGATGAAACTGTCACCTAAGATGGCTCTGAGGTACTATAAGTTTTTAAAAAGGTGTCCGAGATCCCAGTTGCTCAATTCATATCTGTAAATTGCTGCCACAGGCTATTCAGTTATGCTGGCTTCGATGAGGCACATAGAGAACTCTCTTAAACTCAGATTGTATGATTAGCTTGTATCGGGGAAGCACAGTTTGTTCCTTATATAATAGCTCTTAATTGATAAGCCAGAACTTCAGGTCTACGCAATATCACAATATATAGAAAAGCATTGGCAAAGTTAAAGTAATTTTCAGGCAGAAAATAGTTTCTTTTTCTCATATCAAATGGTTTAAACCTTGACATGTTTATCTTTGTAACCATTCCTTGAATAGCAGTGCACCTTTACCAGTTGCCTGTGAGTCAATGATTAAGTGAATAAGCGATATACTTTGAGGAAAACCAAATAACCCTAGATATTTGTTTAAATGCTTTCCAGTGGTCTTCTGACCAAGGCTTCATTGCACATTTCCCCCTTTCTTTCTCTCTTTCAGCTTGAGAAACCCAGACACAGATTAAAGGATTTAACTCTAAATGCCAATGAAGAAAACAACATGAACCATCCAAACTAGCTGATGACTGGTCTTGGGATAACAAACAACAAGAATGATTTGGAAAAAAAGTAATCATTTCAGACTCCCTACAGGTTGGAGATGGAAGAGAACTGCAAGAGAAATTACTCACTTTCTCTAGGGTGAACATAAAGCTGTTTAGCCATGCAGTTTAGAATTAAAATACCGAACAAGACTGCTGTCATTTGTCCCCAGTTAGTATTCTGACACAATATAAGTGAGCTAGGGTTGGGAAAGTACTTTTTAAGGACATGAAAAAATAATATTGTAGAGGTTTGGCCTTTGGTTCAGACTAGCAACAGAAGCAAGCATTGTTAGACATCTGCCCAGATTCTGCAGGATACAATAATCAAGTTGTAAGAGGCCTGTCACCTTGTTTCTTTCCCTTGATGTCTTATTCATCTGCCTTTTCTGAATATAATGAAGACTGGAAAAAAGGAGCCAGTTTGATGTAGTGGACAAAGCATCAGGTTATAAACTGGGAGACCATGAGTTCTTCCCCCATCTTAGGCATGAATTCACCTGAATGACCTTGGGTCACTCACTCTCATTCTCTCAGTTCTAGGAAGGAGGCAAGGGCTAAATATTTCTGGGGGGGGAAATGCTAAGAAAACTGCAGGGACCAGTCCAGACAATCACAGGGATTCAACAATGACTGGAAAGCAGAAACAACAACAAGAAGAAAACCTTCTACCTACCAATTCCATCTGCGCTTTCTACAATTTTGTAAACAGCAAACTAAAAGACTCAAGGTCCATCCCACTCCTGAAAGGACCTCATGGTAAAGACTGCAATGATGACACTAGTAAAGCCAACCTCTTCAACACATTCTTTGGCACAGTATTTGTAAACAGCAATGGATCATGCCCAGGATTTCCGAGTCGAACCACAGACAGCTACAATGATCTAATACATATCAATTTTCAGAAGACAATGTTGAAAAAGTGCTATACAATCTCAAACCATCTCTATCTATTGGACCAGATGGAATACGTGCCTACTTCTTAAAAAAGCTACCCACTGCCACAGCCGAACCTCTAAGCATAATCTTCAAAAAATCTTTCAGGACCAATTCCTTCCCAAAACTATGGTCACAAGCCATGGTCATCTGGATCTTCAAAAAGGGAGACCTCAGCCTAGTTGAAAATTACAGACCAATCTCTTTATGCTGTGTCACCTGTAAAGTCATGGAATCAAATATTAACCAATCCATCATCCTCCACTTAGAAACAAACAACCTACTCTCTAATAAACAATTTGGTTTCAGGAAAAAAACTATCATGTAATCTGCAACTCTTACACTGCAGAAACATATGGACTACACAACTCGATCAGGGCAAAGCAATAGATGCAATCTTCTGTAAAGCCTTTGATTCAGTGGTGCACAACAAACTACTCCTAAAACTAAAATCTTATGGTATCTCTGGACACCTGCATAACTGGATAGAAGCATTCCTGTCAAAAAGGCAACAAATGGTCAAAATTGGGAGCGTCCTATCAAATTCTGTATCTGTCAACAGTGATGTCCCCCAAGGCAGTGTTCTCGGACCAACTCTTTTCATACTCTACATAAATGACCTCTGTGATCATATCAAGAGCAACTGTGTTCTCTTCGCTGATGATGTAAAGCTATTCAACACCACAGACAACACTGCTACCCTTCAAAAAGACCTTGTCTATGTATCAGAATGGTCAAACAAATGGCAACTTCAAATCTCAACAAATAAATGCTCTGCTCTACATATTGGCAAAAAAAATCAGAAAATAAAATACAGGCTGAACAGTCAAGACCTTGCTGATGATCCAAACTCTGTCAAGGATCTTGGAGTACTCATCTCTGATGACCTAAGTGCTAGAGCCCACTGTAACTACATAGCCAAAAAGGCGTTAAGAGATGTTAACCTAATCTGACACAGCTTTTTCTCTGGTAATATTACACTAATAACGATAGCATACAAAACATTTGCTAGATCAATACTCGAATACAGCTCATCAGTCTGGAATCCACATTATGTATCTGATATTAACACAGTTGAGAAAGTCCAGAAATATTTCACAAGAAGAGTTCTCCACTCCTCTACTCATTGCAGAATACCTTATGCCGCCGGACTCGAAATTCTAGACCTAGAAAACCTAGAACTACACCGCCTTTGGTCCGATCTAAGTATGGTATATAAAATGATACATTGCAATGTCCTACCTGTCAATGAATACTTAAGCTTCAACCATAACAACACAAGAGCACACGATAGATACAAACTCAAGGTTAATCACACCAAACTTGATTGCAGGAAATACAACTTCAGCAACAGAGTGGTCAATGTCTGGAATACTCTACTTGACTCAGGTTTTTTTTCCCCCAACCCCAAAAACTTTAACTTTAGACTTTCTACTATTGACTTCACCTCTTTCCTAAAAGGTTTGTAGGGAGCGTGCATAAGCGCACCAACGTGCCTACCGTCCCTGTCCTATTGTTTCTTTTATATATTTTTTATTTTTCTTATATGTGTCCATGTATTCATAACTATGCTTTTACTTATACCTATTATCTTGTAAGCAATTGACAAAAATAAATAAATAAACAAACAACAAGATAATCACCACTCCATACCTGCTTTGCTCACTTCTTCTGGGATCTGGGTATTGGCCAAAAGAAAAAAGCAAGTGAAAGATTAGTGCCAGCAATGGAGACACACCAAGGAGGTATTCTGGGCAGGGCTTCAGAAAAACCAGTGGTTGGAGCTGCTTGATGTGTATATATTAAGACTTGCCAACTGAACTCTCCTGGTGTTTGAAACAAAAGGCAACAGCCTGCAGCGCATATTTCTGAGAAATATGTGTGTGTGTGTGTGCGTGCGCGCACTATTAGTAACAAGTATGTAATGTTTGATGAGGTTTTGTGCTGCCAGAGTTGTTTGCCAAAGTATAGTATTTCTTCCCCAACCTGATTACAACACATACTAACAAACAACGGTACCAAGTTGAGGAAGGCTGCAGGTAAGTTTTTAAAGCACAGTCAAGCACAAATGGGCTTTCCACCAAATTTGTAGATTAAAAACATGAGTGAAACATTCTTTCAAATTTCTCCAGGGAAAGGATAAATGCTCCAAATGTTTCTCAAGGATCAATTTATCCTTTAGCTGCTACTGGAAACAGAGGGGGGGGAGGGGAAGAGAGGAGAGCAGGGACGGAGGGAGAAAGAGGGAGAGATATTTCCTTTGCAAGTTAAAGTTCATTGATGATCACTTGTCTCCCCTGAAAGAATTTTTTTTTAAAAAATTCTCCATCATGCATTTGATTGAGAACTGATAGAACAATGCAGATTTTTTTTTCCACCTGGCACTAATTTAAAGCTCATCCAGAACTTCACCCATCTTTCTATTTATTTCAGTGATATTTTCTGGTGAAGACAGAGCACAGAACAGAGAACATAAAACAAAGGAGAGAAATTAGATTTAACCAGTTTCAAAAGGCTTAAAATTAACAATGCTACCAAAATAAGCTAAAGATTTAAGCAACTTTTAGATCTGTTGGGTAAAATGGAAACAATCCAGTAGAGAAATGGGTTTAACAACCAGGGAGCTCTCAGTACGAAATTATGTCATGATGTGAAAAAGAAGTTGAAGTACAACATCTGGAAGCCCTCCTGCTAGCATTGCTAAATACCACCATCACTTTGGGGCTTCTTTTCAAAAGCTTTACAATCCCAATTTGCATAAAACCTCACACTTTGCAACATTTGGTAGAGTGGGACAAGCAAGATAAAAACAAATGGCAGAGAAAGCATCTTAAACTAATTCCTGGTTTTAATTGTAGAAATGCCAACTAACTGTGGGGTAGGGAGGTGTATGAGACTTCAGCCATTGCATTGCATTTCCCATCAGCTGTAGCTAACATGACAGTAACATCTGGAGTGCCACATGTTCCCCATCCCTGTTACACACATTATCAAGTTAATTGTTCTTCCAACATTTTAATGTTTTCTCCCAGCGAAGAGTAGGCCATTCAGCTGCCAGCATTAATATTAACTGGAAATGTTTACTTTTCCATGCCAGGTAGGCAATGTGAATATTGAGAAAGATGTGTGCAATGAGTTTTCATGTAATCACTGGGTTTTCTTAATTGATTTGTTGGACATTCGTAGAGCGAGCTTACATCGGGAGAAAATGAACATGCGAACAGTCTGCTTTTGGAAATTTGTACTTAAGATTGCTTCCTTTACCAGTTCATTGAATAAACATAGAACATAGAGTATCATAATTGGAAGGGATCTTGGAGGTCTTCTAGTCCAACCCCCTGCTCAAGTAGGAGTCCCTATACCATTTCACACCAGTGGCTGTCCAGTCTTTTCTTAAAAGCCTCCAGTGAGGAAGCACTCACAACTTCTGGAGGCAAGCTGTTCCATTGTTGATTGTTCTCACTGTCAGGAAATTTCTCCTTAGTTCTAGGTTGGATTTTCTCTTTCATTATTTCCATCTGTTGTCTTGCCTTTGGGTCCTTTGGAAAATAGGTTGACCCCCTTTTTCTTTGTGGCAGCCCTTCAAATATTGGAACACTGCTATCACAAGGTTTACTTTTATTACTTTGTTCTTTTTTAATTGGACATCAAAGTCAAAATGAAGAACAAAGCAGAGAACAGAGCTAAACTATAAAATAACATTGTAGAATATTAACCCTAAGTTTGCTTTCTCCTACATTTTAAATAGTTTGACAAAGCAGTATTACATTGGTGGATTCAGCCAGACTCAAATTCTTATACAGCAATGGCAGGAGGTGAGGGACAGCCAATTTTCCATTTCACCTTTCTGTGAGGAAATGTATTTATTTATTGAATGTATAGGTTGCCTCTCTCATCAATAAGGTTATTCTATCTGAAAAATCCTAAATTATTTTAGATTTTGTAGAATTACCTTTTTCTCATAGCATAGCCCCAGAAGGCCCTTTTTGAGTAGTTCTGAGAACCAGCAAATACCATCTCTGACTGGCCTCACCCCCATCTATTCTCTGCCTCCTGAGTCCCAGATGATCGGCTGGGTCTTCTTTGGTTGCCCTGCACAGAAGAAGGGAGCTGGAAAGCAGGTTAGTGGAGTGGGAAGGGAATGGGATTTTGCAGTTACCTTCCCCCAGGAATGGGGAGGGAATGAAGATTTTGCAGTATCTTTCCACTGCCATGCCCACCAAGCCAGGCCATGCCCACCAAGCCAGGCCCACAGAATCAGTAGTAAAAAAATTTGAATCCCACCACTGCCTGCACTCACCCCTTTTGTCATCAGTCCTTATCTCTGCTGCCCTCCGCAGTACATGAGGCTTTCAGTCCTGGCAAGCTGCAACATGGAGGAAACCATTGCCACAAACATGGGGTTCTTCCCTAGGGCTTGGATGTTCCAGGGTATAATCCCAGTGTCCTATGGGAACCCCCCCCCAAAGTGTGTCTCAGTTCAAAGATGTCAGGAACAATCTTCTGGCTCCTGAGATCTTGCCCAGAAATGAAGCTATTTCAATGAAATTGAGTTTGACACATGTTATATCTAGTAGATCAAAATACCATTCTTCTTCTTCTTCTTCTTCTTCTTCTTCTTCTTCTTCTTCTTCTTCTTCTTCTTCTTCTTCTTCTTCTTCTTCTTCTTCTTCTTCTTCTTCTTCTTCTTCTTCTTCTTCTTCTTCTTCTTCTTCTCCTTCTCCTTCTCCTTCTCCTTCTCCTTCTCCTTCTCCTTCTCCTTCTTCTTCTTCTTCTTCTTCTTCTTCTTCTTCTTCTCCTTCTTCTTCTTCTTCTTCTTCTTCTTCTTCTTCTTCTTCTTCTTCTTCTTCTTCTTCTTCTTCTTCTTCTTCTTCTTCTTCTTCTTCTTCTTCTTCTTCTTCTTCTTCTTCTTCTTCTTCTTCTTCTTCTTCTTCTTCTTCTTCTTCTTCTTCTCCTCCTCCTCCTCCTCCTCCTCCTCCTCCTCCTCCTCCTCCTCCTCCTATCACATATTTTTTAAAATAGATTACATATTGGCTTGTGTATTTCTCCCACATGGGTTTTATTGATATATCATTTTATTTTCTCTTCAGCACTATAATCTTAAAACAGGACAGTTCTTTACTTTGATGACATATTAGAGTTGCTTTTTGAAAGAATGTGTTGATATTTTTGCTTAATGGCTCTTTTCAAGTTAGAAACAAAACAGAACACACATTTCCTTTAACTTTTTCTCCCCATTCAACCTATGTATGGCTCTATTATTATTCACATTTTTTACACTTAGTGGACTAATCCATATTTAGGTGTACCCTTCTTGTTTTAAATACACTTGCCATTGGGTAGCAACCTTAAGCAGTGTTAAAATGTGCAACATGTGGATCAGAGAAATAGTGAAAATGGCTATTCATGGGGGACCCTGAAAGTTCAACTAGTTATATATCATATCTATATCCTCAAAGCAGGCTGGTTTTAAGATAGACATAATCAGGAAAGAATAACTTTAACATATGACTGATATATGATGTATTTTACTCTTTTGTTTGGCCCATCCAGTTTTCAGCTTCATACTCCAGGAAAGATGCACTTACTAATGTAGTTTCTCCATTATATTCTTCAGAATGAAAAAACACATACCTGTGGATGTTTTAAGATACAACCTAGGTGGGAGAGATCTATCTTTTTCTCTGCTGCTTCATGATTTAACTCTCCACATACCTGTTCATTGCTCTTAAGGCTGAATTTGAGTATAGGTTTAATTCTACCCATTTAGTACTAGTAGAATAGTTAATATTCACACACACACAGATCCCACAATATGTGGCTATAGAAGTTATTCCCAAATAGCAATTTTGTGGAGTAACCCATAAACCATGTTCAAAAGCTATCAAACACTTGTATCAGCTCCCTTTGATTGTAGTCATGCAAAATGCTTGTACAGAGCGCATGAAGATTATCAAATGGTTAAACCTGCTGGTCTGGCTACCTGTAAAAATTTCTCTTCTCCTCCTGTCTCTTATGAAGGAGCCGAATGGCTGGCTGGCTGGCTTTCTCTGGATGAAAAAGGAGATGGAGAGAGGGAAGGGAAATGAAATCAACCAATGCTTATCTTTAATGAGCTCTATAGACTACAGCTAAGAGCATTTGCTAGCACCCTGCTGGTAACAGGAAATAGATTACCAGAGAGACCAAAGATGCGATGCCAATAGAATTTCCTGCCACCTAAAGGATTGGTATCTTCACCTGCTAAGAGGACTAATTACCCTAGGCTGGTAATAGTCATGTAATAAGGTTAAAACAATTCTATGGATTCTGTAATTCCAGAATTCAGTGAGTAGAAACAAAGATTATTAAATGTTGTACCCAAGAATGAACATTATAGTTTCACCCATTCCGCCTTTTGTTTTTCCCAACAGTGATGCATTACAGAAAAATCAAGCCAGTTCACTCCAGCTGGCCTGCTGAACCAACAAATGCAGGTTTTTGTTCTTTAACCAGCTGCAGCTGATTGCATCAGTGCTGAACATGAAAAGGAAACCTGTAATTTATTGCAACAGACCACACCATTTCTGCTGTATATCTTGTCTCTTCTGTCATCTCAATGGGTGTATTTTTCATGGCATGTTGCAAACTAGTAAATGGAAATCAATGGCATTTAACAGAAACTCCTCCATATGTTGCAGCCAGATATCGATAAAAGGACAGACCAAAAACATGTTTATTTGTAACACTGGGATTTTTACATCAAGCCAAAAGAATGTGGAACCATATCCAGATTTTGTGTAAATTGGCTTGCCTGTTATATAAAGGGTTTGTTCTGTACCAACATGATGTGGGGCAAACAATTCCACAGAGAAGAATAAGCCTGTACAGTAGGAATGAGCTATTTTTATTGGTCTACTTTAGAAGGGGATAGATTCAGGCAAGGGTGCAAAATAGGAAAGGCCATATCAAATACATGGGCAAGGCCAAGAGTTTCATAACTTTCTTTTGGAGAGATTTTGGAAATGTATTTATTCTGCTACATGAAATCTATTTCTGAACCTATATTCCTGTCTCAAAATCTTGGTAGTGCTTCTAGAACTCTTGGTGACATATTCTGACCATATAGATTCTAGTGGGATTAAGCATTGTGGCAACAGTGGGATTCACATTTGTTTACTACCAGTTCTGTGGGTGTGGCTTGGTGGGCGTGGTAGGAGAAGGATACTGTAAAATCTCCATTCCCACCCCACTCCAGGGGAAGGATACTGCAAAATTCCCATTCCCATCCCACTCTTGGGGAAAAGTTAGTGTAAAAATCCCCATTCCCTCCCCACCCCACTAACCTGCTTTCCAGCTCTGTTCTCCTGTGCAGAGCAACAAAAGAAGACCCGGTTGATCAGCTGGGACTTGGGAGAGAGAACAGAGAATAGATGGAATAGTCAGAGGTGGTATTTGCCGGTTTTCTGAACTGCTCAAAATTTCCGCTACCAGTTCTCCAGAACTGGTCAGAACCTGATGAATACCATTTCTGCATTGAGGGCATAATTTTACAGTGGTTCTGATCCTTCTGCTCTGGGTTTAACTAGAAGATGATGCATGGTGTATTACAGTTTGACACGTGAGCCATTAGGTATAGGGCTCCTTTTTGTTCCCCATTCTATTCAATATCAACTTGAAATTGCTGAGGAAAGTTGCTACAATTTTGGACAAAGGGATCATCTATATGATGAGGTCAGTCGGCTCTTTTGTTCTTAGCTATCCAAATCCATGCAACCTTGCCTAAGTTCAATTAAAAAAACTGGATGAACGAGAACAAGTTCAAATCTAATCCAGAAAAAGATGGAAGTGCTATTTGCCAATAGGAAATTAGATTCAGCAATTAAAATCCAGCCAGTGTTGGATGAGGTTGATCTCATTCTAGAGGACAAGGTCTGTTGTCAGGAAGTGCTCCCTGATCCTCAGCTGTCAGTAGTTTTGCAGTTGGGAGTTTTGGCAAGAGCACATTTGTATAATTATTATCGTCGCTGGATTGGTTGCAACTTTTCCTGAACCAATTGGGTTTGAGTAGATTTTTCTTTTACATATTAAAAGGATCTTTTGTACATATTGAGAAAACAGCCTTCAGGAAAACATAAACACAATGGCATCCCTGCAGTAACTATTGAAAGACATATTGTTTAAAGATGCTGTTTGAAAAATAGGTAGTGTCTTTTTTTCCTAAACTCTCTGCTAAACCACATTAAGCATCACCATTACATTCATCATTCTTTTGCTCTACCATCCTGTTCCTCAAACCAGAAGAGAACCAGGCATGGTGGTCTTAAAGCTGAAAAGAAGATAGCATGAAGCTATATAGCAGGGGTGTCAAACTGAAGGCCTGTGTGCTGGATTGGTCCATGGGTACTTAGATCTGGCCCATGGGGCCATCCTGGAAACAGCGTAGGACCGGCCCACAGTGCCTCTGCCAGCAAAAATGGAGCTTGGAAAAGCTGTATGTAGTGGTCCTTTTCACTGGCAGAGAACAGCAGGAGGTTGTAACAGCATAAAATGGAGTCTGGGTGGGCCACAAGCCCCAGCTCCATTTTCATTGGCAGAATGCTAGCAAAACAAACTACTAGCAAAACTGAATACTCCCAGCCCCACCTGGCCCACTACAGGTTCCCCTCGACATTAGTGATGTCGAGCTGGACAAGCTCACCTACACATACCCATCCGGCCCCCTGAGGTCAAATACAACCCTGATGCAGCACTCAATGAAATCAAATTTGACACCTCTGCTATATAAGGAGACTGACAGATAAAAGAATTATTTTTAAAATAAAAATATTTTTAAGTAGCCTGTAGGCTAGAGGAAATGAGAAAACTGGATTAAATAAGACAATGAATCAAATTAGTATGAGATAGGATTATTTAAAGAAAGGAGCTAAATCAAGCCAAATTTGGATATCATGGGAGCCAGGAACAGAAGAAAATAGTAATGTATGATGCATATAAGTTACAATTCTGAAAGCAACACTTGTGGGCTATTTTCTCGCTTATCAGTAATTTTTTGCAGCAACAGGGTCTCTTGTCTTCAACCCATGAGTGAAACAGGTTTAGGTCATTTTAGCTATCAGCTTCATTAAGCAAGATCTTCTCTTTATAGAGATATTACCCAAGGCCACCTTCAAATGGGTTAAGTGACTTTGGTAGATGAAGAAGCAGAATAGAAATTGGCAATAAGAACATCAAACAGCCAGTAGAGGTTTTTTGTTGGCTCAGAGAAGAATAGTTTTTTTTTAATTTAGGGGAAAGTTAGAGAACCTCTACAATGTTTCAAATTTGAAATTAATTCAGAATCTCATGCACAGCTTGCTAAGTTCTATGAGAAAAACTTTTGCTTTTTCTTCATGATGTTTGCAGTGAATCTGCTATCCTTCTGGTGGCAGACTGATGCAATTCAATCTCCCACATTTAAAAATTGGCTCACAGTCTGAATTCATCATGCGAAATATCTTGTAAATACACTTGAAAATGGTTTTGCCATAACTTTCCCACAGATGAACAATGTATTTCCTTTCTCTTTCTACTTTAAAAGCCTCAAACACAGCATGTAATAAAATGCCCTCATTCCACTTTATCTTCACAACAATCCTGTCAGGTATATTAGCTTGTAAATTAGTCTGTCGCTCAAGGCCATCCAAAAATCCTTCCTGATGAAGGAATGATATGTTTGGGTGTCCTGTTTCCAAATCCAATACTCTACTGATGGCATCTTTTTTCTAGATAGGAATGGGTGACATTTTTTATTTATCCAGTTAATTGGTTAAATATGTCCCACAAGTCTAAGAGCCATGAAGAAAGCCAGTCTTTGGTCATTCAAACAAGGAGGGCTATGTTATTTGTTCCATCTCTGCATTACTACAATATTTTTTCCACCTTCTTTCTTTAAAAAATATTTTAGGAAGCACAATTTGTAGACTTCTTTCTACAATACAAATATATTTGCACACTCAGTCAACGGAGTCAAACAATTTATCAATCTGGTTAGCCACAAGTAAGAACTCCTAAATTCCTAAATAGAAAAGTACACAACCTGCTTATGTTTAATCTCCTTTTTTCTCCTCTGCACAATAGGATGATATTTTAATCTGAGATCCAGTGTCAGCCCCAACAAGAAAAACATAAGAAATATCGGGGACACTTTTCATCAAAACTTAATGTATCTTTTTTTAATTGAGAACAACATTTAGTCTTGGATGTATGAACACCCAATTTTGATATGCACGAATGTATTCCAGACCTTTTGTGTATATGTGTGGTGCATATGAGAAATGTAAATTTCTCCAACTGCATTCTCTCCTTTTCGATTATACTAGAGAGCTTCTGACATTGAAACTGACTAGTAAATCTCAGGAAGTGGAAAAGTTGCTTCTTCTTTCCTTCCTCACAATAAAGAAAGGGACAGCATTAAATGCAGAAGATTCCCTAGGCATCTGGGCCACAGAACCATGTGGTTATTATTTGAAAGAAATGTCTTTATCTCTTCCTTCCACCCATTTGGCACATGGGCTGAAATTGTTTTCCTCAGCATTTCTATTCATTCTGTACATTCCAAACTGATTTTTGAATAAAGGAAGAGATAACTCGGGTGGGTTTTGCAATGATCTGGTGTGAATCAATCCTCTTTAGAATTAGAATTAGAATTCTTTTATTGGCCAAGTGTGATTGGACACACAAGGAATTTGTCTTGGTGCAAATGCTCTCTGTATACATCAAAAGAAAAGATACTTCCCGAAATGTTCTATTCAGCAGCCTCCAAGATGGCAATATGAAGCTTTCTGGGCTGTCCTCACGATATTAATCGTAATAATACATACATTGCCTGATTCCCAGCAACTCTGCATAGTTGCATTATCATACTATCTCCCAGTGCTTGAGTCGGCAGAAAAGATTGTCAGAAGAAACTGAATGTTGAACCTCATTCGAGGGAGCAATACTTTTCTTACCATTTGAATGTGGGATAAATTAAGGAAAGCAATTTTTGGATTTCCTGACTTCATTGCCTCCTTCATCTAATGGGAAAAAAAAACACACCAATAGTTCACCTTAATCTGACATTAAGTGGGAGGTGGAGAGGATGCTGTTTTAAAGTTTGCCCAAGGGTCAGGCTGCAGGCAGAGAAGTGGATTTTTTTAAAGAATGCCAACCAAAATAGCCCAGGAAGCTGTTGGCAGACAAGCATAAGGGACATGGAGTAGAGTGGGAGAAAGCTCTTCTGGTGCAGGAGGAAATCTCTCTTCAGCTTCCTGTAATTCTTCTTTTGTACCTGCAACTTGGCACCTGGCCTATTTATGAAGATGTGCCTAGCATTCTTTTGAAACAAGAGTGCTTGCTGAAAAGCCTGGCCTCCTTCAGGTCTTATTCGAGTGCCTTTCTGTCTCCCAGCATCCTTAATGAAGGATGAAGCTACAGTCCTTATTTCTTTTACTCCAGTAGACCTAACAAGAAACTGTGACCTGATCCTTCTTCAATGCACGTTGTGCATTATCTCATCACCCTCTATGGTCACAATGTTCAATTTTATCAATTTTTTTTAAAAAGGGACTTCCATGAGCCTTCTTCGGCTCATCCCTGAGCCCCCCACCACTTCATTATCTTGCTTTACATACATTGTTTCATATTTTCTAAAATTATTTCTGTTTCTAATATAACAATACTATCTTATATACCTATGCATAATCCCTTTTTCCATTAATTTTTCACCCATTACCTCTAAATAGGCCCTGTTTTTGTTTCTGTCCTTTATAACTTCTTTTCCTTTCTTTCTTCCCTCTCATCTTCTCCCTCCCCTTTTTACCCCCTTGTCTCTCTATTTTTAATTCTCTCTTCTGCATTACCCTCTTCTGTTGCTTTCTGATTTTATACTTATTTTTCACTCTATTTTTTTTGGAGTTGTTTTTCCCAATCTTAAACTTTCCATTCTCTTATCCCCCTTTCCTTCCCCCCCCCAACTAAGATTACTTGTTCATTAAAGGCTTCTTCTTTGTCGCAATCTTCTTGTTCTACAGGCATTTCTTATTGTTTCTCATAGTTCCAAATCTCCATTTCCAAACACTGAAATATGAAGCCAAAAGAACCCCTCACTTCTTGTGTATCTTCTTTGTACTTTTTAAGTTCCATTTTCAGTTCTTCTAAAAGTGGAGCCATTTTAAATAGTTTTAAACAACCACCCAATTGATTTTAGTCATTCAAATACAATAACCAAAAATCCAGAAATCATCAAGTAATCCAAATAGTCCCAAGTTATTTCTTCTTATTTCTTTTTTCCACTTTCTCTTCCTGGGGTTTTTGTTGCGATATTTCAGTTAAAATGTATCTTTTGGAAGTCTTGTTGAGATTTTACTGTAAATTATTTTTAATTCCAGGCAGTCTCCTCCCTTTCAGATCCTGCCCTTTTATTCTTTTTCTCTCCTTTCCTGTTTTCAAAAGCAATCTTTATTATCCCTTTGGCTTTTTATTTTCAGCATTAAATGCCTATTAATGTCAAAGTGGATTTTTTTCCAATTTCTTGCTTAAGTCTCTTAGCTGTCAGTATAGGAAAAGAAGAAGAAAAACTCAAATCTTTTCCCTTTTCTCTCTCCTTCACAACTAAAAAATCTTCTTAGGTAACAATGTTATTGTTTTTTTTTTAATAGTTTCAATTCCAGGGTCCTTTATTTGTTGCTTTTACTGTTTGATCCAGTCAACCAAAACTTGCTCTTCTTATCTTCCTCCTGCACATTCTTTTCTGGTACAACCACCTTCGGGAAAAGGAGTAATGGCCAGCTGGGGAGGAGAGATGTGGCTCTCCTCAACCCTGCAGGCAGTCTCCCCCTTCTTCACTACCTCTACAGGGTGGCTTAGCCCTGAAACCAGCCAGCTCGGGGCACTCCAGCAGTGAGCACGGATCGAAGCCTCGCAGAGACAAGGTTTCGGTCTGTCGCCAAAGAAGATATTAAAATGCCATGATATACAGATCAGAATTGTGTAGGCAACAATTTCTCTTTTATGGAAGCAAAAATTAGAAAGAGTATTCACATATTATTTGGTGCATCAGTCTTGCCAGCACAGGGAAATATTGTATTATGCTTCTCCCACAGGGCAGGATAGATCTTTGTGCATTTGATCTTCAGAGAGAAAAGCATTTGCCAAATGTGAGACAACTCCTTTTGTTTTATAGTCTCGTGTGAATTATGAAAACAACATCTCTGATGCAAATGATCTTCCCTACTGATTCCATGTTCATGTAATAGTGTAACTTCGTCCATACCTTTTGTTTACCTTAATTCTCATGGGAATATGGGTACCCCCCAAAATGTGACAGAATGTTTCATATCCAGCCACAATCAACAGCAGAACTGCATCTATTAAGGCTGCATATGATCTTCAACCTTATTCAGAAGTCTTCTGCAAGTGATTGCAGATGTGATTCAGATGTCCAAACAGAGGGGAAAGTGTCAGAAAGAGAGAGGAAATAAATAATCTGACTTTAGGCAGATTAGCTTTAAAAGGACACTGCTTCAAGTAAAAAAATGCTCATAGTCTAGTTTTAGCTTAGATGTTTACATTATTGGAAAATGTCAATAGTTAAATGTTGGTGATATTCCAGGTCATTCTGTACCCATAGTTTCCCTCTGAAATTCAGTTTCCCCCCAACTCGATAGAACACTTGTAACAAAATGGGAACTCCTACAACAGTAATTCTTTGAGGCTGCCCAACAAAACATGGAAAAAACAGAGATGCTTACATCACTACATCCCATGAAAAGAACCAAGCAAAGCTAATTATATGACAAGGAATGTCAGAAACCAGATCCATTTGTCCCAACCACTGTACACATGCTTCTTTAGGAAAGGAAGTAAACAAACATCTGAAATGCATCCAGTAATATGGAGTTATTTTATCAATCTTTTTTTTTAAAAAAACAAAAATCTTAGGACCACAATTCTATATTTTAAAACATTGCACTGAAGCTGACAGATGTCTGACCACTTTTGGCTTCCAGCTTTTTTTTTTTTTTTTTTTGACTAGAGCCTTTTGAGACTCAAAGACAACATTTTAATTCCTTTGCTCATTATTTTCATAACTTTAAAATCTCATTCTCAGTTATATTTTTATCTTATTAAAACAATAATAGGAAATGTTTTCAGTAAATGTGTACAGGAGAAAGACAAATCTTCTGTAATCAGTAAGAACATTGGATCATACTGGATGTCTTATTTTGGTAGGTATCTTGTGAAGTGCTATTCAGTCAGGCTCAGCTCCAGGACAATATTCACATCACAAGCTGTCCTTAGCAGTAATTTGTAATTCTTCCAAGAACAGCCATATACTTTCTTTGATCCCTCCTGTTCTATATGTAAAGTGGGTGACTCCAAATCTATAAACCTGACTGGTCAAATAAAATAAACATTGGATTGGTTCACTAGGAACCAATCCAAAGAGCTGCTAAAAGGCGGCAAATCTAAACAACTGCCATTGGCTGCAAGCAGGCAAGCCAGCCTGTATAAAAGGCTGGCCTCAGCTTCAGCCAAGTGTTCCTATTTACTAACTAGTTGAAGAATAAATTATTTGTTGTTGGAACCCGGTTTACCTCGTGTGTTTTCCGAACAAAACACTGGCGACGAAGGTGGGATCGTCCTGAACGGAAAAAACCCTGCACGTGGTGATAAGAAGTCCAGATGACAACTAAGATGTCTGGAAACAACACACCGCCCGCACCCTTCAATCCCAACGAAGAGGATTGGGATTCCTATGCTGATCGCTTCCAAATGTATTTGGAGAGCAATGAAATGGAAGACATTTCAGAGCAACGCAAGAGAGCTGTATTCCTGACGCACTGCGGGCCAACAGTTTTCAAGATGGCAAAGGCCCTTGCGAACCCCCGGGACGTTAAACAACTAACGTGGACAGAATTGCAAAGACTCCTCAAAGCACACTACGCTCCGATGGTGTCCAACTTAATAAAGCGACACGAATTTTACTGCAGAGACCAGAGAGAGGGAGAGACCGTCGCCGATTTCATCGCTGCCCTCAGACAATTAGGGGGTGAGTGTGAATTTTTGAACATTGACGAAGCAATGAGGGATCGCGTGGTGTTGGGCCTGAGAGACTCGACCACACAGAGTAAATTACTCAACAAGCCCAACATCACCATTACCAAAGCCATTGCGGAAGCCACAGCTGCTGAAGCCGCGAAAAAATCTGCCGTAGCCATGAAAAAGATGAACACACACAGTGAAGAAACACCAACCAAAGACAGAAAGCAGCCTGCCACCACAACCCACTACGAAGAGTCGGGCAAAACAGTTGAATCGAGCGAAGAAGACGACGAGGTCCACCGTTTGCTCATGAACAGAAAAGAGCGCGAAAGAAGAAATTGGCGGGAATGTGCTGGCTGCGAGGAAACCATCCCCGAGCCGAATGCAGATTTCTCGATGCCATCTGCCGGCATTGCAAAAAACGAGGGCACATCGAGAAGGTCTGCAGGAACAAAAAATACTACAGCCCGACGAGACGCAGAAATTCCCCAACACGAGCTGAGCCTAAACGAGCTGAGAGAAAGTGGCAACAAGAGAAGCGAGCCAATACACACCAAACTGTCATTATACTGAGCGCTCAGACGGAAAGTGGAAAAAAAATTAAAGTCATCGTGAAAATCGAAGGAAAACACTGCAAGATGGAAGTGGACTCGGGGTCCTTCCTCTCCACGGTATCGTGGGACACAATAAAACAGCTAGTCCCAGGTATCAAACCCAAAGAATTGAAGAAGCAGCACCTAACCCTCAAGGACTATCAGGGAAACCAAATCCCTGTGGTAGGCATGGGACAATTCCGAGTCGCCTACAAACATCACGTCAAGGTGCTTCCGCTGACCATAGTCGACCAAGACAGACAAAGCCTCCTGGGCATCGAATGGTTCGCGCCATTGGGCATCGGGATGACCGGGGTCAATCGAGTGACTACAACCGGCTGGGAAGACGACCTCATCCGAGAATTCCAGGACGTTTTTGACGGCTCACTTGGCAAGTATCGGGGAAATCCCATTTCTTTCAATCTAAACCCCCAAATAGCCCCACGAAGAATAAAAGCCAGGCGAGTTCCTTTTGCACTAAAGGCAAAAATAGAGGAACAGCTGGACAAATTAATAGCCCAAGGGGTGTTAGAACCTGTGGACCATGCCAAGTGGGAAACGCCTATTGTCACACCCATAAAACCTGATGGGTCCATTAGAATCTGTGGTGACTATAAGGCTACCCTGAACCACGCATTACAACCAAGCGCATACCCGGTGCCAGTAGTCCAGCATTTGCTTCATTCCCTGGGAAAAGGCAAAGTTTTCGCCAAACCCGACTTGGCACAAGCCTGTCAACAACTCCCAGTGGACCCAGAAACAGCAGAAGCACAGACTATAGTCACCCATAAGGGCGCATTCAAATGTCACCGGCTCCAATTTGGAGTAAGCGTGGCCCCTGGCGTTTTCCAGAGTCTGATGGAATGCCTTCTAAATGGCATACAAGGAGTCGTTCCCTATTTTGACGACGTCCTAATCTCGACCAGAGATGAAACTCAATTAAGGAACAGACTCAAAGAAGTATTAACTAAGTTTAGGGAATCTGGCCTCAAGGTAAAAAGAGAAAAGTGCTGTTTAATTAAGAATAGCTTCGAATTCCTAGGCTACTCAATAGATGGAGAGGGTATCCACCCTACAGACAAAAAAGTTAAAGCAATCAAAGATGCTCCTGAACCAAGAAATAAAACCAAACTACAAGCATTCTCAGGACTAATTAATTTTTATAATGTGTTCCTGCCAAACAAGGCCACTATAGCAGAACCGTTACACCGGCTGCTAGACAAGAAGGCAACTTGGACTTGGGGTTACAAAGAAAAAAAAGCCTTCCAAAATATTAAAAGCTTGCTAACATCAACAAACGTTCTCATCCAATTTAGCAACACTCTGCCATTAAGAGTGACCTGCGACGCCTCACCATACGGAGTAGGTGCCATCCTAAGCCACCAACTACCTGATGGCAGAGAAGCACCCGTCACATATAACTCTAGGACTCTATCAAAAACCGAGCGGAATTACAGCCAATTGGACAGGGAAGCTCTAGCAATTGTCGCTGGAGTAAAACGCTTCCACGAATATTTATATGGGTGGACTTTTCAAATCATAACAGACCACAAACCGCTAATGGGGATTTTGGCGGGAAACAAGCCAACACCTAATATACTGTCCCCAAGAATGACTAGATGGTCAGAGTTCCTAGCAGCTTATTCCTACACTCTGACACATCGGCCAGGGAAACAAATTTCCCATGCGGACGCTTTGAGCAGAGCACCCTTACCAGCAACCGACGAAGACCCGGCACCAGCGATGACAACGCTACAAATTGAGACTTGCCCCGATCTACCCATATCAGCTTATGATGTCACCAGAGCCACCGCGAAAGACTCATTGACTGCCCGCGTTCTTAGCTGGGTAGGTAAAGGCTGGCCAGAGAATCAAAAAACTGAAAACTTTAAACCTTTCCGGTCCAGACAGACTGAACTTTCGATCCAAAAGAGGTGTTTGTTGTGAGGTGATCGGGTGGTAATCCCTGCCAAATTACAACCCAGGGTACTTAGGTTGTTACATGAAGGGCACCCGGGAATGGTTAAGATGAAAAGCCTTGCTAGAAGTTATGTTTGGTGGCCAGGTATTGATAAGGACATAGAGTATTGGGTAAGCTCATGCCACAAATGCCAGGCAATTAGACCGTCCCCACCAAAAGCACCCGTTAAGGACTGGGAAACCCCTTGGTCAAGAATACACATTGATTTCGCGGGTCCTACCAAGGGGCATGCCTTTCTGATTGTCGTTGATGCCTATTCGAATTGGCTTGAAGTAAAAGTTATGCCATCAACGACAACAGAAACTGTAATTAAAAAGCTGGACAACCTTTTTGCCACCCATGGCATACCGGACGTTCTTGTCTCAGATAATGGGCCACAGCTAACCAGCATACAATTTGAGCAACACCTAGCCTCCCTAGGTATAAGACATGCCCTAACCGCGCCGGCTCACCCGGCTGCGAACGGCAGGGCTGAGAGAATGGTCCGGTTTACTAAAGAAGGTTTAGAACGAATGGACAGTGGAGATGTCCAACAGAAAGTAAACCGTTTGCTCACACTCCAGCACATAACGCCCAGTACCATAACCAATAAGTCCCCAGCAGAATTACTTATGGGGCGAAAGTTAAGATCTCACCTTGATAGGTTACACCCAAATTTTACCCCAGAAAACCCCCCTGACTCCTCTACATGGTTTAGACAATTCGAAATAGGCGATTTGGTATACGCTAAAAACTTCACCAGGGACCCGGTATGGCTACCAGGACAGATTACCCAAATCACAGGCCCCAAATCCTACCGATTAAAAATAGAGGATGGCAGGGAATGGAAGCGGCACATAGACCAGCTTCGATCCCGAATTATAGAGAGAACCACAGACTTACAAACATTCACTGAAAAAACCGGCGAATTGCAAACCAAGGTGGGGGGGGGAAAGGCGAGAAATAAATAAAGAACTGTTTAAAACCAAACCCAATGAAACATACGAACAAAAAGAGCAAATAAAAGACTCACTGTTTGGAGAGACTTGCGTGAAGAGCCCATCGGAAGGGGCCAGCCAGGCCAGCTCGACCTGCCCGGAGGAAACGGGAGGGAGCGGCAAAACCGCCAGCCTAAGAAACTCAGGCGGCGGTAAAATGGCTGACTCACCCTTCCAGACGGTTCCAGGGAGAAGGACGGACGACACAGCAGCCCCATCCGAACCGGTCGAAGTCGGCACTAAGAATGAACCGCGCAAGTCAAATCGAGTCCGGAAAAGCCCCGCCTACCTGCGAGACTACATCACCACCTAGGACTGAACTAAGAGGGGAGGGGTGTTCTATATGTAAAGTGGGTGATTCCAAATCTACAAATCTGATTGGTCAAATAAAATAAACATTGGATTGGTTCACTAGGAACCAATCCAAAGAGCTGCTAAAAGGCGGCAAATCTAAACAACTGCCATTGACTGCAAGCAGGCAAGCCAGCCTGTATAAAAGGCTGGCCTCAGTTTCAGCCAAGCGTTCCTATTTACTAACTAGTTGAAGAATAAAGTATTTGTTGTTGGAACCCGGTCTACCTCGTGTGTTTTCCGAACAAAACACCTCCCATCCATCCATCCATACATACATACATCCATACATACATACATCATCTCCCCATTCTACTTCCCTCAATAATGCCAAAGCATAATTATCTTTTTCCAATTCATCTTTTGTATCACATATTGAAGTCATAATTCTAACTTGCTGATCCTTTTTTTAAACACAAGTTTAGCACTATTTCAGGCAAATGCCTCTATGGAAATCAAGCGTCCAATCTTTTCTTCATCCTCAGCTAAACAGTTATTTGTTTGCTTGTTAAATTTTTATAGCCACTCATCTCATAAAAAAACTCTCTGGGTAGTGTACAGCAATTGAATAAAAATTAAATATAATTTAAAGACATAAAAATCCACATTAAAAGATGAATATTATAAAAAAAAAATACACAAATCCTTGACAAAGAGAGGATAAAGAGAGGCCATCTCAGGAATGGAGACATGAAAGCATGTTCTGATTCCCTGGGAGCTCCAAGTTTGATAACATAACCAGCTCTTGAGAATATCGAAAAGAAAGAAACTAATCTCGGAAGTAACAATATTCTATAAGGTGGCTGCCATGGCAGAGAAAGTTTGACTCTTGTGACACATCAAAAGTAGATCCCTAGCTGAAGGTACCCAAAGCATATTTTATCTGCCAGATTAAATGGAGTGGCTGATGCAACCAGGAAGAGACAGTCCCTAAATATGGCCAGTGTTTACAGCAGCCTAAAATGGCCACTAAGTGCTGGGAAAATCCTAGGTCCTAACTGTACCACCCGACATATAACTGATGGATTGTAGCCAATTATGTCCACAGAAAATATTGTGTTTGGAAAATTCATAGGAAACTGCTATTTTAAAACTTGAGCAGTTAAAACTATTCTAAACTTCTCAGTTGTGGGTACAGAGTAGAAGAAAGCAACCCTGAGGACATGATTTAATCAAAATGGCTACCAGAACTGATCCCTGTTTCTCCAAACTTAGTTCCTACAATCGCTTCCTGTTTCCTATGAACATTTTGATTCATTAGATGTTCTTGCATGCCCATAAATCACAATATATTCTAAATTCTGGCTTAATCAAATTTTTTGCTATAAACAGTGAAGCAACTATAACTCTCCCTTGAAAGAATAAAATGAATGTATAATGATAATATGTATTCTCTGCAAGCACTGAGAGGGAAGTCTTTTATTTGCTTCATGTTTTTCAGCTGCTTTTAAATCATCCCCTCCCTCCCACCCCCAGTAGTTCATATAAATGAACCATACAAAGAAAGAAAGAAAAAGAAGGGAAAACCTAGAGAGTCTTTAGAGAATAAAGAGATGTGTCTTTTGGGGATAATCATAAATCTATGGAGGACTACATATGAGTATGTGAGTGATTTATATCTGGCGCAATTGCTTATGGTCACATCTCCAAATTGCATATCAATTTGGGGGGGAGGAATAAATGGGCTTAGTATTATAACATCTGATGAAGAGTGAAGAAAAATAAGGGGAAAATAACCTATCAACCATTGTAATGTTATTGTATTGTCCCAACTCATTTGATCATATGATATAACAATTAGTTATACTGTGATGTTGTATATTCAATGTATGCAAATATTGAGGAGTGGGCTTCAAAAATTTTAGCAAAGGGTTCTCTGCCCAGCTGCTGGGTGGTTGTGGCCATGGTGGATGTGGCCTAGTCTGCCTCCTGTACCACAGCGGGGGGGAGGGGTTGTCCTCCCCAGGCTCTGGAGGCTTTCCTCAAGCTTCCAGGAAGGCGAAAATGGCCTCCCCAGGCTCCAGAGGATCTCTGGAAACCAGAAACAGGCCCATTTCTGGCCTTCCCGAACTTCCAGAAGGCCCATTTTTTGCCCTCCCTGAGCCTCCACATGCGCCCTGCACTTACCTACATCTAAAACGGGCCTCATGGGGACTCTTGGGAGAGGCGGGGCTGGGTGGGCAGGGCCAGCCAGGAGTGGGATTGGGGGGTCTCCGAACTGCAGAGAATCTTAGTTAGGAGCTCTCCCGAACCCCTGTGAACCCCCAGCAGCCTATCCCTGCCAATATTGTATATCAGTGGTGAAAAAAAGTAAGGTTCTACATTTAGGCAAGAAAAAAAACAATGCACAGGTACAGTATAGGTGGTACCTCACTCAATACTAGTAACTGTGAGAGAGATCTTGGAGTCCTAATGGACAATCACTTAAATATGAGCCAGCAGTGTGCTACAGAGGCCAAAACAAGCCAACACAGTTTTCGGCTGCATTAACGGAGGGATAGAATCGAGATCACATTTATGCCTTGGTAAGGATACGGTTGTAATACTGCATCCAGTTTTGGTCACCATTATATAAAAAAAATGTTGAGACCAGGTGGTGGGATTCAAAATTTGTTACTACTGGCTTGGTGGGCATGGCAGAGAGGATACTGCAAAATCCCCATTCCCTTCCCATCCCACTAACCTGCTTTCCAGCTCCATTTTCCTGTGTAGGATAACAAAATCAGCTGGGACTGATTGGCAGAGAATAGATGGGGGATGGGCCAGTCAGAGGTGGTATTTGCCAGTTCTCCGAACTACTCAAAATTTCTGCAACTGGTTCTCCAGAACTGGTCAGGACCTGCTGAATACCACCTCAGGTTGAGACTCTAGAAAGAGTGCAGAGAAGAGCAATAAAGATGATTAGGGGACTGGTGGATAAAACATATAAAGAATAGTTGCTGGAATTGGGTATGTCTAGTTTAATGAAAAAAAGGACTGGGATGACTTGATAGCAGTGTTCCAATATCTCAGAGGTTGCCACAAAGAAGAGGATGTCAAGCTATTTTCCAGAGCACTTGAGGGCAGGATAAGAAGCAATGGATGGAAACTAATCAAGGAGGGAAGCAACCTAGAACTAAGAAATGTCCAACAGTTAGAACAATTAATCAGTGAAACAACTCTACTCTACTCTACTCTACTCTACTCTACTCTACTCTACTCTACTCTACTCTACTCTACTCTACTCTACTCCACTCCACTCTACTCAATTCTATTCAAGGCTGCGCCACCCACATGGCCCGCAGGAACACAAGGCTGTGCTGCTCACCCACTGGCCCCGACCCTTCGGCCAAATTCTATTCTATTCTATTCTATTCTATTCTATTCTATTTTCTATTCTATTCTATTTTGTTCTAATCAACAGGATGCTTATTTTCCAGAACCATTAAGTTAAACTGCAGAAGCTGTTTTCTTCCTGTTAAAGCTGTACTTAAGATGTCTCCTACTGTTTACTTGGTTATTTTCATATTAGGCCGTAAGCAATCCACAAAAGAAAATAAGTATATAGAACTTACGCCCACTATCCTACATTTATGTGAGTGAGAATTTTCAGAAGATTTTTCAGTCATGCTTCATGATTGAGCAGCCACAGAGTTTCTTTCCTGAGGAACAAAGTCACTTCCTTGATGAACAGGAACAAATAAACAAAATGAGTCAGTTCTAATTGGAAACAAAAGTTGTGGTCTTCAATTAAAGCTGATTATCATTCATAAACTCTGATTCAGTTTTCCCGAGCTTATTTTATAAATGTTTTTCAAGTCCTTCCAGCCAGTTTATTATTTTTTTTCCAAAACAGGGTGATTAAGAAGGCTGCAATATCAATGCAATTTACGCTGTTGTAAGAATAATGAGCAAAATTATTCAAGAACATTCTTAACTGAAATCTTCAAAATGATAGCATACTTGACCAGCAGCTATAAACACAGATACAGAAATACTTGATAGTATTTTCCTTTCTAAAAACTCAAGTAATATTACACTGTAAGAGTGATGTACAGTAGATGTAATTGACAAGGTATTCATTACATTCCAATTAGCAAAAAGCATTACAATTAAATGGCTTGGAAATGATATGTAGAGTGCCCAGCAATGATTTCTAATCATAAGAACATGGTATTAGTTGGACTGCTGCAAGATTCTTTCCTTGCTCTGTACTGTCCAATGTTTTAATTAATACATTGAAAGAATACTTAACTAGATTTGTAGGTGATACAAAGCGGGATGCAGTCTCCTATATCCAAATAAATGTAAATATTACAGACTATCCCAGATTTCATTGGGCTTCTGGTTGCCAAAGGAATGCTAGTAATCAGATGTTTTCATGTTTTCTCCTTTCCTGAAAGTTTGTACTACAACTTCCACCAGTCTTTGCCAGGATAAAGATAGTCAGAGATGAAGGTAGTTAGTTCAAACTATCTTGAACACACCAAATTAAATGTTTATTTTTATTGATCTCATAGTACATTAACCCTACAAATTCCATTGATTCCAATTTGGGTATCTTTATTTCATGGAATATTACCAACACCTGGATAGTTTGCTGGAAAACAACGATGACTGATTAGGCAGTATCCTCCCTTAAAATGGCAAGAATTTCATGCCTCCAGGTTTAACAATTCAAGGCTTGAACAGACTGATCCATTTCTTTCTATACACCTATTTCCTGGGGCAGATGACAATTGCCAAAAATTCAGTGTTCTAATAGAGTTTGGACCATAAAGTACATAGATCACAGGCAGTTCAGTCCCTGGTGTCTTTTTCTGTTCAAAACAGATGACAAGACTTTAGTTCGAACTGCGGTGGAAAGAGACAATGTTAGTCCTACAGTAGTTGAGCAGGTTTCTCCCTGTTTAAGGCAGGTCCTATCCTTTCAAGCAAAATTGATATGATACAGTTGTAAGAAAAACTTAATTGCTTCAAATGGATAGGAAGAGAATATCATTTCTCACTGCTTCCTTATTTTCACACGCATACAAAATACCTAAACTTATCAGATTGACCTAGATGGATTTAAGTTCCACTTATAGCCTCATAACTTACTTTTCACAGTGCATTTAGTAGGATTTAAGTACAATTAACTTCTAAACTGAAATCTAACATACAAAGAGAAAAATTTAGGACAGTTGTTTTTTTCTGGGCTTGTTTTTCTTCTGAGTGAAAAAAAAAACATTCATTGTGAATCCTTAAATTTAACTAACAGTCTTGTTAAGGGTGATTTGAATGATAACTCCCTTCATCCCTGACCATCTCTTTGCTAGCAAGGACTGGTGAGAATTGTAGTACAGACTTTCAGGAAAGGCGAAAACATGAAAACGCCCAATTACAAGCTTTTCTTTGGCAACAAGAAGCTCAAAGAGATCTGCGGTACTTTGTGATGCTTCCATTCATTTGGAAATAGGTCACTGCATCCCATTTTGTATCATCTGCAAATCTGGTCAAGAATTCTTTTCATTTATTAGTATAAAACATTGGATAATACAGAGCCAATGTGTCTGTCATTGTGCACAAAGGAGGATCCACTTCTAGTTTTTTTGTATGAAATCACAACATATAACTCTTTCTATATGTTTAGATTTCCTTTCTTAATGGCTTTATCAGGGGTGGGATTCTACCAGTTCGCACCTACTCGCTAGAACTGGTTGTTAAACGTTAGGTCCCATTGGCTGACAGACGCAAAATGTATGCATAAAGGACACAGTGGACGAGCAAAATTTCGGGGGTGGCTCCATCTGTTGTCATACGCTTCAAAAAGTGGCAAAAATTTGCATAAACAGAACGGAAAAGAACGGACGTGGGTAGTATGTAGCAGGGATGTTAAATGGATGTTCATAGGAAGCCTAGCGGATGGAAGCAGATGACAGCTCCGAAGGGGTTCCGGGGGAGAATTTCAAAGCGGACACATAGCGGATGAAGCGGATGCATCACGTACGCCTAAAGGAAAGAAAGGAGATGCCGCGCGGATGTATATCGGGTGCAAACGCATCCTTTCTATTTCCGTGCTACTAATGATGTATAGACGTTCCATGTACCCTTTCTTTCCTCCCTCTTTCCGTTTTCAGCTGCAGCGATGTGAGTTGCAAGGATGCCCAGAGGATGCAGAGAGGATACAACAGACGTTTAACGGATGATAAATGGACATAGAACATTTGTTGCTCATATGTCATGGATTTACATCGTACACGGCGGAAAGTTCATCCGTTCTCAAAGTTTTGTTCAGCTCAAAACTTCTTACGCAGATGAAATCGCAGCGGACGGATCCTCAATGGATAGAGCATATGAAACACTTATGCAATGAGTACACAACGGATGCATAGCGTTTTCCAACGGATGGCAAGCTTTTTTTAACATTTTACATCCTCTTTGCATCCGTAAGTGCAGTGGGACGGGGCCTTAACATTCTAAGCAGTTCAAAGAACCAGTTGTTAGAAGAAATTACTGGCCTAATCCTGTGAGGAAGGCAGGAAGGAAATATTCTGGTGTTGCTTACAGAAACTGCCTCTCCATTAACCCTTATTACATTCTTGGCAGAACAATACTTCCTATCTCAGGAACATCTCTGGAGTTTTTTTCCCCTCCTTTGCTGGTACTTTGCTTGTGTGGAGTGATCATTCAAAGTTTCAATGGCACTGAAAAAAGTGACTTAGGACAACATTTCACATTTACGACTGTTGCAGCATCCCCATAGTCATGAGAGGCCAGGCGAGGAGATGTGTGCCTTGATGTGAGTGATATTGAGTTGGCCACACCCAGCCAATAACATGACCACCAAGCCATGTCCACTCAGTCACATGACCACCAAGCCATGCCCACAGAACCAGTTATTAAAAAATTTGAATCCCACCCCTGGGATTTATACATAATAAAACACTATGGATATCTATAATTCACATGATTATAAAATATGATCATTAAGGAAAGAGGAAGTGGAAAATTATTCACTACTCAGGAACATTTGAGAATGCATTCCATAACTGACACCATATTAGGATATGAAACATTTATCTTGTCTGAATGAAAGTACAATTCCTGGTATCGAAGAGGAAAACATTCTGCAACTTTGGAAATAAAAATTTGACAAAACGTTTTCATTTAGAAGAATAACCTTGGAATAGTCATTTGTTGGCTAGTGAGGAACAGTTCAGTCAGCATTCTTCAAACAAACATAACTGCCAGTTAATTCTATAAAATGGGAAATAAAACGCAGATAATGGAGCCATAGATGAAAGCAATGACTAATACTTTTTATACACATTGAGTAATCTAAAAGAGTCTGAAGAAACAGCAGAGATTAATTTAGCAGCACAAAGTACACAAAAGTTAATAGAAAATTGACTTAATGGAAAATGTTACCACTGCAGTATCTTGCTGAAATTGATATAAAATACAACCAAAGATGGTTGTGAAACAGTCAACTTTCTCTAGCAGCCATGATCAGTGAATTCCATATCTAACTGAAGTTATCATCAATTCTCAAATTTGATCACAGCATCTTTAATTTATAAGTGACTTGAGTCCATGCACACTCCTTGATCTCTGATTATGATTTTCTCTATTTATGTATTTTATAAATCAGGAGTACAGCCATATGTGTAAATAAATAACTGAAATCTGATGGACTTCAAAATTAAAAACTAAATGCCTACAAAAGTATTTGGGTTGGAGTGATATGATACTGTATGTTCAGTTGGACATATGAATAGATGATGGGCACAAACTGATGGATATCATGATATCTTCATAGGAAGTTTCTTCACTAGTTCCCACTATATTATCCAGGCATTGATGAAATGATAGAAAGATGGTTCTAATTGGGATTATTTGGGCACAAAGAAAGCTGGCTAACTCTAAGAGATTGTTTGAATTGTTAGTGGGGAAATATAGTAAGTCTGCTGAGCAGGAGTAGTTCAGAAAGGATGAGGCTTACCTGGTGTAAATTAGGCAGGTTAGGAAAGGCTAATTTTTTTGAAATGGTTGACTGAATAACCTTTTGAAAAGAGAAGGAAAGAGAAAATCCAGATGTTTTTGTTTACTTGTTTTTTTATGCTGCTCCACAGAGCTTTGTTTGTTTTATATATGTTCCAGCAAAGAGGTATCATTTGGGAGAAATTCTCTCCTTTAACATATTTGTTACACATTTAAAGAAAAAATGCAGCAAAGCCCTACCATAAATGACACTTCTTTGAAGTAAGGTATGTCCTGTAAAATAGAGCATGTCTAGCCACTTTGCCTTCTGGAGATAGTTTAAGAAGCAGATGCTACAGGGGAAAACAAAGGCAATTACACTGAAGGACTTGTATACTTCTATACAGTAGTTCTGACATTACACTATTTCCCTTGTAATCATAGATCAAAATTATATGCCACATGTTACCACCTAATTATAGTAATTAGCAACAACTACAAACACTTCCCTGGGGCTGCTGTACAGCACAGATGCAGGATGCTACACTGTACCCCATCTTCTTACATCATGGCAGCATCCAGTAGACTGCCAAGGGTGATTCTGCATCATTCCTTTCTACGTCTCCCTAGCCCTGTGAAGTGGTTGTTTTTACGAATTCCGTATGCAAGGACTGTTATCCTCTATTTTTAATTTCCCAATTCCCCTGAAGTTCAACAAATAGAACTAGCCATCACTGCTGCTTGAGCTTTTTAGTAAATGTGAACTTCAGAAGTTGGTTGTTACTGTATATGTGCTCTTATGATTGCAATGTATATAGATTATTTTCATATTCTATATGAAAATAATTTCTACAGAATGTCTCACATTTTGATTTTTGAAAGATAATTAAAATAGCATTGTTTCAGTGTTTTTGAATTAATTCCTAGCATATTTCCTATCTCTCCTGATCCCCAACCTTGATTGCAGAACTAAAAAGGTCTTCATGCAGCACCAGAACATAATTTCTACATGGTAGAAAAAAGATAAAAAGCTTTTGACAGTCAGTTTGATATAGTGATTAAGAGACTAGGCTGGAAACCACAGGGCATGATTTCTAGTTCTTCTGTAGGCAAGAAAGATTTTGGACTTTATTTTATCCCTAGCAAGAAGACAAAATCTTAACAAAAAAACTACATGGACTAGTCCAGGGAGACTCCAGGAATTAAGATTGTCACAAAGTCACATTTGCACATACACAAAGACACCTACACAATAAATAACTAAGGCTTCAGTGCATGCACAGCCTATACCAAGAGGAGCCACAACTTCAAGGACTGGTTGTAAAGGCCCTGTCCCACTGCACTTACGGATGCAAAGAGGATGTAAAACATTAAAAAAGCTTGCCATCGATTGGAAAATGCTATGCATCCGTTGTGTACTCACTGCATACGTGTTTCATACGCTCTATCCTTTGAGCATCTGTCCACTGCGATTTCATCCACGCAAGAAGTTTTGAGCTGAACAAAACTTTGTGAACGGATGAACTTTCCGCCGTGTATGATGGAAATCCGCGACATACGAGCAGCAAACGTTCTATGTCCATTTATTATCCGTTACACGTCCGCTGTATCCTCTCTGCACCCTCTGGGCATCCTCGCAACTCACATCCGCTGCAGCTGAAAACGGAAAGAGGGAGGAAAGAAAGAGTACATGGAACGTCTATACATCGTTAGTAGCATGGAAATAGAAAGGATGCGTTTGCATCCGATATACATCCACGTGGCATCCCCTTTCTTTCCTTTAGGCGTATGTGATGCATCCGCTTCATCCGCTATGCGTCTGCTTCAAAATTCTCCCCCGGAACCCCTTCAGAGGTGTCATCCGCTTCCATCCACTAGGCTTCCTATGAACATCTGTTTAACATCACTGCTACATACTACCCATGTCCGTTCTTTTCCGTTCTGTTTATGCAAATTTTTGCCACTTTTTGAAGCGGATGACAATGGATGGAGCCACCCCCGAAATTTTGCTCATCCGCTGTGTCCTTTATGCATACATTTTGCGTCCGTCGGCCAGTGGGACCTAGCCTTTAGTCTCATTGTTCAGTGCTGTTTGTTTGAACAGTCACTGAATGAGTGGTGAGCAAGTGATGATTGTCTGTAATGATAATTTCTGGTTTAATTCTTAATTTTCCATTTAATTTTCCATTCTATAATCAATGGTGCCATCAAGACAGATCCTGGACATAGAACCTTACTGAACAAAATAAACGACAATCCCTAAAATAAGAAAATGTGGCTTATCATATGTTGAATTTCACAAAATAATGCATATTATTATTATCAAGAAAAAAGAATCTCATCCAGAGTTACTATTCAGATTTCATTCAATTGTTGAGTTCAGATTACTTACTATCTTGCAGTGAGTAATCATTTTCCAGGATTATCATGAGGTAAATTACTGTATGCAGCACCTTGAACAATCAGAAAAAAGAAATCCATTAAAATTAATATCTCAGTTTAATTAATCTACAACATTACTTTAACCACTGGAGAAATTTGTCAGATCTGCTCATCTAATTCTCTCTAGCTTGCATATTTTACTCATAAGCAACTGAAAAAAATAGTTTCATTTTTTAATTTATTTTTAATTTATTTGATTTGTCAATCGCTTACAAGATAATAGGTATAAGTATAAACATAGTTATGAATACATGAAATGGATACGTATGAGAAAAATAAAAAGAATCAATAGGACAGGGACAGTAGGCACATTGATGTGCTTTTGCACGACTCCTACAGATCTCTTAGGAAAGGGGTGAGATCAATAGTAGACAGTCTAAGGTTAAAGTTTTGGGGGTTTGGGGAAGAAACCACAGAGTCAGAGTATTCCAGACATTGACCACTCTGTTCCTGAAGTCATATTTCCTACAATCAAGTTTGGTGCGATTAACCTTGAGTTTGTATCTATTGTCTGCTCTTGTATTGTTGTGGTTGAAGCTGAAGTATTCATTGACAGGTAAGACATTGCAATATATAATTTATGTACTATACTTAGATCATATTGAAGGTGGCATAGTTCCAGGTTGTCTAGGTCTAAAATTTCAAGTCTGGTGGCATAAGGTATTCTGCAACGAGTAGAGGAGTGGAGAACTTTTCTTGTGAAATATTTCTGGACTTTCTCAACTGTGTTGATATCAGATACATAATGTGGGTTCCAGACTGATGAGCTGTATTCGAGTATTGGTCTACCAAATGTTTTGTATGCTATAGTTATTATATAACTTATAATAAATTATATTATATATAACTAGCTGTAATATTACCAGAGAAAAAGCTATGTAAGATTAGTTTAACAACTCTTAACGCCTTTTTGGCTATGTAGTTACAGTGGGCTCTAGCACTTAGGTCATTTGAGATGAGTACTCCAAGGTCCTTGACGGAGTTTGGATCATCAACAAGGTCTTGACTATTCAGCTTGTATTTTATTTTCTGATTTTTTGCCAATATATAAGACAGGGCATTTATTTGTTGAGATTTGAAGTTGCCATTTGTTTGACTGTTCTGATACATAGTTGAGGTCTTTCTGAAGGATAGCCGGATTGTTGGTGGTGTTGAATAGCTTTACATTATCAGCAAAGAGAATGCAGTTGCTCTTAAGATGATCACAGAGGTCATTGAATATGAAAAGAATACTGCCTTGGGGGACACCACTGTTCACAAGTGAAGAATTTGAATTAAGGCCCTGTCACACTGCCCAACGGATGCAAAACGGACACAACGGACGAGCAAAATGTTCCATCCGTTGTTATCCGCTCTCAAAAGGGGCAAAAATTTGCATAACCAGAGCGGATAACACGGACATGGGGAGGATGCAGAGCGGATGGAAAACAGATGCGGAACGGAAGCCTAGCGGATGGAAGCAGATGAGAGTGGATGGCACATCTGCAGGGCTTCCGGTGGGCCTCAGCAAAGCGCACATGGAACGGATGAAGCGGATGCAGAGCGGATGCACAGCGGATGAAGCGGATGCACAGCGGAAGCCTAGCGGATGCACAGCGGAAGCCTAACGGAGGCCTGGCGTTAATTGCGCATGTGGGGGGATGCATTGCGCAAGCCCCCCGGATATAAAGGGAAGCAGCTCGCACGTGGCCAGCATTCGGAGGAAAGACCTGCTGCAGGATACATCGAGTCCTTGCCTGCCCTGCCTGCATGCCTGCCTGCAAGCCTTGCTGCCAGCCTTCCTGCCAGCCTGCCTCCAAGCCTCCTGGCCAGCCTCCCTGCCAGCCTTGCTGTCTACCTGCCTGCCAGCCTTGCTGCCAGCCTTCCTTCCAGCCTCCCTGCCAGCCAGTCTGACTGCCAGCCTTGGTGCCTGCCTGCTTGCCAGCCTTGCTGCCTTGCTGCCTTCCTGCCAGGCTTCCTGCCAGCCTTGGTGCCAGCCTTCCTGCCAGCCTTGGTGCCTGCCAGCCTCCCTGCCAGCCTCCCTGCCAGCCAGCAACCCCACAACCATGGGGAAGAAGCGAAAGTCTCAGCAACCTGCCGCCATCCCTGGCAAGAGGGACAGGGCCACCCTCCCGCCCCCTGTCCCTGACTCTGCTTCTCCTGGGGCTTCTGCTTGGGGCTTCTCCTTGGGCTTGCTCTTCTGGTGCTGGAGCTTCTGCTGAAGCTGCTCCTGGTGGTGGTGCTTCTGCTGCATACTCTGCTGAAGCTGCTCCTGGCAGTGGTGCTTCTGCTGCTGCGTACTCTGCTGAAGCTGCTGCTGGTCCTGCTTGTCCTGCTCGTGCTCCTGGACTTGCTCGTCCTGCTCGTGCTCCTGGACTTGCTCGTACTGCTCATACTGCTCGTGCTCCTGGTCTTGCTCGTCCTGTTCGTCCTGCTTGTGCTCCTGGTCCTGCTTGTGCTCCTAGTTCTGCTAGTGCTGCTGGTGCTGCTGGTCCTGCTGCTGCTGCTGCTGCTGATGATGATGATCCTGCTGCTGCTGCTGCTGCTGCTGATGATGATGATTATGATCCTGCTGGTGGTGATGATGATGATGATGATGATGATGATGATCCTGCTGGTGCTGCTGCTGCTGGTGGTGTGGAGGAGCAGCCCCTACCACCTGGGAGCCCCTCTGATAAGGGCCCATCTGGTCCTGGCAAAGGGAGGAAGAGGCGTATGCGGGGACGGGAGAGGAGGCAATACTTCATTGAGGAGGAACATGAGGATGAGGTGCTGGAGTGGCTGAGAGAGAATGATTATCTGTGGCGGAAGGGACACCGGCTGTACAGGGACACCAAAAGGAAGTAGGCTGCTTGGAGAGAGAGGGCGGAGAGTATGGGTTACACTTCGGAGGTGCTCCTCGGATGGTGGAAGCACATGCATACCTGGTACGGGAAGCTGCACCTGAAGAAATCTGGCCAGGCCATGGTTAAGCTGACGGACAGAGAGACCTATGTCATGGCCAGGTGCAGCTTCCTGGAGGGTGAGATCTGCCACCGAGGAGCCCCAGGAGCCCCTCTCACAACCCTCTCTCTCCGGCAGCCTGCTGCGACCCAGTCCTCTTCCGGCCGAGAGTCAGTCCCTGTCTCCAGGCAGGTTTCTGTGGAGTGTGCCACGGCGGAGAACCTGCGGACAGCTGTTGTCACTGTGGTGGAGCGTGTGGAGGACTCCCTGGTGTGGTTGGAGAGAGGAGACATCGAGTCCACCACAGTCGTAGACGCATCCACCTCCCCCAGCTCTGCCTCCACAGAAAGGCAGAGAGCCAGACAGCAGAAGGGGCAGAGCCACACTGTCCTGCTGGAGATCAGGGACACCATCTGCACCAGTATAGATCTTCTCTCTCAGCTGGTCAGCACCGACTCCTCATCCTCCAACCGCAAGCCCTTCCTCATCTATGTGAACCAGACCCTCACGGACATGGCGGAACCCCAGTACCAGGTGGTGAAGGACCGGATCACCGAGCTGCTTCACAACCCTCCAGACCCAGAGGAACCTGCTCCCACCCAGTCCAGGTCTGCTCCTCCACCCCAGGTGATGTCCCTCCCATACCAAGGCTTCCCACAGCCCCTCACCTACCAGGGCTATGGCTACCAGGAGGTCCAGCAGCACAGGCAGCAGCCTTTCCCAGCCCAGGCACAGAGTCATCGGGCGACACCGTTGCCACCGGTTCCACTGATGCCACCGATGCCACCCATGACAATGATGCCACCGACGACAGTGATGCCACCCATGCCAGTCCTCACCCAGCTGCAGACCAGACAGCCCCACTACACTACTCCTTCCTCCACCCCACAGCCAAGCCCGGCCTCAGTACATCTGTCATCAGTACTGGGGCTGACACCCCATGGCATGGAGGAAGGACCTCTCAGAATCGCGGGTCTGAGCCAGCTGTCTGAGAGCTTCCTCAACACACCGTCCCCTGTTGTCCTCTCGGGGCCAGGCACCCCAATGACGATACAGACCAGCACTCCAGCACCACCCACCTCCACAGCACCTGGACCCTTCACCCCTGGGAAAGCCTCCGAGTGACCAATAAGAGTGCCAGAGACTGGGTAGCTGGCTACCTGTAGAATTTATTTGGACACTTGACTTGGGTCATTTTTGTTTTACAGCTTGTTGTTCAATAAAGTTTATCTTTGATTCACACACTTGTTTCATTTCTTTTTTTAAATAAAGTCTTGGTGGAGACTTTTAGAAATGGTTTAAGCCTTTGCATGCTTGTGGGATGGGTTAAGATAGCAGTGGGATGGGCAGGGATACCTGTGGGATGGGTAATAGCTGTGGGATGGGCAGGGATACCTGTGGAATGGGTAATAGCTGTGGGATGGGCAGGGATACCTTTGGGATGGATAATAGCTGTGGGATGGGTAAGGATACCTGTGGGATAGATAAGCCTCCAGTGCAAGCATAGTGGGACTGTATGGTCCACCCTCCCTGGTGCCACACCTATGGCCCTTTATTATCAATAATAATGTAATAATCATCCACACATGTCAACACAAACACAACTCTTTATTAAATGCCCTGTTCATTGTAGGCCCACCCAACATACATGGCCCAATCTCATCCGTGTGATGAGACAGGCTGAAGGAAGCACTCATTAATCAACTATCATCCTGTCTTGCCACTCAACTGCTCCAGCTGGGGAGTTGCACCAGTGTCTCAGGAGGTTGCACTGCTTCTTCCCTTCACGTGAGGCTCTGTTGGGGGCTTGCACACCCTGAGTGTCTATCAGGTTTCGCCCTTGCCTCCATTCCCCAGGCTCCATGTCCCCATTGCCTTGTTTGAGGTCCACGAGCCTGTTCTGCAAGACCGGGTAGCGGGTGCGCATGAGATTGTGCAGGATGCAGCAAGCTTCCATGATCCTCCTCATGGTCTCTGGGCGATGCTGCATGATGGTGAGAAGTACCTGGAACCTGTTGGCCAGGATGCCAAAGGCGTTCTCCACCACCCGCCTTGCCCTGGACAGCCTGTAGTTGAAGATCCTCTCTTCACGGGTGAGGTGTCTTGAAGTGTAGGTAGGTTCTGAGGGAGAAGGCATCATCCCCCACGATGAAGTAGGGCACATCTTGCGTGTCGTTGGGCAGGGGGTCTGGATCTGGAAAGCCTATGATGAGGTTGCCTTCCAGCCCCTCCTTGAGGTCACTGGCGTTGTATACCTGGGCATCTGGACATGAGCCGCTGCCTGAAGCATCGATGTTCATGAACTTGTAGTCAGCATCGACCATGGCAAAGAGGACGATGCTGAAGAAACCCTTGCAGTTGAAATAAGTGGAGCCCGACTTGGGTGGTGCTTTGCAGGCCACGTGCTTCCCATCTATGGCTCCAACGGTGTGTGGGAAGTTTCACCTCTGGTACCACTGCTCTGCAACTTTCTTCCATCTTTCATCAGTGGAGGGGTACTGGAGGAGCTCCTGCAGGTATTCTTCGATTATGGCCTGCACCACTTCTCTAACCACAATGCTGATGGTGTTATGTGGCACCCTCCAGCCGTACTGCATGCTCCTGTAGGTAGTCCCTGAGGCCAGGTGGTGCAGAGTGAGTGCCACCTTGAGCCTAGGTTCCAGGCTGGGCCGGAAGTTGGTGTTTGCCTTGGTCAACCTGGGTGTCAGGCGCTGCACAACTTCGTCAAACATGGCTGGAGGCATCCTCATGAAGTTCTGGAATGCCCGAGTGTCTTTGTTCCTGAGCTCCACCATCAGCTTGTTGTACAGCCCATACTCTGCTCTTCTCCTGATCCATCATCGGACCCAGACGCTTCTTGGCCGCCTCCTTTTCTTCCCGTAGTAGAGTTCACAGAGCCTGTGGATGGCTTCGCACTGTTGCAGAAGGATGGTGGCTGCCAAAAGGACTGTGCTACGATCCACGGTGGACATGACTGGATGCTGTGGAAGAGCAAGAGTCAGATGAAGGCTGCAGAGGTCTGCACAGCTAGGCTGCTGGTCTGAAAGTGAGATGTAGGTGAGTTGCTCCCCCTTTTTATAGGCAGTATAGGTGTCCCTTTGCATCCTCTAGGCATCCTCTAGGCATCCTGTAGACATTATTAATATCCGAGATAGGTCCCCTCTGTGAACTTTTTTTACATTTTAAATGCTTTGTTTCTGTGCTGCATCCGTTCTGCATCCGTTCTGCATCCGTTCTGCTTCCTCCCTGCATCCAAGCAGATGCGAGTTGCGCGGATGCGCAGCGGATGCCTAGCGGATATAGCGGATGCATAACGGATGCAGAATGGATGCATAGCGGATGCGTAGCAGATGCAGAACAGACGAATTGGATACATTTTCCGCGCAAAAGTTTTGGGCAGCTCAAAACTTTCTGAGCGGATGAAACGTCAATAGACAGATGCTAGACGGATAAAGAGGAAGCAAAATGGAGGCAGTGAGTACATTGCGTTAACCAACGGATGGCAAGCTTTTTTGTCCGTTTTACATCCTCTTTGCATCCGTTGGTGCAGTGTGACAGGGGCTTTAGTTCTTGTAATTTTGCTGTAGAAATCAATATGGTGAGATGAGGGAAAAAAATCCCTTGATGATTAGCGTATGCTTTAATGTCCTTTTATCTTTGTGAAAAATATAGGTAGTTTTCCTTCCCAATAGGTCTGCTAATAAAAAAGTAATCCATTTTGGGGAAGGGAAGAGCTTAAAATGCTGAGGGTGTAGGGAAATCCATTGGGACTGGCTAAAACACGCATGCTGAATTGTGGTAAGTGATTTACCACAGAAATGAGTTCTCCTTTAGGAATGCCATCTGTACCCATTTCAGGAATATATTTCATTCAAAAAATAAAAATTAAGACAGAGAAAGAATGTCAAATACCCACTTCCAACTTCAAAAATAATAAATTAGGTCCATCCAAAATAAGCACAAAACCACCCAAATCTGGAAAGGACAGAAATTGGAAGAACTTCAGAGAAACTCAGTAAAGGTCATCATCTAGGTCATCATACAAAACAACAGCTAGGAAGAAAGTTTTGAAAAGCTACTTTTCCATTGAGGGAAACTAAGGAAGACTAGATCCTATTCCACACACACAAAAAAGGATATAATCAATATTTGTGATTACCACTTTAAAGACATTCTTAGTTCAATGCAAGATGGCATTTCCATGCAATATATGGCAATCATTGTTACCTTGAGAAATCTAGGCTCATTTAGTCAGAAATAGCATCATTTCTTCTAACTTTACTTGGGGACAAATATAATTTAAAGTCTTGCCACCAGTCTCAAATTATAATCTTAAAACGTTTTCAAACTGAAGTTATCTCTTACTGGAATTCCTGCTGATAAGAAAGTATCTTAGGTGTTTGGGGGATGTGTGGCAGGCAGTATTATATTCGCTCTAATCTTCTTTTGCTAAAAACAGTGCTCTTGTCCTCTTCCATTGGTTTCTTATGTTGAAACCATCCCAAGGGATGGTCAATCATGGCCATCAAGACACAATTTATTGGATACCCAAAAAGGAAGTTCTCTCCATTGATCAATGGATTCATTCATAGTCATAATTCTATCAGAGGACTGATTAATAAGAACCACTTAATACATTATTTAATTATATTATACAGCCTTATATTAGTGTGCATGTCTGTCTGTCTGTCTGTCTGTCTGTGTGTTTTGATTTCAAGTTAAATTGAATTGAAATTTCAATCACTAAAATGTATTTTTAGAATAAGAACTTTCTAAATGATTATTTACTATTTCGGATCACCAATCTAATCTCTTTTCTTCTCTCCTTGTCTCCCTTCTCTTCCCCCCTCCCCCTTACTTTGTTAATTACCTATATTCTCATACCTCTCTTCCAAATTTTCTTAACTTTCTGCTCTCTCTTCCATATTTAGAAGGGTCCATTTAAGCATTTACTTCAATAGAATTCAGTAATTTATGGCTTCATCAAGTTACATTTAGAGGCAATTGTTTGTTACCTTTTCTTCTCTATTATAACAAGTTGTGCATGCATGAATCAAAATGTTATAAGGATATATTAAAATTTGTGTTATTTTTGTTGTTTGTTGCAAAGTCACGTCCAACCCATCGTGAATACATTCCTCCAGGCCTTCCTGTCCTCTACCATCTTCTCGAGTCCATTTAAGCTCATGCCTACAACTTCAGTAACTCCATCCAGACACCTCATTCTCTGTTGTCCTCTTTTTTTATTGCCCTCAGTCTTTCCCTGAATTAGGCTCTTCTCCAGTGAGAAAGTATTTGAGTTTCATCTTCAGGATCTGGCCTTCTAAAAAGCAGTCAGGGTTGATCTCCTCTAGAACCGACCAGTTTGATTGCCTTGCAGTCCAAAGGACTTGCAGGAGTCTTCTCCAGCCCCATAGTTCAAGGCCTCAATTATTTGGCGTTCAGCCTTTCTTATGGTCCAACTTTCACAGCCATACACTGCAACTGGAAAAAACATAGCCTTGACATTATGCACTATTGTTGGCAGGGTGATGTCTCTGCTTTTTAGTATGCTGTCTAGATTTTTTTTTATTTTTTTTTTATTTTTATTTATTTGATTTATTTCACTTACAAGATACAGGTATAAGAATAAACATAGTTTTGAATACATGAGATGGATACTTATAAGAAAAAGAAAAAGAAAATAATAGGACAGGGATGGTAGGCACGATTGGTGCACTTATGCATGCCTTCTACAGGCATCTTAGGAAGGGGGTGAGGTCAATAGTAGATAGTCTAAGGTTTGCCATGGCTTTCCTCCCCAGGAACAAGCATTTTTTAAATTTCTTGGCTGCAGTCCCCATCTGCGGTGATCTTGGAGCCCAGGAAAATAAAATCAGTCACTACCTCTATTTCTTCCCCATCTATTTGCCAGAAAATAAGAGAGCCTGATGCCATGATCTTAGTTTTCTTAATGTTGAGTTTCAAGCACTCTCCTTCTTCACCAGCATCAAGAGGCTCTTTAGTTCCTCTTCACTTCCTGCCATTAGAGTGGTATCACCTGCATATATGAGGTTGTTGATATTTCTCCTGGCAATCTTAATTCCAACTTTTGATTCATCTAGCCCTGCCTTTCTCATGATGTGCTCTGTATTTAAGTTAAATAGGCAGGGCAACAGCGTTGCCGGACTCCTTTCTCAATTTTAAACCAATCAGTGGTTCTGTGTCTAGTTCTCACTGTTGCTTCTTGACTTCTATTTAAAATGAATGAACATAAGTATACTTTCTATTTTATCTATAATACTGTAGAAAATATTGTACAGTGTGAAGACATTTCTTTACTTCTTAGGGGCAGGAATAAGCCAAATATCAACATACTCTCTCTTCTCATCCCATTGCTATGTGTATATAAGTTTCAGAGAGTTGTGTGTGCTCCTAGGGAATGTATTTTTTCTATTGACAAGAGGCATCCTCATCTCTTGATCAGTTTCATAGATAAACAAAGGCAGCAACCTCTGCCACATGGGGAAAAAGAACTACCCTAGCAAACTCAGAAAAAATATTAATAAGATAAGAATAAGCCCATGTGCTAATTAAAAAAATGCTCATTCAGTTTCAACAACTTTCGATAAGTGCTTTCCCTTTGTGCCATGCCTGGAAATTTCAGCTTTAAACCAAAAAGCTCTCAAAGTCAGGAAGCCAGTCAGACCATCAAAGTATGCAGTGACGCTGATGAAATCCCATAAATGGGAAACAGCCATGTGCTATGTACTTTCCCAATTCAACTGACTTCAGATATCTGGCAAAAGCTTTGGGGGTTTGAGTGAAGGCCAAAATATCTAACCTGGAAGATTGGTCATAGAAAGTTCAGAAAGAATTCCAGAGAGGTAGCTGTATTAGTCAGTGGGACACAAGGAGCAAAGATTCTTATGTCTCCATAAAGAGAAACAGCTTACTTGTTGCAAGGTTTCATGAACTAAACTCCATTTTCTCTGATGAAAGGGCTGTTTTCCTAGCTGCAAGACAGGAGGCTTCTAGGAAGAACAAGAGACCACAACGAAAAGTTGGAGATTCAAAGTCAGTTTTGTTTCATTAATTAAATTGCACATCCTCTACTTAATTGAAGAGATGAACAGAAATATGGAAAAGATGCCCAGCTTCCCATTACACAATCTTTCTATATATGTGTACATACTTTAACAGATAAAAAAATGAGGTGAAAGGGAATTTCATAACTTTAACTTCAAACTAATTGATTCACTTTCATTCTTTAAGGACTAGATTCTCTCATCACTCACTCCTGATCCAAAGTGATTACCATCTCTAATTTTACATGAATCATATTGCTAGTTAAAGGCATCAGGTGTATATTAATAAAGTTGCACACTTTCTTTCTTCCTTTGATCCTATTACCACAAATAATAGTACAGGGAATTTTCTAGAAAGTGTGGGAAGAATGTGTGGGAAGCAGAGTTAGAATAGAAAAGAGCAAAGGAAAATCATGTTTAAATAAGCAGACAAACAGATAGATAAAATAAATAAGTAGCCTTCAAGTCAGTGTGAACTCCTGGCAAGTGCTTGAACATCTTTGCAATTTTCTTGACAAGATTTTTTGGGAGTGACTTGTCTTTGCCTTCATAAAGTTGAAGGAGAATGACCAGCCCAAGGCTTTGGGCATAAGAAAAGGATTAGAACTCACAGTCTCACAGTTTCTAACCTGATGACCTTAACCACTACATCTAGCTGGCTATCATTATGATTTTTTAACAAATTAAAGTCATTCATAAAATATATTGAGTGATCTTGAACTATGACAAAGTCATTTTTAATAGGATTATCATTTGGATAAAACAAAGAAAGAAAAATTAAGCATATATCTTCCTGTTCAGAGAATCAGGAGTACACATGTAAAAAATAACATCATGTATTTAATTATTTAAACATCTTGGAACCACATACAGGTAGTCAGGTAAGAGCCACAATTGGGACTGGAGCTTCTGTTTGCTGAGCAATGCAGTTGTTAACTGAGTCGCACTCAATTGTATGGCCTTTTTTGCTGAGGTCATTAAGTGAATTCTGACTTTCGTGGTTAACTTGGTTTGTAAGAATTCCCCATGGCAGTTTGCAAATGGCAATGTGTGGCCCCAGGGTGCTGCAATCATAAATATTTGCTGATTGTCAAGCATCTGAATTTTGATCATGTAACCACAGGGATCCTGGAATGGTAGTAAGTCACTTTTTAGTGCCTTTTGTAACTTCAAATGGTCATTAA
Organism: Laticauda colubrina; assembly: GCA_015471245.1. NCBI lineage: Eukaryota > Metazoa > Chordata > Lepidosauria > Squamata > Elapidae > Laticauda > Laticauda colubrina. Next base: position 56,893,840 of record BLBF01000007.1, on the reverse strand, counting down.
GCAAATGGTTGTAGGCTAAGGACTACCTGTAACCTATATCTCAGCTAGTCTGGCGCCACCTTCACCAGGCCTTAACTTCATGCTTAATTACCACCCATATGTTCCCCAGCCCCCTCTAACAATATGCACCATATCAATACATGAAAAAAAAAAAACTATTTCCAGCCTTGCAGTTCCTTCAGAATCCATCCTGCAGCCCGCAGTTGCTTCAGAATCCATCCTGCAGCCCGCAGTTGCTTCAGAATCCATCCTGCTGCTCACAGCTCTGCTGAGTCCTTCTAAAGCAACCTTCAACACCATTGGCTAGCCCATAAGCAACAATACAGATCTGGCATCAGCAGAGCTAAGGTAATATTTTCCACTTGCTGCGAGTTGTGTTTGGAGCTGATGGGCTCCGTAGCAAACTCGGAGCCTGACATTGCATTTCTACCTTTGCCTATATCAATATACCTCACTTTAAGATAACTAACTGAGGCTGTTCCCACTTGTCTTCACTGAGAGTTGTCAATAAACTGAAGAGGAACAGCATCTTCCCAAAAACCTCGTATGCATCTGAAATGCACAAATGCTGCTAGAAATCCATTAGCTCTCATCATTGCAAAAATTTGGGTAAATTCTAAAAGATCCCTTCACTTTGGCAGGAGGCAGAATTTGATTTTCCTGGTTTGTCTTTGAGTTATAGATTTGCATATTTTATTTAATAATGACATTAGAATCTACACCTTTCTTCACTTTTACTTGTAAGAGACTTGTATCTATTTGGAATATATGTCTATCTGCCTGTTTTTGTCTGTCTGCCTCCCTGTTTGCCTGTTTGTGTCTAAGGAAGGCTTTTCCTCTTAAAGGTGGCCCGGAAATGTGTCAAATAAATTAATAGGTTTAAAAGGAAAAATGTGGTTTCTTTCCTTGCTTATTATATACACAATATGGCCCAAGCCACAATTCTCAGTGTATCATCTTTTCATGGTTCATTGTACTTCACAAAATGGGCCCTTTTGTAGAAATCAAGTTTCCGTTTTTACCACCACAGCATAGCTTCAAAGAGATGGTAAAGTGGACACTTTTATTCAGCCAAAAGTGATAGAGGTAGTAGTTACATTTGCTGAATGAACTAATTTCACTATTTTATCCTTTTTACCTTCTGAGCTCAGAAGAGTCTGAAAGTAAACGCTAATAAAACATTCCTATCATCCTGATTTATTGGAGCACGAAGGCTTCTTACAGAAGACATGCAAAATTCAGGTGAGCTATTAATTTAGCTTAAGTTCCCAAAATATATTGAGTGAATAAGCACTGAAGCATGTTTTACCAAGTCCAAAATTAAGGGCACTATGATTGTTTGATACTTTAATTCTGATTTAAGGCTACTATACACTCCCCATTTATAGTCTCAAGAAAAAAATAATCCTGATGGCAAAAACGACTTAATAATCTTCTTCAAATGATGCTAATCTAATGTCACAAACAAGAAGCAATTGAGCAATATATGTGTGTACTGATCACTTGCATAGATAGAACATTCTCTGATCATATGAGGTCACGATAGCAGATTTATATATATGAAAAAATGCATGTGCATTCATCTTTCTTAACACCTTTTTTCTGGCACATTCAACAGTTTGTATATGTGCCATTCATTTCAATAGCCCATGGGTAGGATCCATTAAATTAACTCCCAATATGATAAGAGTTTAAATAACTTCAATTAGAAATATTAAATTTGCAATTCTACAACCCAAGTCTAGATAACACTGGCCCCTCCAGAAGCTTTCAACTTCCAGCACTGATATTAGATTCAGCCCACATGAAAAGGATTGTAGGAGTTGTCATCAAAAATATCCAAAAGTGTATCCTGGCTACAGACAAACTTGGAGGAATAAGAAGCACGGAGTTTAATTTATTTGTGTGTTTAATTTATTTGAGTAAGCATGTCTGGAACTGCATTGTAACTTGAGTCATGCAAGAAGGCACCTGAATAACATCTTGTCCATCTCTTTTGGGTTATTCTGAAATTAGGATTCTATCTTTGGAAAGAGCCAACCATGGTGACTGACAAAGGACCATTGCATACTTTAATAAATAAACCAAGCTGTCAAAAACAGATGATAACATGGGTGTGTGAGATCAATTTGAGAATGATAAGAACAATTCATCTGGAAATGACCACAGTCTTATTTCTACGATTAGAAAAGGACTTCAGGCCATGGTTCCTGAAGTTCTCTTCCAAAAGTCATACAAACTGATTTTTTTTTCAAAAAAAGAAAAATAATAGAAATCTATAATTAAGGTTACACCAAAAACCATGAACATTTTTATTTCAGAAATAGAGGTCAGTTTCAGGGGTGGGATGCTACTGGTTTGGCCTGGTTCTATAGAACTGGTAGCTCTGGAGAGCAACAGACACTGAACCAGTTCGGTGTCTGCTGCTCTGTTTGGCCCAGCCACCCACCTGGGCTCTTGGCTGTCCTTTATTTCCTGCTTTTTCAACCTCAGCTGCTTTGCGTGGCACAGCTGAAGTTGAAAAAGCAGGAAAAAAGAGGATTTTCAAACGCTGCACACCCGCGTGCTTGTCAGCTGTCCAGGAGGCACAGCTGAGGTTTTTAGGAAATAGTCTATAGGTGCATGCAAAACATACTGTCACCAGAGGTGGGATTCTACCTGCCGGAGAATTGGTAAATCACGCCACTGGTTGGCCCCTCTCCACCCCGCCCCATCCCCTCACTCCTGGCATGTGCGCCATCAAACTTTCTGCTAAGTTGCTATTTTTCTTTCTCCCCCTCCCACCACCATCAGCTGTTCTGCTATGCTGGGAGATTTAGATTAGCTAGAAAGCTGGAAATCGTTGGATTTCTTGCTTTTTAGCTAATCTAAAAGCAGAGTTGAGCCTGAAGATTCTATTATTCAGAGCAGACTCAGGTAGCAGATGGCAGAAACACAGATCTCTAAGTGAATCTGTGATTCTGTGAGCAATCTCAGAAGCCACAGAATCTGCCTGCCTGCTCTGCCTGATTTTGGGTAAAAGTTGCTCTTTTTTTTTAATTAAAAAAATCAATATTTACATAAATGCTATGTTGTGAGTTAATTTTGTGAGTTTGCTTGTTAGCAAATTTTATGTGAAAGACTCAGGTAGTCGATTGCAGAAAGATAGATCTCTGAATGAATCTGTGATTCTGTGAGCAACTCAATCTGCCTGCCTGCTTTGCCTGATTTTTGGTAAAAGATTCTCTTTTTTATAAAAAAAATCAATATTTACATAAATATTTATATTTACATACAAGCCATTCCCAGTCAGCAAGCCACACCCACAAATTAGGCCACACCTCTAGAACCGCTTGTTAAGAAATTTGAATCCCACCCCTGGTTAGTTTAATATAAAAAATGTTTCAGCGCTATAACTCAGGAATGTCCATTGAGTTCTGCGCTGTAGCTCTAGCAAAAAGAAAGTAACTTTGGGTATAAATAGTTGCTGTGGTCGATGACAGTTAACAATATTTTATTAAAGCTTAATTAATATTTAAAATGTAAGCATTTTAAATATTTTAGTGAATATATTAGAAATATGAAATGGCATATCTATTTTTTCCTGTTGTTCCATCCTGAAATCAAAATTCATACCCTAGATAATGAGATATTGTTTACATTAGAAATAAAATTAGCTATGTACATTGAAATCCAGCACTGATAAGCTGGTGGCATGAATTTGGTCCAATGTGTTTTGTGTTTTACTCTTTGTGTGTGCATGCGTGTTATTAATTTAAAAAGCAATAAGAAATAAGCTGATAGCACTAGTTTGAAATTTAAGGAATGCAACAGGAGTTCTGATGTGTGCATTTTCATTTTAGATTCTCACTTTACAAATATATTTGAGATAATAATGATAGCAATCATGATGCATGAAATTTATATGCTGTCCAATTCCCAGCAACTCTGGGTGATGTTAACAAGCTGATCCAAACTGACTTAGGTGGTTTTCTTTAAAACTGTGCAAAATTGGAATAAGTATTATTATGGCGTTCAGAAAAGACTGAGATGAAGTCTTCACTTTGGTCCGTGTTTCCAGCGGGAACATGGACCGTTCCTATGGGCTGATGCTGTTTGACAGCCGGTTACAAAAGGGAGCTGTCAAACGGCATCAGCTGTTGTCCACCAGCTGGCTGCCTTGTTAGTGCGGCAGCCGCGGCAACTCTTTATTGCTACAGTAAAGTAAAAAGCTGAAGTTCGCTCTGTGTCTGCCTCAGGTTATTCTTGTTAAGCCTGGGTTCCCCAACCAGGGTTAGGGAGACAAGCTAAACAGAATGTGCAGCGTTAGTCAGATAGGCACACAGATAAATGAGTGAGCTAAGCTTGTATGTTTATTAACATACAGTAAAAATAACAGATACGCTTGTGCTATCAAGAATATAGTTTATTCCATTATAAGTTCATGGCATAGTCAAATAACAGTCCAATAGCCATGTATCAAGTAGTCAGTCCATTCAGGGATATTCAGTTAGCAAAGTCCATGTAAAATATCCTATGTCAGTTCACTTACAAATCAGTCCTTTGTTGTCTCTCCCGTTCGAGCAATGCAGTCTTGATTCCAAGCAGTAATCAGGGATCATCAAAGCCAGAGTGAGCAAGCTGTAGTCTTGCTACTTTTAAAGTGTTTTCATAACCACTCCCTTAATTACTATTCCACAGTTAAAGCTGCAGACACTTTAACATACACAACTATGATTCATAGTTATTATTTCACCTAAACCAGTTAGGGTAAACAATGTTATCCCTAACATTCTCCCCTTTTAGGTGACTATGAATAACTATGAATCATTTACATCTTAAAATTATATTTTTCACAACTTTCTTTAAACTTAATTGCTCCTTGAGCTTTTGTAAATTGGTCTGCAATGTTTTCTTCTGTCATGCAGTATTCCAATTTAATTAGTTCATTCTTCACTGATTCTCTAACATTTAAATATCTTAAATCAGTATGTTTTGATCTAGTTTTTACAGCAATACTAGTAGCTAACTTTATAGCTGCTTGGTTATCCTCGTACTCAATAATGGAATCTTTTACAGTTATACCCATGTCTAATAATAACTGTTTGTAGAAAATCAAGTCAGTGCATAATAATGACAGACATGAAAATTCAGCTTCCATCGTGGATAAGCTAATATGCTGTTGTCTGATTGACCTCCACCCTATTAGTGTCTTACCAAATAATATAGCCATCCCAGATGTTGATTTTCTAGTGTTTATATCAGTTGCAAAACTTGCATCTGCATAGGCACTAAGACTCAAATCACCCTTTGGTTCTATATACAATGCATGGTTCATTGTTCCTTTAAGATATCTTAATATTCTTTTTAAGGATTGCCAATGACATTGTTTTGGATCTGAATTAAAACGTGCCAGCTGATTTACACTATAAGCTATATCTGGCCTTGACCAATTGCTTATACATGATAAGCTACCAATCAAAGATTGATATATGGACTTATCAAATTTGGGACTTTGATCATTAGTTTGGCAAACTTCCTGACTCATTGGAGTCTTTGCCGGTTTACAAAGTTCCATTTTAAACGTTTTAATTAATTGGCAAATTTTATCTTCTTGAGATATCTTAAAACCATTATTTGTTTTATTAATTGTCAATCTAGATACCTTTTAATTTCACCTAAATGCTTTAATTTTATCTTTTTGGCTAATAATGATATAATTTCATAAGCTTCATTATTAGTCTTAGTTATCAAAGCAATATCATCTGTAAATAATAATAATAATGACACCGTTCCATTATTTTCTCTTTTAAACACACACAGATCTGCTAAACCAGATTTAAAACCTATATTGTTTAACTCTTTCACAATATATTGGTTCCACTCAAACCCAGATTGTTTCAACCCGTAAAGACTCTTTTTGAGTTTCCAACAATCATTACTATTTACATTATTGTCTTTTATACCAATTGGTTTTCTTAAATATATAGTGTGCTGCAATGGTGCATGTAGATAAGCAGTTTCTACATCTAAATGGTTAATGACATAGTTTTTCTTAGCTGCCCACACTAATGCTGCTCTTAAAGATGTAGCTTTAAGGCTTGGTGCAAAAACTTCATCGTAATCAGATGCAGTTTGATTAAATCCTTGAGCTACTAACCTAGCTTTATGGGTAACAGTCCCATCATTTCCAGTTTTTACTTTAAATATCCATTTGCACCCAATGGATTTTTCTCCTGGAGGTAATTTGGCATCTTCATATACTTTCATTACCTTTAATGAATTTAGTTCTTTTTCCATTGCCTTTTGCCAATTCTCCTGATCCTTAGCAGGATACATCCTAAGTTCATCTACACTAGTTGGAACTTTAGTTACTTGGCAAACTATACTTGCTTGATACCTATCAGGTGGTCTAGTTACACGTGTAGTACGTCTAGGTATTATAGGACTTACAGGTGGACTTTCATTTATTAATTGTTCTTGATTATGTAACTCTTCCTGATCAACTATTTCCTCTTGTTCTGGTCCTATTTGCTCTTCGTGGACTTCTTCTTTAATTGGACTCTTCTTATAGCTAATCTGATCTTTCTGCCTTTTGTAGGGTTCAATAATTACTTCATTATTTAAATCTTGCTCTAATCTATTCCATCCTACATGTTCTAGGAATTTTGCACTAGCACTGGTGTAAACTCTAGATGTACCTGGTTCCCAGAATCTATAAGATCTATGATTAGATGAATATCCTACAAAAAATAATCTTTTAGCTCTATGCTGTCCTTTGTGTCTAAGTTGTGTAGGGATATGCACCCATGCTGGTGCTCCAAATGTGTGCATGTAACTTAAATAGGTTTTGTACCATGCCACAGTGTGAATGGTAATTCACCTGTTGTTGAATTAACAACATTATTTAATATATGATTACCACACATTATTGCTTCTCGCCATAAATTGTCAGGTAATCCTGAATCAGACATCATAGTTCGTGCCATTGATTGCAATGTTTGGCCTCTTCTCTCTATAAAGGCATTATGTTGTGGCCTATATGGTGCAGACATTTTATGTTGAATACCTAACATTCTTAGTCTGTTCTGAAATTTATTATTTGTAAATTATGTACCATTATCTGTTATGAGAGTTACTAATTTCTTTTTAGTTTTTCTTTCTGCAAATTTTATCCAATTAAATAGATTTTGATATGTTTCAGTTTTGCTCTTCATTAAATAGCAAAACCCATATCTAGAATAGTGGTCCATTATACTTAGTATGTAGCAAGCTCCTCCTACACTTGGTTTTTTCGGACCTATTAAATCAGCAAATACTACTTCTAAAGGCTCTTTAGTAGTAAATCCATCAACTCTATTAGCCGGTATAACCCTGCTCTTACTTTGATTACAGGCATTACATTGCAAATACTTATTACAAGATTTCAAACTTATTCCCTTAGATAATTCAACAGTTTTCTTAAGCATTTTAAAATTTAAATGCCCTAGCCTTCGATGTAACAAGTGAATACATTCGTCATGAGGTTTCTTATTTTCATAAATTGTGTTAGCCACCTTTAAACCATCATCATTTAACACATATAATTCACCTCTTAAAGATGCAGCAATTCTCTTATCTTCTTTTTTAATTATGCAGTTATCTCCCCTAAATGTAACTACATATCCTAGTTTAACCAAAATTCTAACTGAAATTAAATTAAACTTAAGTTGTGGTACATATAACATTTTTACATTCTCTTTTATAAAAGAACAATATGCGATACCTTGACCTTTAGCTTTCAGTTTCCAGCCATTGGCTAACGATATCTGCTGTGTACTCTGGGACATTTTAATAAAATTTTTGTTATCATTTGTTATACAATGGGATGCTCCACTGTCAACCACCCATAAATTATTTTTTACAGCTCCATTAGTATACATGGCTAACTCTAAATTTTTATTTATTTTTTGATGATTTTTAGTATTCTGGCCAGCGTTCTGGCGCTTTGCCTTTTTACAAAATCTTGCCAAATGTCCTCTTCCTCCACAATTAAAACACTTTTTAATTGCGTATGCAGTAGGAGGTTCATTATCTTCTTTTTGAGGTTGCTCCCTCCTTAATTCATCTCTTTCATGCCTTCTTCTGGCCCCTTCGATCAATCTGCCAGTTATATCAGTTAAAGTTAAACTTTCCTTTGGCAAAATTTCAAGTGAAGTTACGTAGTTATCATAACTTTCATCAAGGGAAGATAGAATTATGTAGACTTGGTGTAGTTCAGAGAATATAAGTTCTTTCTCGTGTAGTTCTTTAAAAATGCTTTGCATAGTTTTTAAATGACTCAGCATATCACCATTTGTTTGAAGATGCGTCCTGAAAAGCTTCCGTGTTAGATTTATGTGAGCACCAACATTATCTCGAACATAAATCCTCTTCAGCTTCTGCCAACACCCAACAGCCGTTTTCTCTCCGTGGATATAAACAAGCTGTTGATCAGTTAAGGTTAACCCAATTATCCAAATGGCTTGTTGATTTTTATGCATAAATTCTTCTATCTTTAGTCTGTCTTCCTCATCCTCTGGATCCCATTCTTCTATGTTTGGTGGATTTTCAATTATGTTCCACAGACCTTCTCTTCGTAGAAGTAGTTTACATTTTGTAGACCATGATACATAGTTTGTTCCATCCAGCTTGGATATAAGGGACAAACTTTGTAGATTGACTTGTGCCATGTTTTCTTATATGGATATAAAAATATAATTAATAAAACACAGCTGTCTGTTTACTGTAATGTATAACAACACAAACTCTCACTTTTTATATAAATCTGTTGTATCCTAGTTAAACTGACTTTGCAGCCTCTGGGCCCATAACCAGTGTTAAGCCTGGGTTCCCCAACCAGGGTTAGGGAGACAAGCTAAACAGAATGTGCAGCGTTAGTCAGATAGGCACACAGATAAATGAGTGAGCTAAGCTTGTATGTTTATTAACATACAGTAAAAATAACAGATACGCTTGTGCTATCAAAAATATAGTTTATTCCATTATAAGTTCATGGCATAGTCAAATAACAGTCCAATAGTCATGTATCAAGTAGTCAGTCCATTCAGGGATATTCAGTTAGCAAAGTCCATGTAGAATATCCTATGTCAGTTCACTTACAAATCAGTCCTTTGTTGTCTCTCCCGTTCGAGCAATGCAGTCTTGATTTCAAGCAGTAATCAGGGATCATCAAAGCCAGAGTGAGCAAGCTGTAGTCTTGCTACTTTTATATTGTTTTCATAACCACTCCCTTAATGACTATTCCACAGTTAAAGCTGCAGATACTTTAACATACACAACTATGATTCATAGTTATTATTTCACCTAAACCAGTTAGGGTAAACAATGTTATCCGTAACAATTCTGCTGCTCTACAACACTGGCAATGAGGGCAGGATACATATAAGAGGCAACCAGGCAAAGAATCGCTGAGCGAAGTCACTACAAAAAGAGCCGAAGTCACTACCGAGCTGTATGTCACTTTAAGAGCTATTGTCACTATTTGCAAGCACGAATTTCAACTTTCCTCGAAAGATCCGACACCACTGAGTCGAGATGACTTTGAACCCTGCATTTCCGCCTTTCAGACCGACAGCAGAAATATGGGAATCCTACAGAAACCGATTTGATTGTTTCCTAGATGCCATAGACCTTGCTGACATTTCTGACCATAGAAAAAAGTCCAACTTTTTAAGTTTTTGCAGAGCCACAGTATTTGACACTGTTACGGCATTATTGGCTCCACGTTCAATTAAGACTGTTCCATGGGAAGAATTGCAGGAAATTCTTTCCAACCACTATTCCCCTAAGCCATCCCGAATTGCCAGGTGTCATGCTTTTAGAAGACGGATTCAGGCTGAGGGAGAGACTATTAGCGGGTACATGGCTGCCCTACGAACAGCTGCCTTGCATTGTGGGTTTAGAGACTGACTATCTGGAAGACATATTATTAGACCAACTAGTTTGTGGAGTCAGGGATTTAAAGCTACAAAGGCGTCTATTGGCTAAAGGGGATTTAACCCTTAAATTAGCAATTGAAGAGTCTCAAGCTGCAGAGCTGTCAGCACTTTCAGCAGCAGAAATTCAGGGAAATCCAATTAGCCAGAGCAACTCAGCCATCCATCATGATGAAGCCTCCTCAGAAGAAGGCTATGAAGAGGCTAATGATGTAAATCGCCTCAGGCAGCAAAAAACCAGTCAAAGGGAGAACAGGCCAAACCCCAATCTACCTCCATGGCCTCAGCCCATTTGTCTAAGCTGTGGGGGAAACCACCTCAGAGTATCCTGCAAGTTCAGGAATGCCATTTGTCTAAAATGCCAGAGGAAGGGTCATTTAGCCAGGATCTGTCAAAAAAGATTTTTGCCCAAAAGCCTCAGACAACCCAACATTTCCAAAAACAAGTTGAAGACTGTTTTACCTGCTATCAAGCCAAGCTGACTAACAAAGGCTCTAACAAAATCAGTGTTCTTGTTTCTATAGAAGGAAAACCTTGCAGGATGGAGGTTGACACAGGCTCAGCACTGTCCATCATCTCATGGAGCACCTTGAAACAACTACTTCCTACAATGGCTGAGAAGAAGCTTCATGGCTGCCAGTTAACCCTACATGACTACCAAGGCAGAACCATCCCAGTCATCGGAAAAGGCAAGTTTTTTGTACAATTTCAAAATTTTAAAGGTCACTTGCCTTTAGTGCTAGTGGATGGTGCCCTCCCGAACCTGTTGGGGTTAGATTAGTTCTCTGCCCTTGGCCTCCATATAAACAGAATCCACTATGTTACAAATGCTGAAGTGGACACCTTGTTTAATGACTATGCTGATGTGTTCAGCGAGGGGCTGGGCTGTTATTCAGGAACCCCAATATCTTTCAACTTGGACCCTCAGGCAGTACCAATCTGTTTAAAGCCTCAAAGGGTACCTTTTGCAATCCGCCCCAAATTAGACATGGAGCTTGACAAATTAACTAAACAGGTTGTATTAGAGCCTGTGGACTTCACAAAATGGGAAACCCCAATAGTGATTCCAGTATTTTTGGGCTTCTATACAGGACCACCACATGTGAAAAAAGATTCTCTCTTTTTTTTTACACTTCCAACATGTTGGACTCATTTTAGGGCACATTTTTGCCAATCTTGATGGGAGAAAGTGCCATCTATAAAACATTTTATATGCATGCTGCCGATTTTGTATGCTGCCGATTTTGTAATCTTATTATTTCTTCCCCAGACTTTTTCCCATTCTATTAGAGTGATGTTACATCCTACATTCCTACTCCAGGCTATCCTATTCCCTTTTACTGTTTCTTCTTCTAATTCTACTTCTAATAAACAATTATAAAATTTAGTTATATTTTTTTTACCTGGTCCGAAATTTTTTTTGTCTAATTGCTGGGGTTTATTGTTAATTCCAAATTTCTTCCTATCCTGTTTATATCTACTATGAATTTGTAAGTATACCCATTGATCTATTTTAAATCCCTGCTCTCGAAGTTCTTATCGTGATTTCAAATTTCCTTGTATGTCCAATAAATCTTTGTATTTAATCATTTTAGAAATATCCAAATTGTTTGGGTGGATCATCGCCTCCATTGTTGATAGCCAGATCGGTACTTTTAAGTAGTGTTTTTTGCGTATTTTTTTCCAATTAATTAATAATGAATCTCTAATTAAGTGTCTGTGGAAATATTTCTGGTTAACTTTCCCTACGTCCCATAAAAAGGTGTGCCACCCCCTTTGTAAATCATGGCCTTCTAAAAATAAGATTCTCTTATTATTTAAGTTCACCCAATCTTTTAACCATACTAGAGTGGTAGCAATATAATACAATTCCCAATTTGGAAGTGCCAACCCTCCCCTGCTCCTTATATCCTGCATTGCTTTTAAATTTATTCTGGTTTTTTTCCCTTGCCAAATAAATTTAGCGGTAATTTTGTTAAGTTCTTTAAAAAAAATTGTGTAATTTAATTGGAATCATCTGAAACAAATATAAGAATTTTGGGAGAATTTTCATTTTAATGGTAGTAATCCTACCCAATAGTGAGAGTTGCAGTCTGTCCCATAATTCTAAATCCTTCTTTACCTGTAGTAACAACTTATAATTATTTTCTTTAAGTACCTTACAATGTGCTGTCAACCATATTCCTAAATATTTAACTTTCTTTGTCACTTGTATTCCCATAACTTCTTCTAATTCTTTTTTCTGTTTTTCTGTTAAATTTTTAGTCATTAATTTTGTTTTCTTCCTATTAATTTGGAGTCCTGCTACCGCTCCAAATTGTTCTAATTCATTAACCAATTTTTGTCCTCTTTCCATTGGTTCCTCAATAAAGAAAACTATATCATCGGCGAATGCCTGCAACTTGTATTCTTCTGTTTTAACCTTTAATCCTTTTATCTCTGAGTTCTGTCTAATTTGTATTAATAGTGTTTCTAATGAGAATATGAAGACCAGGAGCGAGAATGGGCAACCTTGTCTGACACCCTTTTCTATTTTTATTGGACGAGTATATTCCCCATTTACTATAATATTGGCCTGTTGTGTATCATAGATAGTTGTTATAATATTTTCAAATTTAGTGCCTAATTTCATATTCTATATTTTTTGGATTAAAAATTTCCAATTTAAATTATCAAAGGCCTTTTCAGCATCTAAGAACATAAGTGCAATTTGTTTCTCGGGGTGGGCTTCGTAAAATTCTAAAATATCTAATACTGTTCTTGAATTATTACTATCTGTCTGGTTGGGAGAAATCCATTTTGATCTTCATGTATATATAGATTTAAAATTCTTTTTAATCTGTTAGCTATAATGGATAATATTCTCATTAGAAACACTATTCATATTCTCATTAGAAACACTATTAATACAAATTAGACAGAACTCAGCTATAATCAGTTAGCTATAATCAGTGTTTAATAATGAAATTGGTCTATAATTATTAATATATCTGGATTCAGATTTCTCCTTTGGGATCAACAAAATCAGTGCTCCCCTCCATGAGTCTGGCATCTTGGCTGCCAAAAATATATCATTGAAAATTTCCATCATAAAAGGTCCAATTTGTTCTGCAATTACTTTATATAGCTCTTCCCATCTGGTACCAGGGCTTTATTACTTTTTTGGTTCTCTATTGCCGATTTCAGTTCAGACCAAGATATATCTTTGTTAAGTAATTCTATCATTTCTTCCTCAATTTCTTTATCTTTAATTTCGTCTAAGTAATTTCTTATTCTGTCCTCATTTATTTCTTCCTTTTTATATAACTCTTCAAAGTATTTATGTACAATTTCTTTTTTTTTTTTTGTTCTATCTCTTGTTGTATGTCGCCATTCCCATCTATTAATTGGTATATCAGTCTCTTTTCTTTCTTTCTTTTTTATTTATAAGCTAACCATCTTCCTGGATTATTAGCATTCTCAAAGTAGGTTTATTTAGTCATATTCAAATTTACAATCATTTTCTCTTGTTCAATTAAATTCAATTTGTGTTTAGCTATTATTATCTGATTTTGCAATGTTGAGTTCTTTAGGGTCTTCTGTAATTGCATTTCTAATTCCTTAATTTGTTGTTGCAGTTTATTTTGTTGGGCATATTTTTCTTTATTCCTCTTGGCATTGTAAGAAATTGTTATACCTCTTATTACTGCCTTCATTGTATCCCAAATGTTTTGTTTCGTAGTTACGCCATTGTCATTTTCTTTTAAAAAATAATTTAATTCCTCCTTAAGTTTATCAATCTCTTCTTTTTCTCTTATTAATTGGGTATTTAATGTCCATCTTTTCTTTGGTTTCTTCCTGCCTTTCCATATTATCTGAATTGGGTTATGGTCTGCCCATTCATTCAGTAATATATCAATTTCTTTTATCTCATTTGCTATTTCCCCATTCATCCATGCCATATCAATTCATGTCCATATTTGATGTAGATTGGAATAAAATGTAAATTGTTTTTTTTTCAGGATATAGTATTCTCCATAAATCCACCAAATTTAATTCTTTCATCATTTCCTTACATATCTTAGGGAACTCTCTTTTCCCTTTTTTATTCTTCCCCCCATTACTATGGTCTTTCTGATAATCGGCAATAGAGTTAAACTCTCCTGTAATACAGATATTCCTTTTTTCAAATCCTATTATTTTTCGGTATAGGTGTTTAAAAAATTCTTTCTGATCTTCATTTGGGGCATAAATTACTACTAACAAAATTGAAATGTCATTAATCCAGATCTGCAAAACCAAAGTCCTTCCCTCAGGGTCTGACCTGATTCTGATTTCAAATCCTCTTTAACATATATTGCAATCCCTTTCTTTTTTCCTATGTCTGCTGGTGCAGTAAATAGCTTCCCTAGTTTCAATCAATTTAAATATCTTTCATCTTCTTTCCTTATATGGGTTTCCTGTAGGCATATTATATCAGCATTTTGTTTAATTAGTTTTGTCAATATCCTTTTCCTTTTTAACATCGAATTTAGGCCATTTATGTTAACTGATAGAAGTTTCTTTTCTTCTTCCATTTGCTTAATTCTGTTTTGCTCTTTGTCTCGTGATAACTCTGGTCTCTCCTAATGCTTGCTGGCTTAAGGTTCCTTCTTTTTTGTTTCTGTGGTAGCTTTGGTCTTCTTGTAGGTTTATTTCCAGTTCCTCCTTACTACTCAGGTCTTCTGAACTTACTAGTTGTTCATAAAATTCTTGGGCTCTTTCCATGGTATCTATTTTAATTTTTCTTTCTTTCCACGAAACTAACATCCCCTCTGGGATTATCCATTTGAATACAATTCTTTTTTGATTTAAGTAAGCAACTAAAAATTTGTCATCTCGTCTTGTTTCTCTTACTCTTCTTGGGATTTGTTTGAGAATCAAAATTTCTTTACCTTTATATATAATTGTTCCGTCCCTGGACATCCTAAATATAATATCATGAACACTCCTTCTTGTAAAACATATCTGGATTTCTCTCAGGCATTTATGGCGTCTCACATAGTTGGTACTGGCCCTGTAAACTTTGTTGAACTCTCTTAAAATATCATCTTTGTCTTTATCCAATAATCCAGCCAGTATTCCTGCCATCAGTTGTTCTAGATCTTCTTCCTTGGATTCCTCTACATTCTGAAATCTCAGGTATGTAGCCGCCTTGTCCATCTCTAGATAGACCAATGAGTCTTCCATTTCTTTGGTTACATTTTTTAATTCCTCGTCCACCCTTTCAAGTTCCTTTTGGTTTGTTCAGTCCTTTTCTCTACTTCTTTTATTGTTGCTTTCTTTTTCTCCAGGGCCTGTTGTAGTATTTCAATTTTATCTTCTACTTTGGAGATGTCCGCTTTCATTTCTAATTTCAATTTCACCATCTCCTCCTTTAGTTCATTAATATCTGCTTTTGTCTCATTGTGGTTTTTTATCATTGTTTCTTGTAGTTTCGCCATCGATTTTTGTAGTGTTAGTAAAATTGATTGAATATTGGCATTCGAAATATTGGTTTGTTTTTCTACTGGTAATATTTCTTCTTTCGTTTTTTGAGCCGTGGGCAAAGCTGTTGCCAGTGTAGTTGTTAATGTCTGAATAGCCTTCCTTCCAGTTTTCAGAGCTGTAGTAGTTGTCAAGGTCATTTTTTTAAATATTTGTTTCTGTTGTTGGGTTATGTTAATTATGTTATCCCAGATTACCATTCAATATTATAACCTCTATATTAGAATTAACCAATGTATAATTAATTAATCTACCTATCTATATTTTTTCAAATCTGAAATCTAAATCTAATAAGTAATTTTATGGGTTTTATATTCAATTTCTATGCAACACTATACAATGTTATACAATCTATATAATACATGTGTATAATAATTATAGTAAATATATAATAAATAATATAAATGGTATATCTAATCCAACTAAATTCAAGTTTTAATTATATTCACACCATAAATTTAACTATTAGAGTATTAAATATTAAATATTAAGTCTTATACTTATTGATTAAATGATTCATAATATTCTTAATGTTCTTACTATTTTTAAAAAAATATGTCTAGTCAAGGTGTAATTATCCCTATTATTAGTAGATTAATCAAATCAATTTTTTAACAATCTAATACAATAATCAATACTCAATATGTAAATTTATAATCATTATTGAAAGGAGGAGGGAAGAGATAACATCAAAATATAAATAAGAAGAGGGGAGAGAGAGAGAGAAAAAAAGGAAGAATTAGGCAAATTTATACAAAAAGGAAAAAAGCAATAGAAAAAAGGAAAAAAGATTTCAAAGTCAGTCTTTGGTTTTTTATCTCTGATGTGGATTTTTTTTCTTTTTTTACTCTTCAAACATACCAGAAGTGGGGAGGTAGAAAGTGCTGAATCATAGCTACAGTCAATCAGTCACTCTTCTGAATCTTCCAATCCACCTCTCTCCTTTTTTAAAAAAAAATGTTTCTAAGTTCAATTTTGATTTCTTCCACATACCAACCTCCTCAGTTAAAGCACAATTCTCCCAAGGATCTATTGAAAAGTCTATTAAATAAATTAAGTTAAATATGTTGTTGCTGTATCCCCGAGACTTCCAAGTGCCCTGTCCCATCTGGCGCCATGCTGTCCCTTTCAGTCAGCCCCAATCCTCTTCCCATCATCACTTCAATAAAGTTTATCCAAAAGAATCTATCTAATTAACAGTCAGATAAAGAATTCCAAATCATCCCCAACCTTGGAGTTTTGTAAAATAATAATTTCCAGACCACATAGATTTCCTTTTCACTCATCGCAATCCACACTTTCACTTCAGTCCGCTGAGTCCTTTTGCCCCTGCTCCTCTCTCCTCCTTTTTTAGCCGCTTTCTTTTCGGGCTTCCAAATGTCACTTATTCAGAAGAATATAACTTACTGATCTTCCTCTCCACTGCTAAGTTCCCCTTGCCACACTTCTTTTATATGATCTCACACACTGTCACTTACTCGCTTTTTGGTATCTGTGACAGTCTGGACTTCAGAGCCTCCATTGACAGGAGGCTATCTCTTGCTTGTTGAGCTCTGGAGGGCTCCTCTTTGTTGCCGGGGGGTTGCCTTCCCCACACTGCAGCTGGAGTATCCCCCACAACGACACAAATCTCTCCGGGATTCGAGCACCTCTAAGGATCGCACCAACTGCAAGAAGAGATTAACTGAAATCGTGAATGGGCTTCTGAACCTCTACTCGTCCTTGCCTGCCACCGGAGGAGAAAGGAGTGTGGCATTCAGAAAAGATGAGCTGAAGTCTTCACTCCGGTCTGCGTTTCCAGCGGGAACACGGACCGTTCCTATTGGCTGATGCTGTTTGACAGCCAGCTATGAAAGGGAGCTGTTAAACGGCATCAGCTGTTGTCTGCCAGCTGGCTGCCTTGTTAGCGTGGCAGCCGCGGCAACCCTTTATTGCTACAATAAAATAAAAAGCTGAAGTTCGCTCCGTGTCTGCCTCAGGTTATTCCACTGCTCTACAACAATTATGATGTTAAAAAGAAGCAGCCACTACTAAAACACAAATCAGAATGATGTTCAGTTTCTTCTTGCTTTCACTTTGTCTAAAATCATAGAGCTGGAATAGGCCATTTAGGTGATTCAAATCACAGGCTCAGTGCCCAGTTTTAGATTAAGGTACCTAGTCTCCAACTGAACACATCCAGTAAGGGGAAATCCGCCACTTCTCCAAATAATTTTTTCATTGTTTGTCTGCTCTTGTTGTTTTCTAACATTCAGTTAGAACAGAGGTCTTCAAACTTGACAGCTTTAAGACTTGTGGGCTTGAACCCAGAATTCCTCCTCCAGTCACGTTAGCTCAGGAATTCTGGGAGTTGAAGTTCACAAGTCTTAAACTTGCCAAATTTGAAGACCCTTGAATTAGAATCTGTCTTCCTATAGCTTAAACCCAAGTCCTACAGTCCTACAGAATGAAAAATAATAAAATGTATATTTATCTTTTTCTCTGTAATATGTCTTCAGGTACTTGAATAGCATTGTCATATCCCCCCCAGTCATCTTGTCTTAAGACTAAGCATACAAGTTTCCTTCAGTCTGTCTTCTAAACATTCCTGTTCATTCTTGTTTTCTTCATTAAAACTGTTCTAATTTCTCTAAATCCTTCTTAAAAGGTGCTACCCTGAAGTAGAAGCCAATCTTGAGATACTTTCTGATAAAAGCAAAATAAAATTGAGTAATCATATGATTTGGAAACTTGCTTCTATGGCTGCAACCTAAAACCAATAAAAAATGAGGGAACATTAGTCAGTTTAGAACATCTGACTAACCCATTATGAGTTTTGGGAATCACTGCATATTGTCAGTCTTCCTAAGTTCTTGTGGTAGTGAGTGCTATCATGACACTGTAAGTCTGTCATACATTATACTAGACATTGTGGAAATATCAAAATTAGCATGATTTGGAACCAGACTTTTCAAATTTCATGAAGAGATGAGTGCAAGCATTTTTGTTTAGTGATGTCGGAATGTTCATTTTCTAATTTTCTCTTTGGGCTTGAAATTAATTAATTAATTAATTAAATTTATATTGCCATCTATTCACCCATGGAGATTCAAGTCAGCTTACACAATGTAAAACCATATTTAAAATAAAATAAAAATAAAAAACAATGAAAAACTGACAAAAAAATGAAATAAAGTAATAAAGTACATAGAACAAAATCTGGAAGAAGAAAAAATCACATCCCAACTCCCACCCCCTGCACCAACGACAACAGATCACATTAGCCATTTGAGAGGCTCCATCTCACTCTGGGTTCCCCAGGCCTGCTGGCAGAACCAGGTCTTCAGTGCTAGAGTGGGGGCTACTCTGGGGGAATGATATTCCAAAGAGAGGAAGCCACCACAGAGAAGGCCCTTCTTCTGGGTCCCACCAGGTTTCTTCCAATGTTTTGCTTCTACTGTTGTTACTGTTGGAATTATCTGTTCACATATTTTGCTTTCACTTCTCACTTGGGCCACCTTAGAGCTTCACCAAGCATCTCATCACAACCATTGAAGCAATAGCACTGCAATGCTAATTAGACTAATAGAATAGTCTAATAGACTAATAGATTAGACTAATACTGAAATACCTATGGTATATTTTAATTTGATTATATTTAAAATTAAAGCATATTTAGAGTGATTATCAATATTTATAGAATAGCCTGATTAACTCCTTGCACCTTCTTCAGAAAACATATTTTTTTGTGAGTGGATCTATACAGATAAACAAGGAAACAAAGAAAACAGCAGATGGGATCTGCCTTTGTACCAAAGCAAAAAAAAGGTAAGAAAATAAATTCACTAAAGTTAGTACATTGAAGATTTAAAATATTCCTAGAAACCATTTCATATCACGGCCATTGTCTAACAAAATGAGCTAATGAATCCTGCCACAATTTAACTTTCTGGGCTTATAAGTTGTGCCAGTGGGGAACAAATATGGCCACCATTATCTCATATCACTTATGCTTCTGCAGGCTGGGAAAGAGTGGCATAGTGGAGACAAAGATCAGGAGAACTGGGTGAAATGTCTATGTTTCCCAAACCAGAGGTTTGGAATTTCTGGTTCGGATTTTGGGGTGTGTTTATGTGTGTATGTTGTGTTGTGCTGCTTTTCGGTTTTCCAGTTTGGAATGCCACTGCCAGATTGAAGAGTAATTTGAGATTCCAGGAATTTTTTCCAAGATTAAACTGCTTTTTTTTTTCCCCCCTCAAATTCAATTATTCAGCAAATACAATGACACAATGGGGCCAACAGAATTCTAGTAGGTCTATAAAACATCAGTTTCTGTAATCTTTCATATGAATCAAGGTTGCTTTGGTAACTATTGTGTGTGTGTGCTTCTTTCACTTGTCTGAAATTTTTGCTTCTGTTTAGTATAGAATTTCAGGTAAAAATAAAAGAATCCATCAAAAGAACCACAGAAGAGCATATCTTTATGCAGCCTGTTGCTTTCTTCAGTCATGGGAGCTATACGTGTGGTATACAAATTCAAGATTTACCGTATATACTCGCATATAAGCCGATCTCGCATATAAACCGACCCTTTAAAAACTTCCCCAAAATGAGGATTTTTGAAAAAACTCGCATATAAGCCAACCCCCAAATACCATGGTGAACACTTTTTTTTTTTCCCCAAATTTGGAGGTCGGCTTATACTCGAAAAAATCTGGCTGCCCGACTTCGCACGATGAGAGCCAAGACTCTCATCGCCTTCACAGGCAGCGGCTTCGTGCAATGAGAGCCAAGAATCTCATCGCCTTCACAGGCAGCGGCTTCGCGCGATGAGAGTCTTGGCTCTCATCGCGCGAAGCTGCTGCCCGGCGAAGGCGATGAGAGTCTTGGCTCTCATCGCACGAAGTCGGGCAGCCAGATTTATTCGCGTATAAGCTGACCCCCAAATTTGGGGGGAAAAAAAAGTGTTCTAAAGTCGGCTTATATGCGAATATATACGGTAATCCCTGAATCATTCATGAATATTTAGAAAGATATTAGAGGTGGATTAAGGCAGGAAACCACTTGTAGACAACATTCTATATTGTTGACAACAGACAAATATACAGAGTTAAGTGTCTGTGAGTTGTTTGGGTTGCAGTTTCATTCAAGCTAAAGAAAAGGAAGACATAAAGATCATGATAGCAGCAACAACGACACAACTTGATGTGATCTTCTGCTTTAAGTCCTTGTGGACATTTCCACTGACTCAAGCAAATATCTGTGTAGATATTGCTTTTTCAGTTTTGTTATATATAAAAATTTCCAAAATGCATAGTTAGCTAATTGAATATATTTAGATGTTTTCACATGCATGAGCACATCCAAAATTAAATAAGACAAATCTCTTTCCCTTCTTCTGACCCACACAATCATAGAATCCCAAAGTTGAAGAAAATGCTGAGGTCACTGAGTCCAACTTTCGGCTCAATGGAGAATCCAAAATAGAATGTCCCAGACAGTTGGCTGTCTAGCCTCCAACTGAATACGTCCCATAAAGGGGAATCTGCTATTTATCTGAATAATTGATTCCATTGCTGAACTGTTCTTATTGCTAGGAGGTTTCTTCCACCCCACATTGAATCTGACTCCACCTTCCTGTGGTCTAAAACAATCTGTTCACATTCTGCATTCTAGAACAAGAAAGGCCACTTATTACCACCTTCTGTGAGAAGGCTTACTATATTTGTAGTTGCCCTATCTGGAGCAACCAGGTTCTGTTTTGGATTTCTCATACCCTTTTCATGTTGGGAATGTGAATAGTAAGCAAAGCCAAAACAACACCATGCAAGAAAACTAGAAAATGTGGGGAAATGTATGTGTGACTTGATAGAAAGGGTAGCTTTACATCTTATTGTACTATACAGGAATAAGCAAAGTTGAAGTCCTGAACACACATTTTTTCCAGAAAGTCATTTCTATGTGGTTTAGTTACCTTCTGTTAAAACCCTGCCCCACTTCATATCATTCAGTTTCAGCAGACCCAGTGCAGAAGCAAATCAGTTCACCTCTCTGTCAAGTGCAGAAAATCAGAAGTCCAGGCACTTCAAATGAATGTAGGTTTACTGTATGGTAATTCTGTCTGCAAAAATTTGAACTGCCAACAGTCAAAGCAAACTGGTGGTAGATAAGAGTTAAAGAACTTCAAGGTGGGCTGGACATAGACCTCTTGTGGGTGCAAAGGGACTCAGGACTGATGGCTCTCAGGCTCAGCCTGGTTATCTCCTACATTTTCTGAAACATAGAAAAGTACTTTACATTGAGCCTGAACATTGTTCCTCTAGTCTAGAGTCTAGCCCAATACAGGTCAAGCTATTTTCTAAAGCGCCTGTAGGCCAGACAAGGAATAATGGATGGAAACTGAACAAGGAGAGATTTAACCTGGAAATAAGGAGAAACTTTCTAATAGTGAGAACAATCAACCATGGAACAGCTTGCCCTCGAAAGTTGTGGGAGCACCATCACTTGAGACTTTCAAAAAGAGATTGGACTGCCATTTGTCAGAAATGGTGTATGGTCTCCTTCTTGGGTGGGGGGTTGGATTAGATGACTTTCAAGGTCCCTTCGAACTCTGATTATCTGTTATCTGTTATGATTGAAAGGTTTCTACCAGCAATCCATAGATCCTATTATAAATTCCATGCTTTCAAAAATAAGCTCACCTAGGTTGTTGTTCCCTTTGTTTTCTCAGGTTCAGCTAGTTGGAGTGGAAATGGTTGAGCATGTTGTTTGTGCTCTCACATGTATAACATCAGTCAGGGCTTCACTGAAATTCAGCTGAATCCTCTCTCCCCTCCCTTCAGTTGGAAACACTTGAATCAATAAAAAGAAATGGGGTGTCACTAGGAGAAATATCCATGCTTTGTCAAGCTTGCCGAATTGCTTCATGGAAGGCTAAAGTCATCTTCCCCCTAAAAGCAGTGCAGAACTGAGTTGGTGACATCGTGATGACACAAGAGCAACTTCATCCCTATAAAGAGCCGGTTGCCTAAAACTAGCCACACAGAAAGCTATAAATGTTCTCACAGACTGCCCTCATTTTGAAGGTCTTTTCTCTGATGTGGTAACTCTGGTGATTTTCAAGCAGGGATTTCATATGAAAAAGGAGTGGCAAAGTCTCTTTGCATGGAGGCTCTACCCCTCCTCAGTTATACATAAGTGATTCATATTTTCATCACTGAAGTCAATAAATAATAGAAGTTTGTTATTCATGTGACTTTTTTTTCATCATGAATGCAATACTTCTCAGCCATATCTGGAATCTTCATTTGCCTCTTCCTTCCACTCTGACCCGGCTAATAAGTATCTCAGACTTGCTCAAGAGGAACTTGTAACCACTAAATTTCCCAACTTTGGTTCACACTGTTAAGGAAGCAGCTGTCACTTTTCTCAAGTTATGGAGGGCACTCGCAACCTCACTTTCACCACAAGCACAACACTGTAAGTGAAAAGGGCTTGTGACTCATTGGGAGGGCTGTATAGATTTTGATTTGCACATTTTGCCCTCAGAAAATGAGATAATCCTTGTAACAATCAAATCTGTGTGATTAGTTTTGCCTTAGAAACACTTTGTCTGATGGCTATTCAGATTTTTGTTTTGTAGGAGAGAAGGGTGATGAAGCAATCATCCTCCAAATAAATGTCTGATTTGGATATGACTTTTTCCAGCTAACAAGCCAGTAAGGTTTATTGTCAACTGCCATGTCACACTTGTACTTTGCAACCATTCAGTATCAGCTGTCATGAGCTCTAGGGAGGCTGGATGAGAGTGGGGAATGTTTTGAATGAAACTTTATTGTATCTCTCGAAGGTGGGCTTAGAGAGTTTTGTTCCCCAGCTGGGAACAAAACGCAACTGCATACCAAATCTATGCCTGAAGTGATCGTTCTAAAAACATATTGTTTGTTTTTGACTGGACATGGAGGCCCAGTGATGGAAGCAGCTGAAGGAGGGAAAAGTTAGACTTGGGGATTTGGGTGTGTGATTTTCAGTTTTGGCTATGCATTACTGCAATTCACTTAACTTCAAGAAAACTATGCTTTTTGGAAATGAACAGGTCACATCGCAAGAAGAACTGAAGGCAGGAGGACCAAAGCAGTCATAGAACAGATTCCCCTTAATAAAAAGCATCTACAATAAGAGACCTAAAACAAGATGGATCCATGACATCAGCAAGTATTGTGGGCCCCATTGGCAAAAGGAAGCTCAGGACCATATTGGTAGGAAACACGTTCATCCTGCAATGGATAGACGATGGCTAAAATGGTGACCACACCTTTCTAGATAAATGGAGTTCAGAATCATTCTTACTTAGAGCAAGGCTCTTCAAACTTGGCAAGTTTAAGACTTGTGGACTTCAACTCTCAGAATTCCTGAGCTAACATGACTGGAGGAGGAATTCTGGAAGTTGAAGTCCAGTCTTAAAGCTGTCAAGTTTGAAGACTCCTGACTTAGAGGATCAAGCTGAGGCAGATCTGACAGTTATTCAGTAATGTCTACCACTTTAAAATTCTATAAAATAAGTCTTCTGGGACTCTGGAATTTTTTGACAGGCTAGTAGAAATATATTCTACTCCACACTCTTACAATAATGTTGCCAAGGTAGATAGAATAGTAATTAATAAACAAAATAATGGATTAAAATGCAAGAACCAACATAAAGTTAAAAATAAAGAAGAGATATCAATAGAGCCAACTAAAAAAAGCAGCAGTCTTTTCAAACAGAGAAGTCCAGACAATGTTATCCTCTATAACAAGTGTTTAAATGCTATTTTTGCTTGGAAGTTACAAGATAGTAAGGATCTTTCTCTTTGCCACCCATCCCATTTCTAAGGGTCAGGTCTCGGTGAGAAAGGCTTCACATTACTATTTCAGGTGAGACTGAGGCAACTTGAACAAAGCAGGTAACCTGAACTGATGCTAGTTCTAATTCCTCTAGAGCAGCATTTCATTTTGTTCTAACTGTATGTGGCATTTGAATAATTTTAAGTTATAATTAAGGCATATTTTTAATGAAAACAGCTTGCCCAAGAGCCTTTAAAAGTTTTTTTTCCCCAAGCAATTCTAAAACAGGGAGAAAAATTCTAGGCCAGGGCATTTCGTGCAGATTCTCATAATGTAGTTGAACTCGGCTCATGAACACAAACTAGCCAGCCCTTCCTACAAGTGAACTTTATAGACCCACTTACACATTTGCAGTCCAGGGATTATAAGCAGGGAACCTGTAACTGAGGTACTCCCAATAGAAAAAAAAAAAGTCTTGTCTTTCATGCTTGGCAAAAGCTTGTGTTCATCTTTAAAGCTCTAAATGGGACCAGTTAGCCAAAGAATTGCTTTCAGTCAGTGTAAATTTGAAAGGTGCTTTAGAAGTGATGATTTGATGCCGACCACCATGCTTACTGGCAGGCATACAATCCAAAGCTGATTTTAGCATACTGGAAGTCTGTGTGGATTGAAGGTTATTCTTTATTGCCTATCCCTAAACTTCAAAGGCTTTAAAGATGAAAGCCAGCATCTTGCTCTGGGGGATAGATCCAGACCTCCAAAGCATTGAAGCCAAATCAATATCACATCTTCTGATCTCTCAGTTCCCAACAGTGGATGACCACCTTCTGGATGACCACCTTCTGATCTGAAATCAGAAAAAGATGCCAGTGTTGACAATAATAGGCTAACACACCATTTGCTTGGATGCTAGGATTGGTGGGCTCTTTCCAAGAACAGATTCTTTTCTTTTACAAAGAAAAACAATAGTCCTGAGAAAAGTCAGCAAAAGTACCATCAAAGCAAGTTTAATGATAAACATAAATACAGCCATAAAAGGGTAGAAAAAGAAATGCCTGTCTAGTAAGAAAGTATGTTTCGCTTTCAGACACCTAATGTATGAGTCAGCCACCATATACTGAACACGAGACAAGCACACGCAGGGATGACAATGAATCACATGACCCCAAATAAACTTTTCCTAAGATCTTCAGTAAGATAAAATGGGAAATGTCCTTGTTCATTTTTCCCCTAAGAAAGTCCAGACAGTTTATCATGACTCTTTTTTCTCCAGAGAATGTATTTTCCACAAGAAGTTCTGCAAGCTGCACTTCTTGTTCTATTTATAATATGTGGTATTATACTGGATTATGGCAATACATACACACACACATATATAGTATAAGGTACATGTATAGTGTAGTGTGTAGCGTAGTATAGTACAGTATTAGGGGTGGTATTCAGTAGGTTCTGACCAGTTTTGGAGAACTAGTAGTGGAAATTTTGAGTACTTTGGAGAACTGGCAAATACCACCTCTGACTGGAGATTTTACAGTATCCTTCCCTTGCCATGCCGACCAAGCCACGCCCACAGTAATAAAAAAAAAAATGAATCCCACCACTGTACAACATAGTATAGTTCCAACATCTCTTTTGATAACATCCAAGCATTTTAAAACTCTGCTGGAGACAAATTTTATTGCAATTTCTTAATATACTCATTGGAATCAAGGGGAATTTGATGTGTGGTTTTGACTGGATTGTGCTCAAAGTTCTGACCAAAATAATAGTACTATTTTTTCTATCAATTTCAAACTAGGAATGTCTTTAGAAGAAGGTGGGAAAATGGCCATCAACGTATAAAACAAGCCTTGTGGAGAGTGGAACAGTGAAAGAACTGGATAGGTTTAACATGGAATAAAACTAAGGGACAAATGATAGGTTTGAAATCAGTTTGTTGTACAAAATAGGCTAGAAACTGGATTCCCATGAGTTCTAGTCCTGCCTCAGGCACAAAGCTAGTGGCTTATTCTCTCTCAGCCCTGGGAAGCAGGCGATCGCAAATCACTTCCAAATCTTGCCAAGAAAACTGCAGAGATTTGTCCCAGCAGTTGCCAGGAGTCAATGCTAACTCAAAAACAGCAGCAAAATATGATAAGATTAGAGCTAATGGGCTTAAGCTAGATAAGAAAGGTTTGATTTGAATATCAGAATAAATTTCTGGTTGGTAATAATAGTTGAACAATTGAGTTGATTATCCAGCACAGTGCTAAGCCTTCTTTTGCTGGGGTTTTCAGCAAAATCTGGAGAGCCATTATATAGTCCCCTCAGGATCTGGTTTTTCTATATCAGAGAGAAAGTTGGAATGGATGGTGTTATCAGGTCCCCCTCCAACATGGATGCTGTCCTGAATTTCCAAAAGAATGGGATGATGATGATGATGATGATGATGATGATGATGATGATGATGATGAT
>BLBF01000007.1:56847925-56861930 GCA_015471245.1 Laticauda colubrina | reverse complement strand
GAAGGAAGGAAGGAAGGAAGGAAGGAAGGAAGGAAGGAAGGAAGGAAAGGAAAGGCCATTTAGAACCACTGGAGAGAATGACAAATGGATCCAAATCAGTCCAACTTGCACCCTGCTGAATGTCTTATTTTGTGTTCCAGGCACTACAAAAACATCATTGGTGATCAGCTTGAAGAGCTTTCATCATATGTACTAGGGACCTTGATTTGTAATAAGCTCAATCTCTGATGGATAATGTCATTCTAATATCAGAAGATATTCCTGTGAGACTAGGAGTATCTTGTTCAGTAATTCTGTTTTAATACTCACTTCAATTTACAAGAAAAAAACTTTTACAGAATAGATAAAACATGATTTTAAAAAGTGTACAGATTGGCTGTCCTATTGATTGATATCACACGGTCTACTATTTTGTTTTATAATAAAAATGCTTAGCAGTAGAAATAAATAATTACGGGGTCAGGCAAATTTTGTATAGAATCTTCCCTTTTAAGGAAGAAATTTTTTATGGAAAGAGAACAGTTAACCTCATAGTTTTTTGCTAAGCCATGTGGAAAACTGTGTCCCTGGAATCTTAAGATCAGTTATTTCCTATTAACATTCAGTGTAGAATTAAGCATTACATGAATTAAAATGTACATTTTATTCTTTATTGGAAGGGGGAATTCAAACCTTTTTTGTGTTACCCTGAAAACCTCTGACAAAATGGTTTCCTAGCTTCATAAAAGTGTAACATGGCCCTTGCTCCTGAAGTCCTGTCAATGTTACTCATTCCATTATATAAGAACAAACAATTCTACATTTATTTCTCATTCTTTCTTATACAGGTAGAATGTTGATTCTATGTTACAGGTAGGAACTGGGCTGGGGAGATTGCATGATGCTGTCATCATGTAGATGTCACACCTTAAGGAGTTTATTATAATCACAAGACTCTTGATGACTATCAGGGTACTGTATAAAAATATAAGAAATGTAAAAAAATAAGATGAAGAAAACCCTAGGATAACAGGTGGCATCTGACTCCAAAAACCCTCTGGAAAACCTTTGTCTTCAGCTTCTATATGGTAGAAAATGTCAGAGACAAACAGATCTCCAACAGGAAGTATTTCCAGAGCAATGGTCCCATCACGAAAGCAAACTTTGTCCAGGCTTCACACACACCCCACCCACAACAAATGAAAATAAAGGACAACCAGCTGCTTCTTCAAGCAGACACAAGTGGGGAGATGAGGTCCTGTAGTAATAGTCAGAAACCAAGCCATAATGTACTTTAAAGGCTAAAATCAGTACTTGAAATTGCACTCAGAAGTTAATATAATAATGCCTGGCCTATAAACCTGGTGTAATATGTTCCCAACAAATTTATGTCGGCAGCTGGGCCACTATTTTGCATCAATTGAGGCTTCTGGGAAAGCATCTTTAAAGGTATCTTTAAGGCAGAGCATGTTGCAGTGGTCTAATTGTGTCAGACATTACGAACCTGAGTCAGACATGATTGTGGTGTCTCATAGTTTGCTGAAAATGCCCCTCTTTGTAAGAACTTTTGAAAATGGGAAACTGATGGTCTAACTCCTAAACACAGAAAAGAACTATGCATGAATGTTGACAACTCCAGGTGTAATTCATATCTAAAAAGCCAAAAAGATAGCAAGGGAAACACTTAGACCCTGAACATTCCCAAAATTCATCCAGAGCTTTTACCCTTCTCTGTTCGTCTCCTTTTAGATATTCACCATGTCTTAAAGATACTTCCACACTGCCAACCCTCAACAGCTATTTGAAGGCAGTTTTAACCTTCATTTTGGTCAGAATCACCTCCTGGTTATCTTTATTTTTACACACTCAAAATTGCATACTTAGAATAGAGAATAATATAGACACATTATATACAAAACAGGAAAAAAAAGAAGTCCCAACAGTCTGCTGAAGAGAAGAGAAGAACTCTTCTTAGTTTTGGCTAAGCTACTAAAGGAAAGTTGCAAAGTCATCAAGTCAGCATTTGTTTTTCAGGACCAGAGGGTTATGAAAAATCAGAAGGAGGGCTGAGCCAAACACTCCCTTCAATGGAAAAATTAAGCCTTAGAATCTTTTAAAAAACAAAGAGCAAAGAACTAGTTCCTTCCAGTTTCAAACTACACGCAATTGAACAGAATTAAATCAGTTCAGCCCCAAACACATTGATATCACAGAATCACAAAGATCTGAGGCTGTCTTCAAAGTACCACAGAATCTTTTTGTGCAAGATTCCAGAGAGACACAAAGAGCAGATGAGCTGATGAAATGTTTCACAAGCATGGTGGATTTTTTTCAGAACTCAACTTTAGAACATGTGTATTTCCCCCTCTCCCCCCACAAAAATGAATTTAAAATTACAGCTTTGAAGGGAGAAGAACTTGAAAAATGCCAAGAGATTCTTTCCTTTCTCTCTGCCAGCATTAGGGCTTCTATACATTTATCTACCTGTACCTATCAGAAAACATATGAATGTTTCAGCAAGGTGGAGTAATTCAGAATCACACAGATAATGCTAAAGAATGACTGACATCATGGAAGACTCCCTAGACTGACACATCTCCAACGAAGATTATTTCTATTCTACTGCACATATTCAAGTAAAGGAGAGAGAACCACTCCATAGTAGTCACATTTATACCTTTAAACACTTTCACAGAATTGTTATTATATAGTAGGTAATGTGACTATCATGTCTTTCTTATTTGTTTGTTCATTTTTTATAGCCAACCATCTCAGACAATTATTGGGCAGCTTACAATTTAAAAAATACAATACAATTAAAAAATTAAAAACATTTAAAGCAAAAGAAGCAGTAGAACAAATTAAAAACATTTAAAAATATCAAAATTAAATAAACAGAGAGTCAATTAACACTGTAGTCAGGAAACAGAGCCTTTGACACATTCAGTGCTCCAGGCTGGAAACATTTATTTTATTTATTTATTTGATTTGTCAGTCACTTACAAGATAATAGATATAAGTATAAACATGAGTAAGAGTACAGGAAATAAATACGAATAAATGGGGACAATAGGACAGGGATGTTAGGCATGATGATGCACTTATGCACGCCCCTTACAGACCTCTTAGGAATGGGGTGAGGTTAATAGTAGTTAGTTTGAAGTTAAAGGAGTGGGGGTTAGAGGATGTAACAACAGAGTCAGGTAGTGCATTCCAGGCATTGACCATTCTGTTGCTGAAGTCGTACTTTCTGAAATCAAGTTTGAAGCGGTCAAACTCTCAAGCCTGGTGATATAGGGTATTCTATTGTGAGCAGAGGAGTGTAGTACTCTCCTCGTGAACATAGCCAGGTTTTTTAGAGGTTAAAAATCAAATCTAATCAATTCTAATCAAAGGGAAGATCTCCATGGAAGCAGGGCCCATTTCCGGAAAAGTTTTTTATTTTTTTAAAATTTTTATTTTTATTTTTTTATTTGTCAAAAGCTTACAATACAACAGAAACAAGAATAAACATAAGTTTAAATACAAGAAATAGGAAGTAATAATTGGGGACAATAGGACAGGGACAGTAGGCCCGATTGTGCGCTTATGCACGCCCCTTACTTTGGAATGGGATGATGTCAATAGAGGTTAGTTTGAGGGTAAAGGAATGGGTTTGAGCAGGTGACAACAGAATCAGGTAGTGAGTTCCAGACATTGACCACTTTGTTGCTGAAATCGTACTTCCTGCAATCGAGTTTGGAGTGGTTTACATTTAGTTTATATCTGTTGTGTGCTCTTCTGATCCCCACCATCTGACACTCTTTGGCTGATGGCATGTGCAGCATGCCCATTTTGCTTGATCTAGTTGGACAGGTAGAAACTCTTGGAAAATGGTGATCCCTCAGGTACCCTGATCCCAAGCCATGTGAGGTTTTAAAAGTAATCACCAGGGTTCAATTCACCAGGTGGAAATTGAACCCAGACACACACCAGTAATCAACGCAGCTCATGCAGAAGATTTACTTCCCTTCTCTTCTACAACTTTTGATGTGTTGTTTCTTAGAGACAGAACAGAATATTCTTCAAAATTCCCCATCTTGTTGAATCATATATTTATGGCAAACACAAGATTTTTTTTCCTGCCTGGGCAAGGGCTGAGTAAATGATACCATGGTGGTGGTCAGGAGGTCTGTTTAATTGGAGCTTCGATAAGTGGACTCTAACCCTATGTAATTGTTAATTATTTATTGTAAATATCCATATCTCTCCTCATCCTGTATTATTTATTTGATGTCTGGTTAAAGTCTTCATTAAATCCTCAAAAACCAGAAGTGGCTCACATTTTCAGAGAGGGAAATAGATACTTATTATCTATTCTCTATTATGAACTTATTATCTATTCTTATTATCTATTTTCCAAATACAGAAATGGACTAGTCCAGTGGTGAGGTTCAATTTTTTTTACTACAGGTTCTGTGGGCATGACTTGGTGGGCATGGCAGGGGAAGGATACTGTAAAGTCTTTAGTCAGAGGTGGTATTTACTGGTTCTCTGTTCTGCTACCAGTTCTCCAGAACTGGTCAGAACCTGCTGAACATCACCTCTGGACTGGACTGACCCTTCAGTCTCTCAGTCATCTAAGGAGATTAGAAAGTCAATTGTAGTCCAAAGAAGAGACAGTTTAGGAGAAATTACACAGGAGATGCCTTCACTATTGCCCAGCATCTGCTAGCTGAAATGATCATGGTTGTCTCATTCTGCCTGATGTAGGGGACCAGTTTCCTTTAAGCAAATATTCGTTGTTTCCCTGTTGAGATTTTTCTGTGCTTTTCCTTTCCTAATAAATAAAGCAGAATGTTGTCTGGTTACTTTCCTAATCATGAAAAAAGAGCTTGGATTTCAATAGACATGACCAAGTAAGGTGTCTAGGAAGATTATGAAGGATTTCTGAGTGTAAACATGAGTTTTATTTCCCCTTTCTATAGATATGGGAAACTCTATGTTCCTAAAAGAGTAGTTTATGGATTTTATGAGTCAAAAGAAAGTACTGTAGGAGCCAGTCCAGTAAATCAACTCAGACAGACCTGCAATAGCTTAACCACATTTCAGACAAAGAAATCAGAGCCATGGGGGCATCCAGAGAATATAAGGAACAGCCATATACGGAGGGAAGAAACTATCTTCTAATAACAAACAGACATGAATTCACCCACAATGTTTAGAAATGTGTATGTGTACAGGGATGGGAAAATGCGAGAACTTATTTAACAGTCTCATTTGTCTATCTTTTATCCTATTATAGAAACATATTGGTAACATACTGTATTTGATTCCTGTCCTCTTGGTTACCATCGTCTTCATTAAAGAGACACTTAAAAAGGAAGACTAAGAAGAAAAACAAAATGAAAAAAAATCAGTAAGCTTGAGTTGACTACATACTGTAAAACTGAGCACTAGTAACTAGTAAAATATCTGCAGAATACAATGGTCAAATATTTTATTGGTATTATGGAGAATTTAAAAAAATGATTTTTCTTTTACAGGTATTAGCAAGAGGCATAGTAATAGGAGTAAAATGAGACAACACTCTTGAGAGACAGCAAATTTTAGATACAATTAATAAAGGCAGAATGGGAGATATGCCCCATAAAACAATTCTCGCTTGGACAGTCTCTGAAATATGAAGTGAACCAGACATGTGCAAGAACACAGAGTAGCTTTGCTAATGCTGGTACATGCATGTTCAGAAAACTGACTCTGAACAGCATGGCATGGTTGTGAAAGTGCTGGACTAGGACTAAAGCAGGGATGTCAAACTGGATTTCTTCGAAGGCTGGATCAGCATTGTAGTTCTCCCCTGTGGGGGAGGGGGAGAGATGGGACAGATGTCTCCTGCAGCACCCTGCTGGCCAAAATGGGGTGTGGGGGGGCATGCACAGCCCCCCGTGCCCTGTTTTGGCTGCCAGAGGCACCATGGGCTGGTCCTTTGCTATTTCCAAGCTGGCCCCATGGGCCAGATTTAAGCAAGCCGCAGGCTACATCCAGCCCACGGGACTTGAGTTTGACACCTCTGGATTTGCTATGCACCCCACTTGCAACCAGACAATTGTAAAGGGAGCAGGGAGGAAAGGCATTAGAAGTTTGGGAGGACAATTTGGATACAAGTGTGGCGACTAAAAGCCTGAGACATACCCAACACCTCAAGGTTCCCAACTGGGAAAGTCTGAGGCAGACTTTCCCAAAAAACCATTCCCAAAACAGAGAATGTGGAAATGATTGGTAGACAATGGACAATAGAAGGTCCAGGCGAAAGGGTAAGTTTTCTTATGCTGTCTTTGTGCAAAATACTTAGAACTGGCTTTTCTACTTCTGTACTCATGTGGAATCTTCAGTAAAGTGGTATTCTTTGTCTGCCCTAGATGTGACTGTTAATGTATAAAAAAGTCCCAAAAGTTTCTTTCGCTATCTGACCCAGTAGCACCTTAGTTCAATCTCTTTGGGTAATGTTGATCAATTTATCTCTCAGCTCAACTTTTCTCACAAGGTGGCTGTTGTGGGGGGGGTGGGGTGGAGGAAGGATTCCTGTGTGGCTCTTGTTATGACCCAGGCTTAGCAGAACCAAGAAACAGACTCCTTGTCCCAAAAATCCCTCTTTATTTAGTTACTGTAAATTCATGGCATTCACATACAGAAAAGTATAATAATCCTTCCAAGAGTTAAATGCAAGAACAGACCTTATCAGTCCTTGGATAATTGTAAGGCCCAGAGCTCCCAGTCACAAAGCTATAAATTAATTATTGGCAAGGAGTCTGTGAGGCATGAACCATGATAAGCAAATCTTCATCATAATAAGTGAATCCTAGCCACAACCCTTTTGCTTCTATTTATTCCCCAGGGAGGGGCTGTTTAGTGTCCATGCATACCTTTCTTTCTGAGTCGGCCCCTGTTCCTTAAGGCCAGGTCACATCTCCCGACGGATGCAAAACGTATGTAAAAAGGACACAGCGGACGAGCAAATTTTCCATCCACTGTTATCCGCTCTCAAAAGTGCCCCAAATTTGCATAAACAGAGCGGACAACAACGGACGGGGGGAGGACGTATCGCGGATGTAAAACGGATGCTCAACGGAAGCCTAGCAGATGAAAGCGGATGGAAGCGGATGGCACGTCCGCAGGGCTTCCAGG
This sequence comes from Laticauda colubrina, assembly GCA_015471245.1. Classification (NCBI taxonomy): domain Eukaryota; kingdom Metazoa; phylum Chordata; class Lepidosauria; order Squamata; family Elapidae; genus Laticauda; species Laticauda colubrina. The sequence continues at coordinate 56,854,784 of BLBF01000007.1, read as the reverse complement.
GGAGAATTTCAAAGTGGACGCATAACGGAAAGAGCGGATACATAGCGGATGAAGCGGATGCAGAGCGGATGCAGAGCGGATGCAGAGTGGATGCAGAGTGGATCACTGCGCATGCGGGGAGGATGCATTGCGTCAGCCCCACGGATATAAAAGGAGGCAGCTTGCAAGCAGGTCACCATTCAGAGGAAAGACCTGCTGCCAGACACATCTTCATCACAGACATCTTCATCACAGACATCTTCATCACAGACATCTTCATCATGGGGAAGAAGAGGAAGCCTGTGCCATCTTCTGCCAGCCCTGGCAAGAGGGATAGATCCACCATCCCACCCCCTGGTGCTGACTCTGCTGATGCTGGTGCTGCTTCTTCTGCTGCTGGTGCTCCTGCTGCTGCTTCTTCTGCTGCTGGTGCTGACTCTGCTGGTGCTGGTATTTCTGCTGGTGCTGCTCCTGGTGCTAGTGTTTCTGCTGGTGCTGACTCTGCTGGTGCTTCTGCTGGTGCTGACTCTGCTGATGCTGCTTCTTCTGCTGCTTCTCCTGCTGCTGCTGTGGTGGACGAGCCCCAAAGCCCTGAAAGCCCTGATGATGAAGGCCCTGCCAGAGGGAGGAAGAGGCGAGGCAAGGAGAAGGGAGAGAGGAAGCAGTACTTCATCGCAGAGGAGCATGAGGAGGAGGTGCTGGAGTGGCTGAGGGAGAACGAGTATATGTGGAGGAAGGGCCACAGGCTCTATCGAGACACCAAGCGAAAGCAGGCAGCTTGGAGACAGAAGGCGGAGAGCCTGGGCTACACTTCAGATGTCCTCCTCGGGTGGTGGAAGCATATGCACACCTGGTACAGGAAGCTGCACCTGAAGAAGTCTGGCCAGGCCGTGGTCAAGTTCACCGACCAGGAGACCGATGTCATGGCAAAGTGCAGCTTCCTGAAGGGTGAGGTCCACCATCGAGGAGCAGCACCTCTGTCTACCCTCACTCTCAGGCAGCCCACAGACAGCCAGTCCTCTTCTGAGCGACCGTGTCTGGGCAGGTGTCCACAGAGCGCCCCACGACGGAGACCCCCCCCCCGACAGCTGCACACCCTGTGTTGGAGGACATGGAGGATTCTCTCACACACATGGAGCAAGAAGGAGCAGCGACCACCAGGGACCAACCCACACCCAACCTCATCTCCACCTCCAAAGAAAGCAGACAGAGAGGCAGACTGGAGGAACAGAGCCACACTGTCCTCCTGGAGATCAGGGACACCATCAAGAACAGCGCAGATCTCCTCTCTCAGCTGGTACACTTCGAGATTCCATCCTCAAACCGCAATCCCTTCCTCACCTACGTGACCCAGACCCTCATGGACATGCCCGAGCCCCAGTACCAGGTGATGAAGGAGCTGATCACGGCGCTGCTGCACCACCCTCCAGGCCCAGCTGAACTTGCTCACACCCAGTCCAGGTCTGCTCCTCCACCCCAGCCAATGTCACAGCCCTTCCAAGGCTTTCAACAGCCCCTCTCCTACCAAGGCTACAGCTACCAGGAGTTCCAGCAGCACAGGCAGCCCTTCCCAGTCCAGGCACAGGTTCCTCGCATGCCACCGATACCACCGATGCCACAAACACCACAGATTCCACCGACGTCACAGATGCCACTGATGCCACCGATGTCACTGATGTCACCATTGCCACCGATGCCACAGATGCCACAGATGCCACAGATGCCACCGACACCACAGATGTTTCCTCACATGCCACAGATGCCTCACCTCGCCCAGCTGCACACCAGACATCCCCACTACACTCCTCCTTCCTCCACCCCACAGCTAAGCCCGGCCTCAGAGAATCTATCATCGGTCCTGTGCCTGACATCCCAGGTCCTGGATGAAGGGCCTCTCAACCTCATAGGACTGAGCCAGCTTTCTGAGAGCTTCCTGAACACACCATCTCCTGTTGTCCTCTTGGGGCCAGGCACCCCAATGGTGCCTCAGACCAGCACTCCAGCCACTGCCACCTCCAAAGTCCCTGTCCCCTTTACACCTGAGACTATGGACATGCCTCAGAGTGACTGAGAACATTGCTAGAGACTGAGTTGTTACTGGTTGACTTTATCATTGCTTGGGACACCTTTCTTGGTTTCTTTTGCTTTTTAAATAAAGTCCTACACTTTACTGTTATTAATAAAGGTTTTCTTTGCTTCACATACTTGGGTCATTTCTTTTACTTAATAAAGTCTTGGTGGAAACTTTTAGAAAATGGTTAAGCCTTTGCATGCTTGTGGGATGGGCAGGGATACCTGTGGGATGGGTAATAGCTGTGGGATGGGCAGGGATACTGTGGGATGGATAATAGCTGTGGGATGGGCAGGGATACCTGTGGGATGGGTAATAGCTGTGGGATGGGCAGGGATACATGTGGGATGGATAATAGCTGTGGGATAGATAAGCCTCCAGTGCAGGCATCGTGGGACTGTATGGTGCACCCTCCCAGGTGCCACACCTATGGCCCTTTATTATCAATAACAATTTAATCATTGCCTCTATTCACCAGGCTCCATGTCCCCATTGCCTTGTTGCTGTCCACAAGCCTGTTCTGCAACACTGGGTAGCAGGTGCGCATGAGATTGTGCAGGATGCAGCAAGCTTCCATGATCCTCCTCACGGTCCGTGGATGATGATGCATGGTGGTGAGAAGTACCTGGAACCTGTTGGCCAGAATGCCAAAGCCATTCTCCACCACCCGTCTTGCCCTGGACAGCCTGTACTTGAAGATCCTCTCTTAACGGGTGAGGCATCTGGAAGTGTAGGGCTTCATGAGGTAGGTTCTGAGGGAGAAGGCGTCATCCCCCACGATGAAGTAGGGCACATCTTGTGTGTCATTGGGCAGGGGGTCTGGATCTGGTAAACCCATGATGAGGTTGCGTTCCAGCCCCTCCTTGAGGTCACTGGCGTTGTATACCTGGGCATCTGAAGCTGATCCATTGCTTGAAGCATCGATGTACATGAACTTGTAGTCAGCATCGACCATGGTGAAGAGGATGATGCTGAAGAAGCCCTTGCAGTTGAAATAAGTGGACCCTGACTTGACTGGAGCTTTGCAGGCCACATGCTTACCATCTATGGCTCCAACAGTGTGGGGGAAGTTCCACCTCTGATACCATTGTTCTGCAAGTTTCCTCCAGCCTTGTTCAGTGGAGGGACACTGGAGGAGCTCCTCCAGGTATTCTTTGATGATGGCCTGCACCACTTCTCTGACCACAGTGCTGATGGTGTTGTGTGGCACCCTCCAGGCGTACTGCATGTTTCTGTACGTGGTCCCAGAGGCCAGGTGGCGCAGAGTCAGTGCCACCTTGAGTCCAGGGTCCAGGCTGGGCCGGAAGTTGGTGTTTGCCTTGGTCAACCTGGGTCTCAGACGCTCCACAATTTCGTCAAACATGGCTGGCAGCATCCTCATGAAGTTCTGGAATGCACGAGTGTCTTCGTTCCTCAGCTCCACCATCAGCTTGTCATAGAGTCCAAACTCCGCTCTTCTCCCGATCCATCGTCGGACCCAGACACTTCTTGGCCACCTCCTTTTCTTCCCATAGAAAAGGTGAAAGAGCCTGAAGAGGGCTTGGTTCTGGTGTTGAATGATGGCGGCTACCAAAAGGAGTGTGCGATGATCCATGGTAGAGAAGAATGGATGCTGTGGAAGAGCAAGAGCAAGGCTGAAGAGTTCTGCAAACCAGGGCTGCTGGACTGAAAGTGAGATCCAGGTGATTTCTTCCCCCTTTTTATAGGAAATGTCGGTTTTCCGCTAGGTGTCCTTCCACATCCTCCAGGCATCCTCCAGACATCCTAAATATCTGAGATACATCCCCTATATGAACGTTTTTTCCATTTTAATGCTTTATATCCGAGCTGCATCCGCTTTCATCCTTTCTACGTCCGTGCTACTAACGTTGTGTGTCCATTCCGCAGCCGTTTCGCTTCCTCCCTGTGTCCATTTTCCGCTGGAGCGGATTTGAGTTGCGTGGATGTGCAGCGGATGCCTAGCGGATATAGCGGACGTGTAATGGATGATAACAGACATATAACGGATGTTCCCCGTATGTGTAGTGGATGTAGAACGGACGCGTTGGATACTTCATCCGCTCAAAAAGTTTTGTGCAGCTCAAAATTTTTTGAGCGGATGAAATCTCAATAGACGGATAGAGAATATGAAAAACATATGCAGTGAGTACACAACCGATGCATCGCGTTTTCCAACGGATGGCAAGCTTTTTTGTCCGTTTTACATCCTCTTTGCATCCGTTGGTACAGTGTGACAGGGGCTTTAGTTGTTCTCCTCTCCTGATAGCTCTGCTCATATGCACATCTGAAACTGGCTCCAGCTGTTCTTCTTCCCCACTTATCTCTGACTCCAAAGGCAGCTGGGAAATGTCGGATGACCCTGGCTCTATCTCTGCTTCCAATACAGAGCATCCATCAGAGCCTTCCCCAGACTCCAGGACTGGTCCAAGTTCCTTCCCAACTTCCTCACTGTCTGAGTCTGCTGCCAACTCCAGTGGCAACTGGCAAGTCACAACAGTTCTGGAGATAAGATGTAAATGTAGCTAGCAAATAAAACAAATTCTGCTTCTATTTTTATTAGTGCTCCAAAAACTAGAAACAAATCCTTTGATGGGAAAAAACTCCTGTTAGCTCTTATAATAGATGAAATATCTGATTTTAATAGCTGTGTCAGATGAGTGACAAGAAAGGATGTATAGGTCAGTGCTTCCTAAATCTGAATAAATTACCCCAAATTAGGTAAAAGTGGTTTTCTTTTGTAATGATGCATGAACCCATTACCCAATTGCAATAGGACCTATAAACTGACTTCAAGTATTTATTTACATTGGGTAAAAATGTCTTTCTGATTTTTTTTTTTTTTAAAAAGACATTGCATAATGAAGGAAAAAACAATAGGAAGCATTGGTATAGATCAGGATGGTGGAGCCCATGAAGCTCAGATGTTGCTGAACAGCTATTCCTAAAAGGCCCAGTGTTCAGAGATACTGAACACTGTGGTATCTACCAACAACTAAGAGACACTTTAGTCTAGTGGTTAAGGTGCCAGGCTACAAACCAGGAGAACATGAATTCCAGTCTCACTTCGCACATGAAAATGGCTGGGCAATTTTGGACCGGTGACTGTCTCTCAGTCCAACCCACCACATAGGGGAAATAAGGAGGAAGGAGTGTTAGGTATGTTTGCCATCTTGAGTTACTTATATAGTAATAAAGGTGGGATAATATTTTAATAAATAAATTAATAACCTGTGAAAGATTCTGGAGTGCAATACACTCCATAATTTACCACAGGCAGTCATCTTAAGAATCATCTGAACCAGAGGTGGTATTCAGTAGGTTTTGACCAGTTCTGGAGAACTGGTAGCAGAAATTTTGAGTAGTTTGGAGAACTGGCAAATACCATCTCTGACTGGCCCCACCCCCATCTATTCTCTGCTTCCTGAGTCCCAGCTGATCGGTTGGGTCTCTTTTTGTTGTCCTGCACAGGAGAACAGAGCTGGAAAGCAGGTTAGTGGGGTAGGGAGGGGATGGACATTTTGCAGTATCCTTCCCCTGCCACACCCAACCACATCAGGCCCATCAAGCTACACCCACAAAACCAGTAGTAGAAAATTTTGAATCCCACCACTGATCTGAACACATCTACACCTAGTGGTCAAAGAAAGTATCAGTGAGATTTTTCATATATCTTTTGTTCAACATCTTGTGAAAATATTAACAGCCAAATCTAGGGCAGCTGACCAAGACCATGCTCCTGATGTAGTCATTCCAAAACTTTTTCAGTGGTGCATGAGTGAAATCAGATCTACGTTTCCAGCAATCTTCTGAGTGGGCTAGTTTCAGAGTGCTGTACTAAGATAAGGATGTTCTGTGGTAGATTAGAATAGAATGTTCTCTAGATATTTTTCTTGATTTTGAATAACTTTCAATTATTTCTCAAGTTCATTTTTTAAGCAGGGCAATTCTGTGTGTTTAATGAACTCCCCTGTTTTGGTCACTTTTGCCTTTCATCCCCTCACAGAAAGATTATGCAACCGTCCTGCTTGAAATACCATCCTTAATCCCCATAAAAGTAACAAATGATTCACTATAGCTCAGTGCTTTTAAGCCAGTGTGACTGTTCTCCAAATTAAGAATTGGTCCATCTTTCTTCAAAGCTAGAAGTGTGTGCCTGAAAACAGCTTGCCCAAGGCATGAAACATATTTACAGGATGTATTGCTACCGCATTATAGAAGTGTATGTGAAATTTTACAAGATTCATGATGGGTTCCCATATTAAGGTCCAAAAAGGAGTTTAGGTGGAAAGTTGATACTTACTCATAGGAAACAGCTGCAGTTTCCTCAGAGCCATTGTGCATTTGACCACAATATATCAGTTTTCTCACACCCCCGTCTTCTTTTAATCCAGTCCTAAAGCTAATTATTCATTTTAAAATAATCCCTTGGAAAAGAAATGAAGAGGCACAAAATAGCACTGTCTTTCCTGTTTTATTTTAAATATTTTATGCCACCAAACAGCTTTCTCAAGGGAGTTTGCAATAGACTTAGCCCAAATGCTTACAAAAATCTCTTTTCTCTTTCTATACCAGTAGCAGTGGTAAAATAAATATAAAGAATACAGGACTCTATCGCTTCTGGATGTGTTTTACTGATCATTTTTCAGTGGCAAGCAGAATCTGCAGAGATGTATAAAAAGGCAAGATGGCAATCACAATCGCATGACCAAAATCCCTCCTCTCTAAACATCGCCAAAGTTGTGTACATCTACAAAGATTTCAATTATGCTGCCGGAACAGAAAAATTGATCTTTATAGACCCCCCCCCCC
>BLBF01000007.1:56822898-56840964 GCA_015471245.1 Laticauda colubrina | reverse complement strand
TATTTTAAGGATGTAAGTTATTTCCTGTAAAGCCCAAAATGAGCTGGGACCTGAAGAAACAAGGGTGAAGCAAGTAAGCAAGAATGTGATTATCAGCACTGGGGTGAGCCAAACTCACACCAACATTAGCAGCCCCACTCTTTCAGAGGTGCCCTGAGAGCTTACATACCCTCAACTGCTTAGAAAGTAGGTTTTTATACGTCATTTGAAAACATTTCCAGCAGCTCTGCATCCAATCAGATAACAATAGGTCAGAATTCCATAAAGAGCTATTATTCCCACACCAAACAAGGAGCTTTATTAAAACAAGACCTTTACATGATTTCTGGAGCTCTTTTTCCCCAGATGTGCACATCTTTCCCTCAGTTCATTGATACATCTGGTTTTTGTGCAGCTTCAGGAAAATCACAGCCTTATCACCAGAAATGCCAATTTGTTTAGCCAAAAATTGGGGGGTGAGTACCTCTTCTTCATATCCTAATTTCCCAAACTGATTTCAGCAGATTGTTTAACTACCAGCAATACCTTAAGAGATATTGAAAATTAAAAAAGTTGTCTATCAGAAAGAGACTGGCATGTTTGTAATTGTCTTTGTCCCAATGAAAGTTCCTAATACTTCTCTTTAACTGCTCAGGAGACATTAATAATTATTTATTGTACATCTCAGCAAACAATACAATCCGATGTTGCATTATGGATTCTGGAGTTGCTCTTACTATTATAGTCAATGTTGTTCTATGAACTATCTATAAAATCAGTAGAGATATATGAAATGTATACATTTATTGATGTAAACATTTGTACAGCTGACTCTTTGTGGTTTATACAAAGCAAATAAACTTTCTTTTTACAACCCTGTAAAAATCCCTTAATTTGGGGTAGAATTGGACCAATGGGATGGAGTAGAGAGTTTACTGGACGGATGCTCTTCCAAATGCCACATGGAGTTAGCAGCAGACATTTTTTTTCTTTGTGTCCTAGGAGAGAAACATTTGCTGCTACCTATGACTGAACTTTCACCTGTCACCAGTAGGCTACCAGAATGCTCATTTTACCACACAAAGTAAATACAAAATAAAAAAGATATATGGGCTATAATTTAACATATAAAAATAAACTATACTTAGTGACCACATATTATAATCCTACATTAAACACAATGCATAACTTGATAAAACTAATCCTGCATTCATTATAACAAACCGTGGTATCTTACCCTGATGTCCCATCTCCAACAGCCTCCTGGAAAAATTTAGCCTTAATAATAGTTTGCAAAACCATACAAGAAGGTGCAACTTTTGCATCCAGAGGCAAGCTATTCCATCATGCAGAATGCCTATTTCTGCCAATCATTCCAGTAGGTGGGTACTTTAAACAAGCACCCTATGTGTACCCACTGGGCAGGCAATTCAGCTCAGAGAGAACGATAATTCAGGGTGGAAATTGTTAATATATGTGACCTGCTATAATCATGGTACTTTCTAACTCCCCACTTTTTGGGGAAGGAACAAGTGTTTATTTCATCTGTTGTTGTGTGAAGCTTAAAGTCCATTGATACATTTTTTTTTTCAAAATTACTGGCAAATATGTTTTACATTTGGACCTTTAGCTGAATTGTTAAAATGAATGAATTCAAACCAAGTGGGTGATAGAATTGAGTTGGCATGTCAGGCCTCAAGGGCTCAGATGAAAAGCGGATGAATAGACCCTTTCAATTTGGCCTCAGGCCTCCTAGCTTTGGAAGATTCTCTTAACTGATCTGTATCATCATTAGACATCAGAAATGTCTAAATCAGAGGAAGGACATCCTTGTTAGCTCAGCCGGATCTCCCAGCAAGATTCAGGATTACTGATCTTGTTGGTCCCTTTGCAAGGAATGGGGTTTGATTTTTTGTTATTAATTAGGTAAAAACAAACAAACAAAAAGAGCAAGAAGAAAAGAAATACATATGCCTATACGGACAAAATTATATTCTACATTAAAGCAGAAGTTGAAGAATGTGGTGATTTATATATATATATATAAATAGGTCTAAATAGAGAGAAAAGGGACAAGAACATTATAGTCACCCTTCTTCCCTTTTACCCAACCCTGCTTAAATATTTTTATACCATGCTTTGGAGATCTTCAATTATATCTCATTTCTATTTGGAACATTGTATAATTATTTTTAAGTTTCTCTTTTAGTCTTCAAAAATCATATTCTAAATATCTTAGCTTGTCTTACTGTATTATAATATGTTGTGAACATGGGAACAGTTCGGTTAGGCTTTTGCTGTGAATATATCAGTCATTTTTTTCACTGCTTCTTATCCTCCAGTTTTAGTCTCCCAACCTTGGTTTATCAGCAAGATTTCCCTTTTCCAAATTGATATTGTGCCAAATTGATTCAGGAATGAATATGTAAGATGAATTCAATCATTCCTTGGAGATCAATGTCAAACAGTGACGTTGCGAAACTTTCATTCAGCCTTTTGGATATTGACTAATGGTGTTGCTTAGAATTATATCCTGTCTCCTACATGTATGAAACATTGTTCTTTCCAAAAAGAGCAGAAGATTAACAGGAAGCTTCCAGCACTTACAGCATTATGATGAATCTCAAGTAAAGCCCCTGTCCCACTGCACTAACGGATGCAAAGAGGATGTAAAACGTTAAAAAAAAGCTTGCCATCCATTGGAAAACGCTATGCATCAGTTGTGTACTCATTGCATACGTGTTTCATATGCTCTATCCGTCAAGCATCCGTCCACTGCGATTTCATCTGCACAAGAAGTTTTGAGCTGCACAAAACTTTGTGAATGGATGAACTTTCCGCTGTGTACGATGTAAATCCATGACATCCGAGCAACAAATGTTCTATGTCCGTTTATCATCCGCTATGTCCGTTAAACCTCCGCTGTATCCTCTCTGCATCCTCTGGGCATCCTCACAACTCACATCCGTTGCAGCTGAAAACGGAAAGAGGGAGGAAACAAAAAGGACACGGAACGTCTACACAGCGTTAGTAGCACGGAAATAGAAAGGGTGCACAGTGAACGGTTTGCATCCGATATACATCTGCTAGGCTTCCTATGAACATCCGTTTAACATCCCCGCTACATACTATCCACGTCCGTTCTTTTCCGTTCTGTTTATGCAAATTTTCACCACTTTTTGGAGCGGATGACAACGGATGGAGCTCATCCGCTGTGTCCTTTATGCATACATTTTGCGTCCGTCGGCCAGTGGGACCTAGCCTTTAAAGAACAGAAAAGTATTCATTATCTCATCTAGTCTCTATCTGATCCACCACTAGAATTCTTCTGAATCGACAAAAGCAAAGATATAGTGAGTTGACAGTCAGAAGTAAAATCTTTAATACAATTTAGATAAACTAGGAAGACAAATTGAACTTTCTGAAATTATTTCAATTAGAACAAACTACCCTAGAAGAGGAGTAGGAAAAATATATGTTATATAAATACTTCTCATACATACACCAGCATTGCTGGAATTCAACAATAGTAAATTCTTGTTCTTAATACTTAAATAGACTACATTTTGCCTATGCTACATACCAGTCCTGATTTCTGTCTTGTGAGCTGTTTTTTCTTTGATCCTGGTGTAAGATTTCTAACCAGCTGCTGACCACTGCATATTCCTTCTACTCACAGATCACCATGATTTATCATGTCATTTATGTACACTGAGAGCTTATGCATTGAAGACAAATTCATTGTGTATCCAATCATACTTGATCAATAAAGAATTCTATTCTATTCCAATACAGGTCATTAACTTTGAGTAAAACAGTAGTTTCATTTTCATCTACTACCTGGGAAGTTGATGAAGTTCTGAATACTTAACAAGACTTCCAACAAGTGTGCTAATCTAGGCAAGATGAACAACACTACTGGTTAGGAAAAAGTCTCCAGATCAGGAATTCAGTTTATTCAAATGGGACAATACTCTTGAAAAATCAGTTTTATTATCTGGGGTGTTTTTTGATACAAGCTACAATTTTATTTCAGTGCTATTCTTTGGTAATTAGAAACCTTTGGATGGATGCCCTGATGTCATATCTAAAATCATTTTCCAATGTGTATTGTTTATGTTGGGGAAAGTACTTGTCTGAAAGTTCAATGCATCTCACTTCCCCTTTGCTTTAGAAATTGGTAGAAAACTGCAGTGTGGGATTTTAATTCTTTTCTGGGGAATTTTAGAAGAATTTCTCCAATTCCTCATTGACTGCTTCTTCTTTGTAATTTCAGCTTCCACAAAGGTTCTTTTTAAAGAATTTATACCACAGTTTTCATGAGATTCCTATCCTACAATGGAAGGAAATCAAGCAGCCAAAAATGATCAGAGGGATCTTTGGGGTAACATGTTACTTCGGATGTACAGGTCACCCACACGTAATCTAAAGGAACTTTGGCTGAAATGAGGCTTGAAACTCTGAATGCCTGATAATGGACAGTCGAGAATGACAACAGAGATGGCTGAAATTAAGTAACTCCTTCAAGCAGCTGATTTTGGCAATCTAGGAGGAATCCACAATACAGGGGTGGGATTCTACCGGTTCTGTCCGGTTCTATAGAACCAGATGTTAGTGCTCCCAATAGTTCAGAGAACCGGTAAAATGGCCCCTTGGCTGGCCCTGCCCCTTTCCACCCACTTCTCCACTCCCTGATCAGTCAGTCCCTATTGCACATGTGCAACATTGTGTGCATGCGCAACATGCCTGCAATCTGCTTTTGCCCACCAGACCAGCCATTGCTGCCTGCCTTTTGCTCCTGGGTAGCAGAAAAGCAGCCCAGTTGAATCCCGTTTCTCTCTGCTGCCCAGGAGTTGTTTCCCGAATAGAGGAGCCTTGTAAGCTTTTCACTCTGCTGGGAGAGACTTTCCCTGCAAGAGCAAGTGAAAGAAGCAGCCTGGAGCCGATCTGCCTGCTCACAGGTAAGCCTGCCCTTCCCCCACTGTCTCCGGGGATCCACCGGCCTCACGCAACCTGACCTTAGCTGCCCTCCCCAACATCCCCAGGCTCAGCTGGCCAGCTAAGCTGCCATGTAATGCTCTCCCAGTTCTCCTTACCTCATGGCAGGCGGCGGCCCTGGCCGCTGCCCATAAGCAGTGTTGTCAAATGGGAGGCAGACAGGTCTGCCACCTCTGTCACCAGCAGAGGTGCTTTGGGAGGGCTGGGGCAGGGTGTATGTGTGTGTGTGTGATTCCCTGCTTTAAGCATGCGGAGGCTGCCCCAGCCATCACTGGATGTGCTTTGGGAGGGCTGGGACAGGATGTGGGTATGTGGGTGTGTGGATGGGTGTGCTTTTCTACATGGAATTCTTATCCTTTACCTTGATCTTCCCCAGAGATCCATTCGGAGCGATGGTTTTTGCTGATGCTAGCGATGGTCAAGAAAATGACCTGACCATTGCTCTGAGTGGGTTTCCAGGGAAGACCAAGGTAAAGGCTAAAAATTCCACATAGGTGGAGCATCGCATCTCGGAAGCACCAACAGCAGGGAAATGAGAATGTGTACGGTTGAAGCCGGCTTGCAGGAGAAGAGTTCGTTTTGGTGGGATGCTGGTGCTCGAAGCGGCCCACTGACCCCTCTCCTCCGCTATAGTCTGGCATTCCATGCAGGCGTAGAGAGCCGTCCTTGCCCTCCCTCTCCCCAGGCTCCCTTCCCTGTTTTACCTGCCCTCGCATTCCTTTCTTCCCCCCATCCCCCGGTGATGGCTTCTTCGGCGCCTCCAGATCATGAACATTGTGAACAGCATCATTGGGGTTAGCATGCTGATGATGCCCTTCTGTTTCCAACAGGCATTAATGGTTATTACATAAAATATATAGGTTGAATATTCACCTTAGGAGCAGTAGCATGGCTTGCTTGTTATATTGCTCAAGGTTTATGTTTCATTTTTTTAATTCTTATTTCATATTCTTTTTAAATTGAGTTATATTGCCTGTTCTTACAACATCTATCCTGCATTATTGATATAAAAGAGGATAGCATATGTAAGATACATGAATTCCAAGGTTCATTATTTCTTTAATGCTTTCTTTCTCTTATATTGTCTGGTCATGTTTGTTATAACCTGGTGCTTAGACACCTGTTCATCTGTGTGACTTGTCTGACAGGCACAAAAATACAGAATTTGGGGTTAAACTTTGTTTTATAAATTGAGAAATTACAAACTATTTCTGTTAATCATTAAAGTAATCTTACATCTATATGAAAGTCATATAAACCTTGTTTCTTTTTTTCCTTTCCCCCTCACCATTGCCATGGATGTTGAGAGGCTTTCAGATTGTGGAATCCAATGTAAAGTAGATTTTAGAAACATATGCCCCAGGTTGTTTCATATTAAGAAATTATCTGTGTGTTTAATCTCCAGATACATTCCTTAGGAGCCATTTTGGTGTAGTGGTTAAGGCATCAGACTTGAAACAAGGAGGCTGAATTGTAGTACCATCTTACCCTGGTGCCCAGTCCCACCTTAAGCCCAAAGCCAGCTGAGTGACCTTGGGCCACTCACTGTTTCACTAGCCCTAGAAAGAAGGCAGCGGCAAATCCTTTCTGAAATCTTGCCAAGAAAATTGCAGGGATTTTTCCAGGAAGATGTCAGGATTGACTCGAAGGCACACACAAAAGATAAAATTTGCATTACATGGCTTTACAGAATAAAGAGCCCTGGAATATGTTTTTTGCAGTATTTAAGAAAAAAGTGAAGTGAAATTGCCTGTCCAATGAATAAGTGGCATACATATTATAATAAATGAATATGCAGCTTCCTGAAATTCTTAGCCAATGCAAACATTGTTTAAAAGTTGCTCTTTTTTAATAAAAAAATCAGTATTTACATAAATATTTATAATATTTACATACAAGCCATGCCCACCCAGTCACGTGACCACTAAGCCACACCCAGTCAGCAAGCCAGGCCCACCCAGTCATGTGACCACCAAGCCACAACCACAAATTAGGCCACACTCACAAAACCAGTTGTTAAGAAATTTGAATCCCACCCCGCCACAACACTATTTCTTGCTGAGTTCATTTTTTTTCAACTTCTGGGGAAAGAGAGGAGTTTGTATGAAGTCCAGCATCTGGTGCTCAGATTCTTTGATTAGCCTTGAGTGCTATGTATCTTGGTGATTATCTCTTATCATAAGTATTCATACATGTGCTTGATCCTTATGCATGCCTTAGTCATTAGTCAGAGGTGATAAGAAAACACCGAGCATGCAGTGGTGCGATTCAAAAAATTTTACTACTGTTTATGTGGCCGTGGTTTGATGGGCTTGGCGTGGCTTGGTGGGCATGACAAAGGGAAGGATACTGCAAAATCCCCATTCCCTACACACCCCACTAACCTGCTTTCCAGCTCCTTTCTCCTGGGCAGGGCAACAAAAGAAGACCCAGCCAATCAGCTGGGACTCGGGAGACAGAGAACAGATGGTGGGGGACAGTCAGAGGAGGTATTTACAGGTTCTCCGAACTACTCAAAATTTCACTACTGGTTCTCCAGAACTGGTCAGAACCTGCTGAATATCACCTCTGCTAGCATGGGATAAATAAGGAAATACTATTGTGGGTTTCTGCACACCATGATCAAAAATCAGTGTTTCCATGAAACATCCCACAGCTACTTTTGGATGCAAACGGTAGCCATAGACTGTATTTTTCTTTCTTTAGCCATTACAGAAGGAGTGGCCTCAGTTCAGGTCATAGTGGTTTCCTTTTGAAAAAAATTGGTCAAAAGGCTATTCCGTGCAAATAAACACTGCTGATTAGCAAATATGTTCCTTCACAACATGCTGTGGTTACAGTCAAGGCCAGAAAACAAGAGATCAAAACAGCGAGACAAAATGGAAAGCCTTCAGATGACTCCAAAGCTCCAACTTTCAGGGAAAGTGCTTCATGTCCGATGATCTCTCCCATTTAATGTTTCTGTTAATTCTGTGTCTGGCTTCATCAGCATGATGTAAATGAATTGGCACACATGCACACAGATCCTGCATATTTGGGGTGTTCTTCCAATGTTTCATACTGCAACATGTTTGATTCAAGCATGAGGGGTGCTATCAATCTTGCTATCTTTTGCTAAAATACTTGCTTTGATAGGGGTGCATCCAAAGGTTTCTGGAAAAAGCCTTGGGCACTGGGTTAGTCTCACTGAAAAAAGCATCCGCGAACTCAGTCACCTTGTAATTATTGTCACAGATTAGCATCTTTCATTATCTTTCTCTCTCTCTCTCTCTCTCTCTCTTTCTCTTTTTCCCAGGACAAAAGAAACCAGCTGAGAATGAAACAAAAGAGAATAAAGGGAAAAGAGCTGAATGTCAAGCAAGAATAGTTTTGATAGGGCCAAAAGTGGAAAAGGAAGTCTAATTTTGTCCTACTCCAGGGGAAAGAAAAGGTTTTGAGCAATGTAAACAAATCAGGAAATCCTGGCACTTACTCCAGTTCCGATTTGGCGAAACACTCCAGCTCCTTCCCTGTGTGTGAGCTGCTGTTTATGAATGAAATCCAGATTAAGCTATTCATTGAGTCTTGCCAGTCCCACCATTTCCAGGTTTCCTTTTGCCGATGGCATAGCTTAAATCTTAAAATAATAATAAAAAAACATATGCATGTTATTAACTCTCCATATTCAAATGGAAATACAATGCTATCATAAATCTCTTTCTTTCTCTCCTTCTTTTTCCTGTAACATAAATTCCTTTCTCCAGCATGAAGTTGCAGGAAAGCCATTGTATCTGAGCCATCTAAACTTGAAAGGAATTTATTTTTTTTTTTGGGTTAAACTAGTTATGATAGAGGAAAGCATGTTTTTCACTGAGTCCAAAGATTAAAGTTGGTCGTAAAAGGAGGTGGAGGGGATGGAGGAAGATTATTGGTTGCTCAACTAATGATTAGATACAGAACTTCATGGACAAATTAAGGAGCATAAAAACAAGAGAAAGATCTCTCCAGATAAGTGAAACCATTCAAATAATATCAAATAAAATATGCATTGTTTATCATTCATTTTAATCTTCTCCAGCCCCACTCTATCCCAATTAGCTTAATTAGACAATGAGGGTTTTAAACCCCCATCAAGGCAGTAGATCAACAGTAAACAGACTTGAATGTTTAAGTCTCAGCCTCAGCCCAGCTTCCTTTTCTGCTCTCACTAGTAGGGTTGCCATATCCTTTACTCAGCCCCTCCACACGTTATCTGAAAGTCTGGAATGCATGAATTAAGTTTAATAGAGTAGTGGAATAATGTGAAATGTCTGGTCAGTATGTCAGATCTCTGGCGGTATCTATTCTTATGTGCTCTTCATCATTAGTGACCAATGAGTATATTTAATGATATCCAGTGGTATAAACATACACATGTGAGCTTACTTTATAGCAATATTCTGACGTTAGACCTGTGATCAAATTCCTTTAGTAGTTCCAGGAGATGGATTGTATCTATTTGGTCTGTCTGTTCAATAAACTGGGTGGCAACAAAATAAAAACAAATCATTTCATTAAATCAAGAAAAACCACATAAAATCACATCAAGGATCAGGAGAGACATGAAAACACTCATTACATATATCCATACCAGAATCCTTGTAACCAATATCCCATCTCAATGACTAACTTATCGCTTTCCAGTCACGATTAAGCCTTGCTAGTGGGGAAAGAAGGTTAAGTGAAAAAAATAAGAAAGAAGGTATGTATCTTTCTTGGAGTCTGACAGAATTAAAAGGCTATCTGTATTCACTGGGCAAATTAATATATGTGGTATGCTTTAAGATTTTCTTTTGGGAGTAGGAGCAAACACTGCAAAAGTGATCACTATTACATATTCAGTTCAAGTCATAGTTCCTGAGCCTACTGTCCTATACTGAACTATTAGACTCCAGGGAGGTGGGATCTAACCCTAGGGTAACATCACAGCACATTGATCAATATTGGTCCTGAAGAATAATAAATCATTTACATGTATCGCTTCCTTTTATATACTGAAAAAAGCATAGGTAGTTTGCTTAAGAAATCACTTCTCTCAGATGGCATAGGTGAATTATATTCAAATGTTTTGAAATGTAGGGATCATCTGTACATCGAATTATGAGTGGACGCTGGACTTGAATAGATACTTTTTCACTTATAGATATAATATTCTCATTCATTCTCAATGTGAAATCAGTCTGTAATTGTGTTTCCTGCTCTACCTCAAAAATGATACTTTCTGACTTGTGCTGACAGGGGCTTGGTTTTATGGCTCTCTTCTTTACTGTAATTCAACTTGGATGACACCTGTCCCCCCTATATGCAGTGGCCAGCATGTTAAGATACCTGTGAGTGAGACTCTGCCCACATGCTTTGCAGTGAGGCTCAAGAATTAAATGGGTTCTTTGTATATCTCCAATAAGTGACACTATTGGTAACTGCTGTTTGTTGCCAGATCTAAAATACAGGTCGAAATAAGAAATATTACCTAAGCAGAGTTTGTGGAAATCTAATACTGCTGTGTGGAAAAACTGACAGACAAAATATATTGCTCAGGGCAGGTTCTAAGGTAGAGATGGACAATATATGATCTCCAGACTGAATTACTGAAGAGTAATGCCCAATAATAGTCCCAATGACATGTCCAATGATAAATATTCAAATAATATCTGAAGGCCATATGTTGGCCATTCTGATCTTGATTGGATCCTGCAACATTATCTTGGGACATGTATATTTGCTTTCATTCATTCTGATCTTAATCAAAACTCTTACTGATGCCTTGATCCTACAGTTTAATAGTCTATCTTAGGGGTCCAGGAGGGGATTGCAACCAAGCTGCGAAAATGGCCAGCAAGCACAAGCAGCAGGCAAATGTATGTGTATGCTTTCTATTTGCATGAGTGGTAGGCACGCATGCACACCACTCATGCAAATGGAGCTGTGTGCGCATGCTTGCTGGCCGTTTGCTTGGAACCATCCCCTCTCCCACTCCCACCAGTCTTCTTGTATGTGTTTTTCTTGAAAATAATACAAATGTTTGTCATTACTTTGACTTCCCAGTCACATACTAATTTCATCTCTATTTACGTTTCAAGTCAAAATCTGGAGCATTGTTAGCATGGTACCTTGAGATCATGGCGTCCTGGAACTACTCAATGTATTGAAAAATGTAGTATTCAATCAGGACACAATATGGATTGCATCCATGGCCAGCTCTGTAAGGCATGTTATCAATATATGACAAATTAGATGCCTACCTCAATGAGAAATAAAATAAAGAAATAAAGCTTGTGTGAGCAAGCTGTTTTGTGTGGTGTACAAAACATGGATTGCACATATCTGTTTTATTCAGTCCTGTGTATCCTGACATTGCAACTGAGCTATATTCCAGAGCTAAAAAAGAAAAGGAAGCAGGTAGACAAACTTTTAATATGTGGTTTAGATGAGTACAATGCTTCAAACACCTGCCTTTGCAAATGCATCCCATTGTGATTTATTAAAATTTATTTATTAGCATGTCTGTCCAAAGCTGTAATAATAACAATTAATGGAACACTTTACGTAGCTGATTTACCAGAGACATCCAAGGATATAGGGAATAATCACCAAATCTGAAACAAAACCAAGCTTTCATCAAAAGGGAAGCTATGGTTGCATTGACACAACACAGTAACCCAAAAGCCATGTTTTACAAAACATAGCAAAGCCAAAACCCAAAAAACCACATTATGCCTTAGAAAGTTGTTCAAGATATGCCATTATATTAAGCCATAATATGGTGAATTTGTTTTGGCATTCTGTGAGTATAGCAATTTGAAGTTGCTAACCACATATATAACTTAGGCTGTTGAGCAAACAGAGCCTGTGTTTGACAGCTTACAGAAATGCCAGTTCCTTAAAAAGACACTCCTGAGTCACATTTGATTCCTAGTGATTTCACCTATGCAGTTTTATTTCTATCTTTCCATCAGCCTTGGAACTCTGAAATTGATCCATAACAAATATTAACCAAGGCCAACCCACTTAGCTTCTGAGATCAACTAAAGCCTTGAAAAGTAGTTTTAGCACCAGCAGAATGTCCTATTGTAGACATACTATGTTAGCTCATTTCAAATTATAGAACATTTGATATTTGAAATGTCTTCATGTCTTGCCTGCAATAAACTTACTTATGCATAGGAAGATTTTAGCGACCATTTCATGGAAAGGAATTGCTGTAAGACACTTCTCTGAACCCTTATTTCTTTTATATCAGAACATTATGGCACTATTCTGAAAAAAACTTACACCAAAGAAGTTGTGAAACACTACTATGAAAAATATTCAGTCATGAAGAATATAGCCATCAGGAATTCAGGTCAACTCAAAAGAGGCTTATTTTACAGTTAGTTAATTTTGCCTCAGTTTGCTAAATTGAAAGCAAATGTTGCAATATTTTTCTACTAAGCCAGATAGTTTAGGATCCGTACAACCTTCCAATGTTACAGGTTCATCACTTAGAAACATAAAAGGTACACCCCACAGTACTTTTAGAAAATTAAAACAAATTGTACAGCTAATCAAACTTTTCTTAAGTAAAGTTTGGAAAGAGTGGCAACTAGTGTCTTTGTAATGAAACTACACCTGTTTTGGTCTAGTTTTAGAGCAATCCACACTCACTACAGAATTTTGGGATTACAGCTCTCAGATTTCCCAGCTAGTATGGAATGAATTATGTAAGATGTAGGGGAAAAAACAGCACAAAACACAACAACCTTTCTTTCACTGTAATGAATGGTTCCCTGGCGATTGTTATGAATTGAAGAGCAAGAGACGTGACATCATCAGAATTTATGGAGAATCTGCTTGCAGAAAATTTACCCACTAACTGCTCAGCCTGAGCCTATAAATGGCCACCTGCAAAATGCCATATGGAAAACTGGAGTTTGTTAGAGAAACAAGTTCTCTCAAACCACAAGGCCAAATAAATTAATACCACTCCATTTTCAATCTGGATTTTAGCCAAAATCATTGCACAACTGTAGTTATTGCTTATTTCAAAGAACAAAATTAATAATACTGATGGGAAAGAGGGAATTTGTGCAGAAATATTTTTAAAAGTCACGATCATAACTACAGTCACAATTCTCTTTTACATGCAGAACACATACACACAATATACTGCATATAAAAAAGGAGTGAAGTTTCATAATCTGTTTAGCATATCCCCACGTACTCAATGGGGAATAGTTGGCATCTGGAGCCGTGGTCTGAATTGTTTGGATGATGGGTTTCTGGGACATTTCTGGGTGGTATCATATGACAATTGATAAAATTGTATTTGACCAAAAAGTGGCAAATATCATTCAGAGGATTCAAAACTGAATCTTGTGGAAGTGGAGGAGAAAACCCTGAAATACGGACTTGAAAAATAGATTTCTGTGCCATAGACAGAAATGGCAGGCCTTGGAAAAGATATTCAAATGCTGTGATGTATCTATATCTAAGGTGACCAACTTTTTTACAATGAGGAGGACACAAATAAACTGAAGAAAAAAACAAAGCCACTTGTGTGCAGGGAACTCTCTCAAAACAATTCTCCTGTGTGGAGCGCATGCATCTCATAATCATGTCTCTGTACTGTACTGAGCTTTGACGAATCATCATGTCAAATACAAATATGTCACATCACACACAACAGATCGGATCAGCATCGATCAAATACGGAGATTTACAGATTAGTCTTCAAATATCAAAAAGGAAGACATGTCGGAGGACACTTTTCGAGAGAGGACAGAACTTACAAAAGAAGGACTGTCCTCCCTAAAGGAGGATGATTGGTCACCTGACTATACCTAAAAGTACAGAATTCTGCAAGCCATGGTACTCCCTGTGACTTTCTATGAAAGTGAAAGGTGTACTTTAAAGAAGCAGGTTCGGAAAAATATTGATTTCTTTGAATTTTAGAGAAGATTCCTGAGAATATTGTGGACAGCCAAGGAAAAAAATCCTGATGGATTATTAAACAAATCAGTCCAGAATTCTTACTCAAGGCACAACTGACCAGGCTCAAATTATCCTACTTTGAACCCATATCATGCAACCATCTCTCTGGAAAAGGCTCTAATGCTGAGAAAAATAAAATGGAAAGAGGAGAACATCAAGGTGGATGGACTCAGTTATAGAAGCAAGGGGTGTACTCTTGAGGGAAATAAAAGGTTAGGAATAAACTGTCTTTATGGTTGCCAAGAGCTTGATGGCACATAATCAATCAATCAATGGTGTTGGTCAGTCAATCAATGGTGATGATGAACAAGAAAACAATAAGAATTTTGATTAGATATAATGAACAAATACTACAGCAGGGTTCTAAGCAAGACATGCAAAAGCAATCCTCATGGAAGTCTATGGCTCAAGTGAGGTTGCAAGAGAAGCTGAAAAGACAAGTTCTACTAGCAATTAGAACGCAGTTTGATAACATGGTATGTATTGATAATGTGTTCTAATTGCTGGAAATTCATGATATTATTATTAGTGATATGAAAGTATGAATAGGTAACAGCAGACAAAGAAGGGAACAATTTGCCTAGACAAATTAGCAGCAAAAAATGAGTAAAAATGGAGAGCACTTGTTACTATTTTCTAGTATGAATAACTTATATGTTGGAAGCACCTATTTTGTACACATAAATATCCACCAAAAAATGGTGGTCACCTGATGGAGCCACTAATAATGAAATTGACTACTTCTGCATTAGCAAACAATGGCAAGCAATCTTTCTAGATGTCTGATTATATTGCAGGCTAGTTATAGCTCTGGCATCATCAAGACTTGAACTAAAGAGGAAGTGAAAATGACTTGCAACATGCTGAGAAGCTAAGAAATCTTGCCTTTTGTTTAACACTACAAACTTAAATTTCAAAAGCAGTTTCAGAGTTACTTCATGAAATTCAGTTTGAAGAACAGTAAATGTAGGTCAAGCAGCTTCAAAATGTGTAGAAGAAACAATTGGATGAAGGAGAGGAACACAGGAAAAATGTTGGATACTTGACAGAATTTGGAAACTGATTGATGAATGGGATAGCTATGTGACAAGGGGATCAAGCAAAGTCATTAAAGAAGAAAACAGAATATCTGGACTCCTAATTAATTGACAACTTTCTTAGATCAAAATCCCATTTAGCTTTTTGCTGTTTATTTCAAATCCTTCAAGTTTTTCAGTTTACAAGATAAACTCACCCAAAGGCTTTTTGAACTTGTCATTTTGAAGATCTCTAATAGCTTTAAGATGGTTGGCTCAAAAGTTATTAGGAAATTAGACTTGAAAATTTAGTATCCTTTAAAAGGCTCCACCACAGTTCCACGCAAGATGGCTAATCCCAGCACTCAAAAACTATGGAAAATTAATGTCCTTCATTTCTCATGAGAAGGAGCCATCTAGAATAGATCATATGTGCACAATTTCTTATCACCTGAAGAGGTGTTCCTAGGCCTTTGCCATGATTGTTGGCTCCACTAGAAAGGTGGTGTATGAACTTGACTTTGACTATAGTCTGTTATTTGTACTTATAAATACATCAAGCCTGTCCTGAAAGATTTAGCCACATCTGTCAGCCCAGCCATTTGAGTTCAGTTCCTTGGTCTTTGCTGTGATTGTTGGCTCGACTTTGACACAGATATCTTCAGTTCACCATATTTCCCTCAGAAGTCAAGAAGTAATATAAGTACTCCAATTAAGGATAAAAATGAGAAGGTACTGTTTGATAATGAAGAATAAGATGTACCCTGGGCAGATCACTTCCAAGAAACACCAAATTAACCCAGCCCAGCCATAAATTGTGATTCCAGTACATCCAGAGCCCTTGATTATTTGGATGCAAATCTGAACAGAACCAAATTTCATTAACAGTTCATTAAGATGAAATGAACATTTAAGAACAATGAAGCTGCAGGTTTATACCAAGCCTTAACTGAATTATTGGAGCTTAGTGGGAACAGAATCATGCAAGAACTAATATGTAGAAGCAGATATTAACTACATGTGGAATTGGAAAGGCACCAGCAATTTCCAATGAATGTTTCCAAGTAGGTTTTCTTCAATTATTGTGATTGTTGTCCCAGGATGGTTAGGGCATTGTGCCTGAATCTAGATGAAAAAACTAAACAGAAAATGTTCCAAGTTTTGGTGTATTGAAAAATGGTGAAAAAATTGTGAGAAGTTGGTGAAAATTTAGCATTCTAGTAAAATTCTGGTGTCCCGTACAATAAAAGACTTCTGAATGTATGTGCATTTCTGAAGGATACAGATTTTATGATTTTATTTTATTTATGTCTGGGGAAATTTCAGGAAATACAAAATTGGATGTGGGCCAAAAACTTTTAAGCTCCTCATTATGATACAACTCAAAGTTTCTATTAAAACAATTCAATTCTCAGATGGCTAGGCTGACAGCTGTGGTTAATTTTTTCAGGACAGGCTTGATGTTTTATAAGTACAAATAACAGATTATTGATAAAGTCAAGTACATACACCACCTTTCTAACAGCTCTTCTCCAATGCATGCCTGCAAGAAAGCAGTTGCTAAGCAAGTGGAGTCAAGGAAAGGTGGCCCGTATACCCAGAGGGTTTTGGCAGTCCCAAAAAGAATACTTGATATTCTTGCTTCATGGCAACAGTTCCTCCCCCATCCATTATGTTAGACCCTCAGAACCATTAGAATCAATTCAGATGTGGTTATCAGCTTTCCCAGGAGAAAGAGAAGTAGCAGCAAACAATGAAGAATTTGCCTTCTTGACTATCTTCTACCATTAGATTTCTCTCTCTCTTGGCTCTGAGTGGGATACAATGTCACATGGAAATTCCCCTTTACTCCCTTATAGCTCACCTTTGGGAGAAGCCTAAGAAATAAATGATATCTGGGTCTCCTTAGCTTCCTAATTATTTTTCTTGTATGTTGTTAATATTGTTTATGAAATGTACAGTATATGTATGATGATGATCCCAATGATTCTATGCAGTTGTGTTTCAGCTTTAGACTATAAACCTAAGGACAAGAATGATTCCATAAATCCCCCTTTTGGTCAACATTTCAATTAACCAACCAACCAACCAACCAACCAACCAACCAACCAACCAACCCTGTTTTGCTTCAACATAACTTGGTATGGAGTCAGCTGAAGGATTTGTCAGAGAGAATCAGAGAGAATCCTAAGAACCTGAGTTTTAGAGCATTTCTGGCTCTGATAAGGTTCTCTTTATAAACATTTAAGGTTCCCCTTGAGTTCAAAGTCTTATTTCCAGGTAGGCTTCTATTGCAGCCTAAGATCTTAGTTCTTAACTGGTGATAAAAAAATGATGAGATGCATTCTTTGATGTTCTTGCTCTTCTCAAACTGATGTGTGAAATGGAGCTATATGAACCCTACTTGGCAATCAATCAATTGAGCCACTTAGGTGTAGTGATTAAGATGTTGGACTAGAAACTAGAAGACTGTGATTTGTAGACCTCCTTCAGGCATAGAAACTGGCTGAGTAACTTTGGATTCTATCTCAGCCTAAATCAGCACACAAACTTTTTTGTTATACCAAAAAAAGGAGGTGGGAGCATTATGTATACTATCTTGAGCTGTACAAAATAAGGAAAGGATATAAATCAACATAAACAAACAAACAAACAAACAAACAAACAAATAATCCCACTGAATCTCACTGCTGTACAAGGAACACTTCTCCTAAGATACTATTTGGAAAGATGACAAATGAACATATTGAATTATAACCATTATTTATAAATATTTGTATCAAACTGAGGATAGAGCTGGAAAAGATGCAAATGAGTTAATGAAGTTTAATATTGGTCCCTGGAAAGTTGCAGAACTGTGCCATAATTCAGATAAAAGAACTAGACAGAAAATGTGGTGATTCTGCAAGGCCACCATTTATATTTTTGAGATTGTGAAGAGGTTTTACATGAGTTGCAACTGTGGTCAAAAATTTTGAGTGACATCATCCACTGCAATGTTTGTCCCTTCCTTCCTCATTCCCTCCTTCCCTCTTTCCTTCCTTCCTTCCTTCCTTCCTTCCTTCCTTCCTTCCTTCCTTCCTTC
>BLBF01000007.1:56801766-56822888 GCA_015471245.1 Laticauda colubrina | reverse complement strand
TTCCTTCCTTCCTTCCTTCCTTCCTTCCTTCCTTCCTTCCTTCCTTCTTTCTTTCTTTCTTTTTATCCTTGCAATCGGAATGTTATTTCAAATGTGCATTACTTGGGGATAAAATTGTATTCCTTTCAGATGAATTCATTATTTTTCCAATTGTATTCTGCAAAAGGCAGAACAAAATCATATTCAACACTACTATATTGCTTAAAACAGGATTGTGATTGCATAGCAGCTTAAAAGGAGAGCTGAACAACCGCAATTAACATGTTAAAAATGGAACAATAAGCACAATATGAGGTTTTTGTTTTAAAAAAGCAAACTTTAGAAACATTGTTTGAAAAAATTATAATACTATGTCCAAGAATTCCCAGCATTTGAAAAATGCTGTTTTAAAAGTGTTTTAAAGAAATGTCTTCATTCTTCATGAGCTCATAAATAGAATTTTGTCTTACATGCCTTTCCTGGAAACAATTACATGATTAAAGTTGTAAACAATGCAGAAAAAATATGAATCTCTATAAAGACAGCTGCTACAAAAGTTAAGATTCTTTTGATAAACTGGCCAAGGTGAATTCTCCTATGAATTCTTGGAGCATAATTTTCTAGATAGCCATTCAGAACTAAATCGAAAGGCAATTAGTCTGTCTGCAGATGTAACAACAATTTCCATAGTAGACAAGATGATGGTGGTGGTGGTGATTGATGATATCAAAGGAAGGTTCCCCCTTATCAGAATCCATATGCAGATGAATTCCTGAGTGGAGCAATAATGACTAGAGGAGAAATATTGAGAACTTCAGAAATAGCAATAGCATTTAGACTTATATACCACTTCATAGTGCTTTAGAGCCCTGCCTAAGCAATTTACAGTGTCAACATATTGCCCCCAACAATCCGGGTCCTCATTTTACTCACCTCAGAAGGATGGAAGGCTGAGTCAACCTTGAGCCTGGTGAGATTTGAACTGCCAAATGGCAGGCAGCTGGCAACTGGCAGTCAGCAGAAGTAGCTTGCAGTACTGAATTCTAACCACTATGTCACTGCAGCTCTTATGCTACTTGCATAACAGCTTCTTATGAGTTATGGCTCAAGGCCATCAGGATACCTGCTCCACAGACATCTTGACAGTCTAAACAGCTATTCATACAGAAATATTATCTTCTGAATAACTGGGTTCATTGCCCAGATTATGGTTTTCCAACACCTTCAAAAAACATGTCTGAAGGAAAAAAAAAGAACTAAGTAAGTGGTTTGTGTGTCCCTACAGATATGAAGACCACCTGAAATAGATCATGGAGCATTCTTGAAAGACTGGAAAAAGACACTGCTGATTTTTAAAGAAAGATGTTTCATACTTGCTGCCATGCTTTGTAAAATTTTTGTTTCAAAATATTTGCATAACTCTAACACAGACTTCAGAAAAGGAAGGTGTCCCAAGGATTGAACTTCAAGTATGATGCCAGGAAAATGTTTTTGTTTTGCTTTGTTTCAATAGGCAGCATATGAATTAGTTATGATTCAGAAGGTAGTAAAATAGCTATCTATATTAGCTATTTAATAGTATAATCTTCCATTAATCTGTTCAATCTCCTTGAGCAAATCCCAGTATGGGGAAAGTATTTTAATGTCCTTTTTGTACCTTTTTTGGCTGTATAATATCATAGCATCATTCTTAGATATTTAGAGGTCCTTCTTACTGATAGTTCTTTGCTGCAAAAGCAGGTAGACTTTGTGGCCAGGTAAGCTTTCGCCTACCTTCAGCTGGTTCTGCTAATTGTGGCCCTCCTTTGAAGGGGGGGCAATGAAGATGGTTACTCACTTATTTAATATATTCTGTATGAATTACTATACTATAATTTGCTTTGTATATGACTGCCAGTTCAGAAGCTTCTAATGGCACAAAATGCAGAGGCGCATGTGTTTATAAGATAATCTTGTTATACATGTAACAACTATGCAGTAGAAACTGAGCTGATCCTCAATTTGTTCCTGATGTAACTCAAGATGATGATTATTACCTATGTGGTTCAGAGCCTGACTGCAGGTAGTTCTTGACTTACAAACATTCATTTAGTCATTTTTCAAAGTTACAACAACACTGAAAAAAATTGATTTATCACTGTCTTTAACAAGTTCTATTTTTGCAACATCCCTACGGACACATGATCAAAATTTGGATGCAACTGGTTCCTATTTATGATAGCTGCAGTGTCCTGGGCTCATGTAATCAACTTTTGCAACCTTCTGACAATCAAAGACAATGGGACTCTTTTGTTATTCTTTAACGGGGGCATCATTGATTATATTGACATGATGATTTTAATTTCTGTACGCTGCCCAGAGTCATGAATGATGTGATATGGTTAGCTCTATAAATTGTTTAAATAAAAATAATAATAATGACCTTCTGAAAGTTGTTTAAAACCATGGCTGTTCGGGTCTAGTATGTTGGGGTATCATTAAATATGTAGAAGTATAATGGCTAATTATACTACTTAATGTAATTTTGCATATTTTTATTTTTTATCTCATCTTTATTATTTTTTATAAATAACCCAAGATGGTGAGCATACCTAATATTCCTTCCTCCTCCTTTATCTACTCTATAACAGTCCTCTGAGATGAGTTGGGCTAAGAGACAGTGAGTGACATTGGATGATAATGAAGTCATCCAATCAGCTTTCATGCCTAAAGCCCATGTCACACTGCCCAAAATTTGCATAACCGGAGTGGATAACACGGACGAGGGGAGGACGCAGGGCAGATGGAAAGCGGATGTGGAACGGAAGCCCAGCAAATGGAAGCGGATGAGAGCGGATGGCGCATCCGCTAGGCTTCCGGGGGACCTCAGCAAAGTGGACGCGGAACGGATACAGAGGATGCAGAGCTGACGCCGAACGGATGAAGCGGATGCACAGCGGAAGCCTAGCGGATGCAGAGCGGAAGCCGAACGGATACCTGGCATTAATTGCGCATGCGGGGGGGATGCATTGCATCAGCCTCGCGGATATAACAGAAGCAGCTCGGAAGCAGGTCGCCATTCAGAGGAAAGACCTGCTGCCGGATGGATTGGCTGCCTTGCCTGCCCTGCCTGCATGTCTGCCTGCAAGCCTTGCTGCCAGCCGGTTTGCCTGCCAGCCTTGCTGCCAGCCTTGGTGCCTGCCTCCCTACAAGCCTTGGTGCCTGCCTTAGTGCCAGCCTTCCTGCCAGCCTTGGTGTCTGCCAGCCTCCCTGCCAGCCTACCTGCCAGCCTTGCTGCCAGCCTTGCTGCCAGCCTTGGTTCCCGCCAGCCTCCCTGCCAGCCAGCAACTCCACAACCATGCAGAAGCACAGCAAGCCTCAGCCATCTGCTGCCAGCCCTTGCAAGAGGGACAGGGCTACCATCCCGCCCCCTGGCCCTCACTCTGGTTCTGCTGGGGCTTCTGCAGCACGGGCTCGCTCTTCTGGGGCTGGGGCTTCTGCTGCTTCTGCTTCTGGAGGAGCTGATGACAAGCACTCCAGCACCAGCCACCTCCACAGCACCTGCACCCTTCAACCCTGAGACTGAGCGACCAAGAGGAGTGACAGAGACTCATTTTTGTTTTATAGCTTGTTGTTAATAAAGTCTATTTACGATTCACGCACTTGCTTCATTTCTTTTTTTTAATAAAGTCTTGGTGGAAACTTTTAGAAATGGTTTAAGCCTTTGCATGCTTGTGGGATGGGTAAGCATAGCTTTGGGATGGGTTAGGATACCTGTGGGATGGGTAATAGCTGTGGGATCAGTTAGGATAGCAGTGGGATAGATAAACCTCTAGTGCAAGCATAGTGGGACTGTATGGTCCACCCTCCCAGGTGCCACACCTATGGCCCTTTATTATCAATAATAATGTAATAATTATCCACACGTCAACATAAACACAACTCTTTATTAAACGCCCTGTTCATTGTCGGCCAACCAAACATACATGGCCCAATCTCATCCGTGTGATGAGACAGGCTGAAGGAAGCATCCATTAAGCATCCACCATCCTGTCTTGCCACTCCACTGCTCCAGCTGGGGAGTTGCACCAGTGTCTCAGGAGGTTGCGCTGCTTCTTCGCTTCACGTGAGGCTCTGTTGGGGCCTGGCACATCCTCAGTGTCTATCAGGTTTTGCCCTTGCCTCCATTCCCCAGGCTCCATGTCCCCATTGCCTTGTTGGAGGTCCACAAGCCTGTTCTGCAAGACTGGGTAGCAGGTGCGCATGAGATTGTGCAGGATGCAGCAAGCTTCCATGATCCTCCTCACGGTCTCTGGGCAATGCTGCATGGTGGTGAGAAGTACCTGGAACCTGTTGGCCAGGATGCCAAAGGCGTTCTCCACCACCCGTCTTGCCCTGGACAGCCTGTAGTTGAAGATCCTCTCTTCACGGGTGAGGAGTCTGGAGGTATAGAGCTCCATGAGGTAGGTTGTGAGGGAGAAGGTGTCATCCCCCACGATGAAGTTGGGCACATCTTGCGTGTCGTTGGGCAGGGGTTCTGGATCTGGGAAGCCCACCATGAGGTTGCCTTCCAGCTCCTCCTTGAGGTGACTGGCATTGTATACCTGGGCATCTGAAGATGACCCGTTGCCTGAAGCATCGATGTACATGAACTTGTAGTGAGCATCGACCATGGCGAAGAGGATGATGCTGAAGAAGCCCTTGGAGTTGAAATAAGTGGACCCTGAGTTGGCTGGAGCTTTGCAGGCCACGTGCTTCCCATCTATGGCTCCAACGGTGTGGGGGAAGTTCCACTTCTGATACCACTGCTCTGCAACTTTCTTCCATCCTTCTTCAATGGAGGGGTACTGGAGGAGTTCCTCCTTGTATTCTTCGATGATGGCCTGCACCACTTCTCTGACCACAATGCTGATGGTGTTGGATGGCACCCTCCAGCCGTACTGCATGCTCCTGTAGGTGGTCCCTGAGGTCAGGAGGCGCAGTGAGTGCCACCCTGAGCCCAGGTTCAAGGCTGGGCCAGAAGCTGGTGTTTACCTTGGTCAACCTGGGTGTCAGCTGCTACACAACTTCGTCAAACATGGCTGGAGGCATCCTCATGAAGTTCTGGAACGCCCAAGTGTCTTCGTTCCTGAGCTCCACCATCAGCTTGTTGTACAGTCCGTCCTCTGCTCTTCTGGTGAACCATCTTCGGACCCAGACTCTTTTTGGCTGCCTCTTTTTCTTCTCGCAGTAGAGTTCACAGAGCCTGCAGATGGCTTCGCACTGTTGCAGAACGATGGTGGCTGCCGAAAGGACTTTGTTACAATCCACGGTGGACATGACTAGATGCTGTGGAAGAGGAAGAGCCGGATGAAGGCTGCAGAGGTCTGCACCGCTGGGCTGCTGTTCTGAAAGTGAGATGCAGATGAGTTGCTCCCCCTTTTTATAGGAAATATAGGTTTTCCACTAGGCATCCTCTAGGCATCCTGTAGACATCCTTAATATCCGATATAGGTCCCCTCTGCAAACGTTTTTTTCATTTTAAATGCTTTGTTTCTGTGCTGCATCCTCTAGGCATCCATTCTGCATTCGTTCTGCGTCCGTTCCGCTTCCTCCACACATCCGGGCAGATGGAGTTGCGCGGATGCGTAGCAGATGCCTAGCGGATATAGCGGGTGCGTAACAGATGTGTAGCAGATGCTTACCGGATGCGTAGCGGATGCAGAACGGATGAACTGGATACATTTTCCATGCAAAAGTTTTGGGCAGCCCAAAACTTTTGGAGCGGATGAAACGTCAATAAACAGATGCTGGACGGATAGAGAGGAAGCAAAACGGAGGCAGTGAGTACATCGCGTTTTCCAACGGATGGCAAGCTTTTTTGTCCGTTTTACATCCTCTTTGCATCCATTGGTTCAGTGTGACATGGACTTAAAGTGGGATTAGAACTCAGTCTTCCAGTTTCTATTTATCATCTACATTGGCTTCACACTGTTGCTCTCTGCATCTTGTTTAGATTTTTTTTTAAATCAAGGTGATTTAAATAAATAAATATATCAAATTATTATATCAGCTGTTCCGTCCAGAAAAACGCAAGGTAGACTGGGTTCCAACAACAAAGTCTTTATTAAGTTAAGCCAACAGTAACGGAACGGTTTGGCTGAAGCCACGGCAGCCTTTTTATACAGGCTTGCCTGCCGGCTTTAGCCAATGGCTGCTATTTGACTTTGCCGCCTTTCAGCGGCTCTTTTGGATTGGTTCCTAATGAACCAATCCAATACTGGTCTTTCTAGCCAATCAGATTGTATTGTTTGGAGTATACCATTCTATACAGAACACCCCTCCCCCCTTAGTTTAGTCCTACGTGGGTGACGTAGTCGTGCAGGTAGGTGGGGCTTCTTCTGACTCTACTTGACTTGCGCGGTTCATTTTCGCTGGAGACTTCGAGCGATTCAGATGGGATCTCTGTCTCTCCGGCTCTTCTCCATGGAACCGTCTGATAGGGTGAATCAGCAAGATTGCTCCCGCTTGAGTTGCTCAGGCCGGTGGTTTTGCCGCTCCCTCCTGGCTTTCCCGGGCAGGTCAAGCTGGCTTTGCTGGCCCCTTCCAGGATGGGTTCCTCTTCATGTGGATTATTTCTGCCAGTTTCATCTAACTGTAAGTGTTCTTTTTGCTCTTTTTGATTGGTTAGATGTTCTGGGTTTATTTTTAACAGTTCTTTATTCTCTTCAGTATTATTTTCTTGTATTCGCTCCCCCCCCCCGGTTTTGTTTTCATTGGTTTTTATTGTTTGAGGTTGCGTGGTCGTATTTTGCTTGACATTTTGGGAATGAAGCTGGTCTATGTGCCACTTCCATTCCCTGCCATCGTCTATGGTTAGACAGTAGGACCGGGGGCCTGTTATTTGTGTGATTGTGGCTGGAAGCCATAGAGGGTCCCCAGTAAAATTTTTCACGTAGATTAGGTCGCCGATTTCAAACGTGCGGAAACGGCTGGAGGAGTCAGGGGGTTTCTCAAAGGTGTAGTTTGGATGTAACCTATCCAAATGTGATCTAAGTTTCCTCACCATTAACAATTCTGTCAGGCTCTTGTTAGTAACAGTACTGGGGGTGATATGTTGGAGGGTGAGTAAATGGTTCAATTTATCCTGGACATCCCCTGGGTCCATTTTTTCCAAACCCTCCTTGGTAAACCTGACCATTCTCTCAGCCCTACCATTTGCCGCCAGGTGGGCTGGCGCAGTAAGTGCATGGCGTATACCTAAAGAGCCTAGGTACAGTTAAAATTGTATAGCGGTTAGTTGTGGCCCATTGTCGGACACTAGGATGTCCGGCAACCAATGGGTTGTGAATAGTTTGTTGAGTTGCTTGATAATGGCGTCGGTTGTTGTAGATGACATTACTGCGACTTCCAACCAATTTGAGTATGCATCTACAACAATCAAAAATGTATGACCCTTCGTAGGACCCGCAAAGTCAATATGGATTTGAGACCAGGGGCCTCGTGGGGTCTCCCAGTCCCTCATAGGTGCTTGTGGTGGTGATGGCCTGGTTTTCTGGCATTTATTGCATGTAGCAACCCAGTATTCAATATCTCTGTCTAAACCAGGTCACCAGACATAGCTCCTAGCCAAGCTTTTCATTTTTATGATGCCTGGGTGGCCTTCATGAAGCATGCCCAACATGTAATCTGGAGGGAATTACCACCCTATCACCCCACAATAAACACCCCTTTTGTATTGACAGCTCAGTCTGTCTGGTCCGGAAAGGTTTAAAGTTTTCAGTTTTTTGGTTTTCCGGCCAGCCTTTACCTACCCAATTTAAAATGCGGGCAGTCACTGAGTCTTTAGCAGTGGCTCTGGCGACATCATTTGCAGATATTGGCAGTCCGGGGCAGGCTTCTATTTGCAGGGTGGTAATTGTTGGCGCCGGGTCGTCCTCTGTCATTGGTAGCGATGTTCGACTTAATGCATCTGCATGGGAGATCTGTTTTCCGGGTCGATGTATTAATGTGTAGGAGTATGCAGCTAGGAATTCTGTCCATCAGGTCATTCAGGGAGATAAAATGTTCAGTGTGGGTTTGTTTCCCACCAAAATTCCTAGTAGCGGTTTATGATCAGTCACAATGGAAAATGTCCTCCCATAGAGGTACTCGTGAAAACGTTTAACTCCGGCGACGATTGCCTGGGCTTCTCTGTCTAGTTGACTACAGTTGCGTTCTGCTTTAGAAAGTGTTTTCGAGTAAAAGGTGACAGGTGCCTCTCTCCCGTCAGGCAGTTGATGGCTCAGGATGGCACTGACTCCAAAAGGTGAGGCGTCACAGGTGACCGTCAATGGAAGTGTGTTACTAAACTGAATGAGAACAGTGTCTGAGGTTAACAGATTTTTTATGCCTTGGAATGCTTTTTGTTCTCTATGCCCCCAAGTCCAACTAGTTTTCTTATCCAATAAGTGATGTAACGGTTCTGCTATTGTTGCTTTGTGAGGGAGGAATACGTTATAGAAGTTTATTAGACCCAAAAATGCTTGCAACTCCGTTTTGTTTTTTGGCTGTGGTGTGTCTCTAGTAGCCTTGACTTTTTTTTATCTAGGGTGTATACCCTCTCCATCAAATAAATAACGCAAAAATTTGACACGATCAGTCATTAAGCAGCATTTTTCTTTTTTGACTTTCAGGCTGGATTCTCTAAATTTTGTTAGCACCTCTTTCAGTCTTGTCTCTAATTGGGTCGTGTTTTTAGCCGAAATTAGGACATCATCAAAATATGGAACAACCCCTTTAATTCCATTTAATAGGCGTTCCATAAGGCTTTGGAAAACACCTGGGGCAATGCTCACTCCAAATTGAAGTCTGTTACATTTGAATGCCCCTCTGTGAGTTACTATTGTCTGTGCCTCAGCCGTTATTGGGTCTACTGGAAGCTGTTGATATGCTTGGGCTAAATCAAGCTTGGCAAAAAATTTTCCTCCCCCTAGCGAGTACAGTAAATGTTGCACGTTTGGCACAGGGTATGCGCTTTGCTGCAATGCATGGTTCAGGGTAGCCCTTGTAATCTCCGCAGATGCGTACCAACCCATCAGGTTTTACAGGTGTTACTATTGGTGTCTCCCATCTAGCATGGTCAATTGGTTCTATGACCCCTTGCTCAATTAATTTATTTAACTGTTCATCTATTTTGGCCTTTAAAGCAAAGGGGACTCGTCTGGCTTTTAACCTTCTAGGTGCTACCTGAGGGTCTAAACTAAAGGAGGTCCCCCGGTACCTGCCATCGAAGACGTCCTGGAACTCGTGTATCAGGCTCTCTTCCCAGTCAGTTGCGGCTACTCGGCTCACCCCAGTCATTCCGATGCCCAATGGTGTGAACCATTCAATGCCCAGGAGGCTGGGGCGGTCCCTGTCAACTATTGTTAGAGGCAGGACTTCAGCGTGCTACTTGTATGTGACTCGGAAATGTCCTAGACCTACCACAGGGATTCGGTTTCCTTGGTAGTCTTTTAAAATTAATTTTTGTTTCTGGAGTTCTTTTAATTTGATGTTTGGAACCAGCCGTCTGATTGTGTTCCAAGGCACCATTGACAGGAAGGATCCTGAGTCAAATTCCATCTCGCAGGGGCTTCCTTCAATTTTTACAACAATTTTGACCTTTCTCCCACTTTCCATCTGGGTGCTTCCAATAGGGACAGTTTGATGGGTCTTTTCTCGGTTGCTGGTTCGTTTGTTGTGCTCCCATTTCTTTTTGGCTTGCTTTGATTCAGCTGGTAGTGGGGAGTTGCTGCGTCTGTTTGGGCTGTTATTTTTTCGATTCCTACAGACTTTTTTGATGTGTCCCCTCTTCTTGCAAGCTCAGCAGATGGCATCAAGGAATCTGCAATCGGCTCGAGGGTGGTTTCCCCGCAACCAGCCCATTCCCGCCAATTTCTTTTTTCGCCCCTTTTTTTGTTGGCGTACAGGCGGTGGACCTCATCGTCCTCATCTTCCGTTTCTGATGAACTGTCAAATTCTTCGTGATGAGTTGTGGTGGGAGCTTGCTTCTTTCCTCTGGATAGGGTCATCGCATCATTATTTGAGTTCATTTGCTTCATAGTGGCCACTGACTTTTTCGTGGCTTCTGCTGCTGTGGCTTCTGCAATCGCTTCAGCCACTGTGATATTGGGTTTATTTAGTGGTTTACTTTGTAAGTTAGAGTCTCTCAGACCTAGGACAACTTGATCTCGCATGGTTTCATCCAAGTTCAGGAACTCACAAGCTCCCCCCAGTTGTCGGAGAGCTGTCACGAAGTCAGCGATGGTCTTGCCTTCCTTCTGATCCCTTTTGTAGAATTCGTGCCATTTGATGAGATTTGACACTACCGGTGCGTAGTGAGCCTTTAACATTTGGTGAAGCTCAGACCAGGTCATTTATTTCAATTCTCTGGGCTTCTCCAATGCTTTGGCCATTTTGAATACAATTGGTCCACAATGCATTAGCAATACAGCCCTCTTCCGCTGGTCTGAGATCTCTTCCATTTCGTTGCTCTCTAAAAACATCAGGAAATGGTCTACATATGATTCCCAATCCTCTTCGTTGAGATTGAAGGGTGCGGACGGCGCATTATTCCCAGCCATCACTTTCAGTCTGGAATTCTTTCTGCTGCGTGCTCGGCCTCACATTTAGGACAATCCCATCCTCGTCGCCAGTGTTCCATCCGGAAAAATGTGAGGTAGACCGGGTTCCAACAACAAAGTCTTTATTAAGTTAAGCCAACAGTAACGGAACAGTTTGGCTGAAGCCGCGGCAGCCTTTTTATACAGGCTTGCCTGCCAGCTTGTAGCCAATGGCAGCTATTTGACTTTGCCGCCTTTCAGCGGCTCTTTTGGATTGGTTCCTAATGAACCAATCCAATATTGGTCTTTCTAGCCAATCAGATTGTATTGTTTGGAGTATACCATTCTAGACAGAACATCAGCAATTCTTTTTTCAGTTTCCTTCTTAATGACTTTAATTGTGAAATCTGACTTTTTTTTTTACAACTGCACACTTAGTTTACATTGTTTTCAGTTTTCCACATAGACTTCAATATCCTTTTCTTGGTTAGTTATCACCAGGAAAAATCCAATTAACACAAAGAAGTTTGGATGATGATAATGATAGTGCTGGTGGTGATGATTTTGTATCAATATGCATCCCTGTATGCTTATTTCTGCTGAACTGCTTTTATGTTTTGGATCATTTTACAATCTTTTTTTCTGATATCACCACACTGATAGTTTGGTATTATAAGTAATGTGGCTAGACTGCTTAACCCTGTCAGAAATATTCAACCTGCAGCTCAGATATACATATCCCCCCTCCTTTTTTAAAAATAAAATGTAGCATAGTGACTCTCAAACTGACACTATCTAGATGACTTGACAATATTAGTTCTGAATCCCACAGATATTCTAATAGTTTCTATTTGGGATAGTTCCAGCTAGTACTGACAAATGCAATTTTTGACTGCAAGCATGCATTTAACAAAGAACATCAGTTGGGTTCAGAAAAGCAATGCATAATTTTGTAGGTTGCAAAAGGCTTATTATGCAAAATCACTTTGCAAGACCTCCTGAAACTTTTGAGCAAGTTCGTATTCGAAATAAGCACCATTAATTACTAGTTCCAATCCTGCACATTTAAGCAAATTCATGAAATAGCCAACAGAGATATTTACTCTACAGCTATCTGTTGTAACTATGGACTCTATGGTGCACAGGATTTCTAAGATTAATGTTCAGTGTGCAGGTTGGGAAATAATAAAATACAATTTAAGCATCCTTTGTATAGCTGGTAGTTATTTTGATGCAGAGCGACCAGCTAGTTCTTCCCTTCTGAAAAAAAGGGTAATGTGGGTTCCTGTAACATTAGTCCAAAAAGCAACTGAAGCTATTTGTCAAAGGACTGAGACAAGACTTGGGTCTAACGGTCTGGCCTAATTTCAAACCTACTCAAATGGCAGAGATGTGAAAGTTTGACTCAAAACTGGTAACGCTTCTGAGTTTGCATTCTTCTTCAGTGAGATTTTGAGGTCAGAAGAAGAATGTACAAAAGCTACCATACCCAGGCTAGGTTGCTGACAGGCATAATCTAGATAGATGATTAAAGTGGGGGGGGGGAGTCACAAGGGGAGGGAAAGTAGATAAGTGATGAAAAACACATCCACATTCCAGTTTAAATACTGGATCATCAAATCTGAGGTACCATTGCTCCTTTCTCTTCTCTCTTATGAATGGATATATCAGCCCTATTGATCCATTAGATTTGATACTGACAAAGATGAACTAAAGTAAAATAAGAAACATGCTGTGTATCTGTGTAAAGTTGGAAATCCCCAACTCAGACAATTTATATTCACTAGATCCTCTGACCAGAACAATGAAGCATACAAGATGAGTGGTGTCGCTTTTTATGAGCAAAACAGGCAAAGCTAAAGTCCACTTTGAGTCAAACTCAACTCTTCATGGACATATACATATAGTTTTATCGTCAACAAATGGCTAGTTACTGTCTTTTTTCCTAGGGATTTTTTTAACTTCCTGGTTATGCATTAGGACTACTATTTTCCTCGTGCTTTCTTAATGAAGTACTAACATAGATTTATTTTTTTTGAGATAGATGCTGCTAGATGTATCTGCAAGATTAAAAGCTTTCATCAAAATAACAGGAGCAGATTGTGTCATCACAGCACTAACCTTGCCCTTTTGTAACAACATGCAATTTCACAATATACATGTAAAAGAGACTGAGCTTGCACCACAAGAGGGTAGAGTTTGAATTGTAATAGTGAAGTATTGTTTATCATTTACCACCCTTGACCTCACTTCCCCACCTCCACTCCCCATAGATACTGCAAAATGGATAAACCTGAATCACATTGACTCTGTTCAGCTTTCACAGGAAAAGTCAGGAAGTGGATTGGAGCCAATGAGATGGTTCTTGAAAGCTGAACTTTAATTGGGTTTCTAAACAGAAGTCAAAGTGTTCCATATTAACATACTTCAAATAGGCTATTCCTATTGGACAATAAATACCCGAGGCTGATTGGCTACTTTTCTCAATGCTGATTGTCCAATAATAGCAGGGCTATGATTGGCCAATACAAGCGGTGGGAAAAACAAGTAGCCGTCATTGGACACTAGCCGCGAGCAGCTCTCTATAAAAAGAGCTGCCGCGGCTCCTGGTTAGATCGGACTTTAAGAACTAAATAAAAGAGCTGAAGTTACACTGATCTCTGAGTCTCATTCCCGCGAACTGAACACAAAGTATAACCTGCATCAAGTTATTTAGAAGAGATGTGAGAATCCAGAAAGAAAATGAAGAGAAGGTGAAGGAGAGGGGAGGATGTGTAATCTTACAATTAATACTACAGGACATACCATTTATAGTATATTTCCATATCTTTATGTGCATATTTTTTGCTGTAAATTTAAGAAAGAGAAAGAGAAATCCCATCAATAACTTTCTAATTTAGTGTAATTTAATCAGGAGATGAAAAAACTATCTTTTGCTGAGGCTAAAAAGCTTCAACACCTGAACATTCTGACATATTTTAATTATAGACTTGCAAAATTTAAATGAGGACAGAGATATATTTGCATCTTACTGTTCTTTTCCATACTAGCTTATTTCCCCTTAATACATGAAAATATCAAAAAAAAGCTGAAATCCTGAGAATCCTTCAGATCTCCAGTGCTTCTTCTTTCCACCCTTGCTCAATTACACCATCTTCTCTTTGAAGCAGTGGTGGGATTCAAAATCTATGGGCGTGGCTTCGTGGTGTGATGTGGCATGGCTTGGTCGGCATGGCAGGGTAAGGTTACTGCAAAATCCCCATTCCTTCTCCACTCCTGTGGAAAGGTTTCTGCAAAATCCCATTCCCACCCCACCCCACTAACCTGCTTTCCAGCTCTGTTCTCCTGGGCAGAGCAACAAAAGACAACCCAGCCAATCAGCTGGGATTCGGGAGGCATAGAATAGATGGGGGTAGCCAATCAGAGGTGGTATTTGCTGGTTCTCCAGTCCAAACTATTCAAAATTTCTGCTACCGGTTCTCCAGAACTGGTCAGAACCTGCTGAATACCACCTCTGCTTTGAAGGTTTCCAGAATGGTTTTGGGTGCTGATTCTTGGAAGAGGAGGAGAAGGAGGAGAAGGGAAACTGATTTATCTTACAGGTTTGAGGATACTATCCCGGAGTCCATAAAATGATGAGTCAGAGTTGTTAGGAGTTGGGTGACATAGAAATTTAAATAATAAAACAAAAAAGTCTGGATAGTAGATGTTGCAGTCCCTGGAGGTAGTAGAAGAGAAGAGAAAGAACTGTAGAAAATCACAAATAGAAAGAGGGTGTAGCAAAAAAAAAAAAAAAAGCAAAGGTAGTACCAACAGTAATAGGCTCCTTGAGTTCCATCCCAAACAAGTGGACCACTTGAACATCATCACCCTTGACAAAAATACCATCAATCAATTGCAAAAGGCCGTTTTACCTGGAATAGCTTACATCCTACAACAATACCTTTAAAGCCATCAAGCAACACTGTCTCTCTATCCCAGGTATTTGCAAAGGATTTGATAGGGGTAGGGTGGGTGGTTAAAAATGACAAGTACAGTCTAAACTTCTGGCTTACTATGCAACCAACTATAATAATTCAGAGTTTGGGAGGCACTAGAAGCTACCTTTACCCCTCCTCCCTATCCAGTGTCATCCTGGTATCATTACTATTCTGGAAAAAATGATGTGGTCACTAAGAGTAAAAATGATTTGATGGCACATAATTAATACATTTTTTATTATTATAGATATAATAATAATATTTTGATAGCTTCTATTGGATAACTTTTCTTTGAAGAGAACAATCTAAGGTAACCAGAACTATATTTTTATTTCTTTCTTTTCCCTTGCTTTTGGTCTTTGGAATAATCCACTGAAAGTTGCAAAGTATAAAGAACAGAACCCAAAGTTGATACTTCTGGCACCTCCTTTCTTCTCTTTTTCTTCTCTTTCATGTTCTGGTTTCTCTCTTACCTACATTTCAAGTTATACAATACTAGGGAAAGGATAAAGTGGTCTAAATAGTGTTTGAAGGCCACATATATGGGACATAAAAGCATTTCTCTGGAAAGTTCTTAATCACTACAGTGGATTGCCACGGGATGCAATGGTTAGAATGCAGTATTGCAGGCTAACTCTGTTGACTGCGAACAGTTCAATTCTCAGTGGCTCAAGGTTGACTCAGCCTTTCATCCTTCTGAGGTCGGTAAAATGAGGACCCAGATTGTTGGGGGCAATATGCTGACTCTGTAAACTGTTTAGAGAGGGCTGTAAAACACTATGAAGTAGTGTATAAATCTATTGCTTTTGCTATTGCATTACTAGACCAAAGCTAAACTATCTGTTCAATTACACAGTCACCAACATTGGTCAGTCATATGCATCTGGGAAGGTGATGTGCAGAACATTTACAGATTGTGACTACCTTTACTTGCCTCAGGCAGTGACGAATGAGAAGTATATTGTTTATGGCATGGAGGTTCGAACTTTTGCACATAAACATAATACGGTATAAACAAACGAGCTATGTGCTTTTGGAAGAAACCTTTTCACATATGGAACTGACCTATGGGCATACTTCTCTCTTTAGATTCTACTGTAGGAAGTTCCTCACATTAATTTCAATGGAATGTTAATAACCACACAGATAATATTGACACCTGGCAACAACAACTGCTTTGGAAAGACTTTCCTTTCATAAAACCAGTGTCTAGCTTAAACTAATCAACTTGAGCTTTAATTAAGTGAGTGTTTAATTAAGCATTTCCTTATGCTGGTAGGCAAGGCACTTTCTATTCCACCTTTTTTAAAAATAAAAAAACCTGTTGGTGAGGCAGTTTTATTGACTCTGTCAGTGAAAATTAAAAGAACAACAACAACCTTTGAGAGGTTAAGAACATCTGATAATACAGTTGATCTGTGAACTGAGAAAGCAATATTGTCAACTTCTTCCATAATGTAGTTTATTCACATTTTCCAATAGGTCATTCAGTTTTATTTTATTGGAAAAAATGACCCAATTTCAATATTCTTAGCTGAATAATTCATTTGTACTGTATTATTTTATAATAGCATAAGGCAAGGCAAGGCAAGGCAAGGCATGGAACTGGATTTGATCCTCGAATTCTTGTCTACCCAAGTGGGCAGGACCAGAGGTGGTATTCAACAGGTTCTGTCCAGTTCTGAAGAACCAGTAGGAGAAATTTTGAGTAGTTCGGAAACCGGCAAATACCACCTCTGACTGTCCCTGTACCCATCTATTTTCTGTCTCCCAAGTCCAGGCCAATCAGATGGGTCTTCTTTTATTGCCCTGCACAGGAGAACACAGCTCGAAAGCAGGTTAGTGGGGTGGGGAGGGAATGGGATTTTGCAGTATCCTTCCCCTGGAGTGGGGAGGGAATAGAAATTTTCCATTATCCCTCCTCTGCCATGCCCACCAAGTCACACCACACCCAGCAAGCCACACCCACAGAACTGGTAGTAAAAAATTTTGAATCCCACCACTGGGCAGGACAACATTACAAGGAAGTACTTAAAGGAGGCAAGCCACAACTTTCAGACAAAATTCCACTCTTTGACATCCTAGATATTATCCCTGCTTCCAGTATCTTTCTATATTGGGAAGATTGGTTTATTCTGTGTGATACCATGTGCATCTGCAGCAGCTTGGGGAGGATTAGGCCAACTCAGAGTTTTCCCATGAAGAGAATTGCCCAATCTCAAGTTAGACAACGGAGAGGAGAAGAGGTTCAGTGTATTCACAACCAAGAATCTCTCAAGATATATTTAGTAGCTTGGAAATTTATAGCTTTAGTTTGGCAAGATTTTGTCTGTTATGTGAAAGCAAAGAATTGGACTTGATTAGCTCTCACTCTCTCATCTTTGGGTTTAGGCCTGATACTTTGTGCAGGATAGATTAAGTCATCCTGTAATTTAATCAGACATTTGTGTAAGGCGTTAGTAGCAATTTAATATTCTGTTATTTGTATCTTGTATCTTTCATTTCTCATAACTATCACAAGGTGGTGAAACAGAAATTGTGCTCATAATTAGTTTGAATGTTATGTTACGACTTTCCTATTACTCAGTAATCATTATCCTGATGGCAAGTGTTCAAAAATTAAGAATATTCACAATAGGTGAACATGCCTGATAAACTGTCTTCTGACCAACTTGGTTCAATTGTCAATATCCTCTCAGATGTACATAAAGATATTGCCCATGTCTGGAAGACAACTAGACATTTTATTTGTTTGTTTGTATATTTATATTTATAATTTGTTTGTTTGTTTTATTAAATAAATAA
This sequence comes from Laticauda colubrina, assembly GCA_015471245.1. Taxonomy (NCBI): domain Eukaryota; kingdom Metazoa; phylum Chordata; class Lepidosauria; order Squamata; family Elapidae; genus Laticauda; species Laticauda colubrina. The sequence continues at coordinate 56,805,583 of BLBF01000007.1, read as the reverse complement.
ATAACTAACTCAAGGAGTACCTAATACTCCTTTTTCTTATTTGCTCCACAACAACACAGTGAAGTAGGTGTGCTAAAAGAGAGTAAGTGGTCCAAAGTCACTCGGCCAGCTTTCAAGCTTAAAGTGGGACTAGAACTTATAGTTTCCAGCCCCTAGCTTTAATCACTAGACCAAAATTCTTGCTTATGGGAAGCCAGTAATTTTCAACATTTTTCCCTGTATATAACTCTGCTGTACATGACACCACCCTCATATCTTATGACATATAAGCAGTAGATGAAGTTTACAAGGAGCACTAGGTAGTGGTATGAATTTGTGACTGAAAACCAGTAATTTGCAGTTCAAAGATAACATGCAATCTATGCTTCTCTGACCAAAGAGCTCTAAGCGAGCAGGGATTTCGATACAGATAGTCCTTGAATTACAGTAACAATTGGGACTGAAATTGCCATCGCTAAACAACATAGTCATAAAGTGTGATGTCATGTGACTATTTTGTTGTTGTTAAGCAAGAACTATGTGGGAATTTAAGCGAGGACCTCACATGACTGAGACTTCTGACTTCCTGCCAGCTTCCCCATTGATCTTGCAAGGAATGTCAAAGATTGTGATTACATGACCATGGTTTACTGTAACATCATAATTGTCAGCTGGGCCCCAAGTGACCATGGGAACTTTGTGATAGCCAGAATTGCAAGAACTGATCATAAGTTCCCCTCATCTTCACAAGTTTGAATGGTAGCTGAATGAGTGGTCATAATATTCTTATTATTATTCTGAGAAAAGAGTTGAACCCCCCCCCCCCCAAGTGACAAGGCTGAGCAGCTGTTATCCTGTAACATCTACAGGATAAATTAATACCAAGAAGTATAATTACAAAATGTATATAGTAACAAAAGCAAACAAATAAAAAACGAGGCACCGAGGAAGAAAATGAATGGAGGAAAATATGCAGATATGTTAATCAAATACCTCCAGAAATTTATTTTATCACCATTGACTCTTGGCAACTGCCTGGAATAGTCCCTGCAGCTTTATTGGCAATGTCTTCAGAACTGGACTTCCTTCCTAGGACTGAGGGAGAATCACTGGTCTCAGTTCACCCAGCTGGCTAGGTGTCCTGGTTTCTAGTCTGGTGGCTTAACCACTATAGCAAACTTATTTACAAAGAAATGGTCTAAGGCAAATTTTGACTGTGCTTCTGGTATTTTCCATGATAGTGGTGAAGAAAAAGGCATATTGGACGCTGTTCCCAGGAAAGATTGCTTGAAATAATAGAATATACAGCAAATATATATGAATGTAGGCTTAATTCTATGTCCCTGTCTCTGTAATAATGAGAGTTCCAAGCATTGATTCTTACTCATTTCGGAAGTATCAGACTTAAGGGTTTATATCTCCTGGATTCTGTATGTGCTGATCTAAGAGCTATTTTGAGAGACTTTTCAATGAACAAAAATGAATGTACCTTAGAGACACTTTATGTCAAATGTAATGTTTTGCTAAAGAGCTGTTCATCTAGCACTGATGGTGTCCTGAGTAGTTTGCAATCAATTAAGAGAAGATGAAGCAAAGATAAATGCTTCCTGTTGAGAAATGTCACAGCATTCTTTCTGCTTCACTTCCTTGGGGCCTGGTGCATAAAGAACCTTAATCAGATTACATGGCAGCAATGAAACTTGTGAAACATGTGACCACCTGACTTTGGCATCATCAAAATAACAAACAAGGTGGGTTTTTTTTCCTTCACTTCTGCAAATAATTGTCTAACAGGGTTTGTCACGTATTTGCTTTTGGGCCCGGTAGCACTTAGTACAGTGGACAGCTTGATAAGTTATGTCCTCCCTTTCCTAAAAGCAGAAGAAAATCTAAACAATGGCATGGAGGCCTATACAATTTAACTCTAAATGGTGCCCACAGTACTTGCTCTCCTGACCATCTCTTTTCTTGTATACAGATACAAATTGAGCAAACTCCACTGCTGAACTATAAGTAATCTATCACTCCCATTGTTTCCAGGGAGACTGGGGGCTTAATGGAGCTGTGAAAAGCTTAAAATGTTTATGTTGAATCCATTGCTTACAATGTCCTGGTGGATAAACAACCCCTGATAATCCAAGTATGGGAAGTTATAACTACAGCAAAGTCTTTCATTGCAGTTGTGGTGCTAAATTCTTCCCAAGCAAAATCCAGAGCAGTCTGTTGCATATAACTTCCAAAGGTATGTTTAACTGTATCTGGCATTCCAACTCTATAGCCTGTGATATTAAAGACCGAGGAATGTTTCACATTTGATTAGAAAGACGGGAAGCTGAATTAGGGCAAGTCAGACTGGCAACAACTCTCCAGGAATTAAGTTAAGTATCTGACAGCATTACTAGGGAAAACAAAGTGCATGCACTTCAAATGCACTTCTGGCCTTCTCTAAGACTGTCATCACAACACATATCACTGGAAATGAAAGCACTTTCTCATTCAAGTCCTGCTTTGTGAAGACTGCATAGCCGTATCTTTTATAAATTAAAAAGAAACACTGACCTATTTTCATTTCATTTTTCTTTAATTTTTAGACTTGCAGTCATTTACAATGCAGTCCAATATGTTGGATCCAGAACAATGCTGGATTCATGGACCTGACCATATGTGTTGCCAAAAGTAGCCAAACAGCAATTTTCGGGTACTTGTTTCTTAAAAACATACATCCTATGTACATTTAGGAATTTCTTGGCATAAACTCTCTGCAGTATTTGGAATTAATCTGAGTGCCTTTAAACAGAATCATAAATTCTGTTTGGCAAGGATAGCCTAGTGGAGTCAGCTAGCCTTTCTCAAATGCAGCCGTTAGATGCAGAAGGGAACTATTTTCACTCAACATCAAGCATATAACATCTTAGCTGGACCTGTTACGCTCCTTGCTTGATAGAAATCATGCAAGTTTCTGCTAATTAAATGCATGGTGCTGAAGTCTGCATGTTATCTAGACTTCCTTTCAACATCATAAGCCACACTGAAGTCAGTGAAAGTGGTTTAAGTGTCTCTAGTACTCTAAATAGAAGAAACCAAAAGGTAGATCTGGATCTGCTAGCTTTGCCAGAAACCAATATTCTCCTGTAAATTATAAAGCTCAAAAAGTATTCTTGAGAGGGTGGGGAAAACCAAGAATAATAACACAAGTTATTATTATCTAACCCTTTCTTAAGGGTTAGGATGGGGTCACTGTGTTACAATCATTCTCCCCTTTGGGGATAGATTACAATTAGTTTTGGTAATCAGGGAGACATTGAGTCCAAAGCTACACAAGATTTCACTCAAATCTAATGTCTCTTTGACAGTGCAGGATGAGATATCTACTGGTGTACATTGAGGTGTCATTAAAATTAAAATATTCCCCAGTGACACATCTTGACCCCTTGTCAATCGGATGATGATGTTGAGGTTCCATCCCAGTTCCTGTAGGATATGACAGTATGTATAGGGAAAGAGTAGGGTTAGGTTTAATCCTTGGATTTTATTATCATTAGTTCTCAATAAGGCTGCACTTCCTAGGCAGGACTGGTGAATAATTTGGAAGTTCTATATCCGTATCTCTTGCTAAAGGAGCAAATGGCAGCCATGAGCAGAAAAGTCTATACACAGATTCATCTGGCATACCAATTATGCTCCTTCATGGATCAGGAGGGTCTTCTCTCAATCACTCAAGCCTTAGTCACCTTTAGTCTGGTTTAAGTCAGGTTATGCCAGATTTGGGGTGATTAGTTTTATATGGTGCTTGTTTTGTTCGGAAAACACACGAGGTAGACCGGGTTCCAACAACAAA
>BLBF01000007.1:56782764-56801756 GCA_015471245.1 Laticauda colubrina | reverse complement strand
CCAATCAGGTTTGTAGATTTGGAGTCACCCACTTTACATATAGAACAGTGCTCTCCTTGAAACTCTCCTATGGTCAGTAATGTCCAGTCGAATAAAATCCACTGAAACTCCTTTACACTTTAGTTCCTTGAAAACCGCTTGGTCCTTGCTGGTCCCTTGGTCCTTGCTGGCATAAGGAGCAGTGGTAGGATTCAATTTTTTTTCTACTGGTTCTGTGGGTGTGGCTTGGTGGGCATGGCAAGGGAAGGAAAGTGTAAAATCTCCAGTCAGAAGTGGTATTTGCCAGTTCTCCAAAGTACTCAAAATTTCTGCTACCGGTTCTCCAGAACCTCTCAGAACTGGCTGAATACCACCTCTGATAAAGAGATATGGGTACACCTCCATTTTATGATGCCTCTGCTTCAAAAGCTGCACTATTCCAGCTTGTAAGTACAGTTGAAGGTGCTGATTGACATCTGTAAAGCCATGCAGGGCTCAGGGACTGGTTACTTATGGAGCTCCATTTCTCTTATTGTCTCTCCCCATTCTGTAAAATCTGGCAGATCAACATAACTGAGTATCCTCATCTACCCTATTATTGCTTTCCTACTGGAAGGATTAGAAGGATATGGGCTTACATAAAATATTACAAACCATGATTGGAGAAAGAGTATTTTTGAAGAGACTTCAGTGCCTCATTTGTCCATGAACTCATTGGCTAACTTTGGCCTTGAGATTTTGTCTTACTTAAATCCATTACACATGACAGTTGTAAGGATAATAGAAGGGGAAAAAAGAAAAAAGATGGATATTGTTCACTGCCTTGAACTTTTTGAAGATCAGGATATTTTATTTTATATGTAAATTTAAAAAATACTATATTTCCTGTGGCTTTTTATGAATTTATTTCCTATCCATGTTATCAAATGAGCTCATTGAACTTTTGATGCCACAATGAAGGACTTTATCAGAATGGTAAAGTAATTATATGTCTTTACATCAATTTCATTTTAAAAAATTCTATCTAGCCAAAGAAGCAGCTTTTACATTACAATGAAAAAATCTGTTTATGCAGTTGGAAACATAAATATTTGAAAGGTCAGAAGTGCACCAAAATTGAACGTAGTAATATTCTATTTTAATATCTGTCTTAGCAGGCAAGCATAATGGTCTTTGTTACACAATATGCTTTCAAATTAGAAGGAAGTAGGTCATAAATAGATTATCCAGGAAGTTCACGAAGTGAGGAAGGGGTATGAGAATTGGAATTAGTTGGTTTATAAGATAATGATGTTTATTATTTTGTAGGTGACTAAAGGCAGATTATGATAAATTTTTGTGATTTTTGTGAAATATTCAACCTCTATAATGGCTAAATAGTCAATCTCCTTGCTTTATTTTCCACTTTTCTGAACTTTTTTGTAAGCACAAGCACATTCTGCCTCATTTCTGAATTGGCTTGCATGCTTTCTCTTTTGTTTTGCTTTGCTTTATATGTATTTCTCTTAATGTACTACTCATTCTATTCAAGTTTCACTATAAAGATATGTTCTACAAACAATTTCCTTGAATTTTTCCTAATGTGTGCATTATTTCTATGTATTTTTTGTGATGGAAAATTGTCGACTAAAATTTGGAGGGGTGTAAAATTCAAAAGGTAAGTTTTTATTTTATTGCTTTGTATTGATGTTGCTTTGTAGTGATCTGTGACATAAGCCATCTTTTCTATCCTGAACATACTCAAATCAAATCATGGTTAATGGCCATCACTAGTTACCAACATAGCTGAACATGCTTCTTTAGATACTTTCAAGTAAACATAGATGGGGTTGTTTTGGTAATTACTGAAAAATGATTTTCTTCCTATTTCCACAGGATTGTTTCATTGACAAATTTGCTCTGAAAATAGGGCTAGCCTTTGAGTGTGATTCATTTTGTCTGTATCCCCAGTGTTGGTAGAGAAAGGGATACTGGAGTCTTTCTGATGATGGCAGGAAAAGCAAAGAGAAAGAGAAAGAAGGATGATGAAGGATATGCATCAGAGACAGAATGGAGCAAAAGACAGGATGGGGAGACCAGCCTAAAGAGATGAAGGAACCTGGAAATGACTATTATTTTAAGAGATGGGTCTGATAGGCTTAGAAGAGGCCACAATGTTGACCTTTAGCTCTACTCGTGTTACATCAACTGTCAATCTGAAACAACTTCTTCCACCAAGGCACTGACTTGCAAAATACATCTCTGATATGTTATTACCAATTAAATTTGGAGCTAAAGAATAAATTGAAAAATGCTTCCCATGCTGCATGCTTATATCATTCTGTTCTTGTTGCTATCCTGAGGCTCTCTGTCATCTGAGGCCTGCATTTCAAAGCCAATATTTGACACCAGTAGTGTCAAATGGAAGAAAGAATTTCCTATTACAAGCCCAGTCTAAATAGAGAGATGCGGGTGAAACCACCAAAGAATTATTGCTGCCTATATTTTCACATTTTGCCCAGCTTGGTTGTGCAAAAGGAAAGTATTTTCCTTTCTTTTTAGTCGGAAAATAGAAAATTTGTCCTGCAGCCACATCCATTACCTTATAAAAAGTCACAAAACCTTGGTAAGGTCACATAAAATGCAGTAATTCAGAAGAATGAAAAACATAAGCTAAATGGCAACATCACATTCTGGGAATATCTACCCAACGTCTATTTATCAACTGCTAAAATTATGATAATAAGTTGTTATATTTCTACGTGGAAATTCATGAATATTAAGATTTATAGGCAGAAGTGTGAAGGATTGGGTCTCATTGGTAGGCACAAGCCTGAGATGTACTTTCAGAATTATTTTTTGGGTGGGGAAGAAGGGGGAACTGTGAAAGATACCAGTTTAAAAAGTAGCGCTTTGTTTAGCAGAATTGGAAATAGGAGAAGTAAGGGTGTTTCTATTCCTTTAATACCTTTATCGTAAGGAGAAATCCCGCAAGGAATAATCCCTGAAAAAGAGTATTGCATGCTACATTTCTGCTTGTTATGAGGCTGCAAAGGCAGGATAAGCCTCAATAGTGAAAAACAAGTTAAGAGAGTTTTCCAAAAATGTTCTTTCCTTAATGCCAAGACATGTTTTTCTTTACATCAATCAATTGCCCAACCAGACAGTAACAGAGAGTTGTGTCAAACTAGGTACGCTACAGTCTTCCAGGTACATTAAAGAATTGTCCTAAACTCCAGCCTACAAAACAACCAACTTTTCTGCAGTTTATTTTTCCTGTAACTCTCCTTAGCTGGGAATGCAGATTTCGAAGTGCACCCTTGGGTAGTCCTGACATAAGGGACCATTTTTCCGGTATGATTTCTAACATATTCTGTTCCATATTAGCATTCTTGGAATACCCTCACCTGATTGGTCAAGATGGACTGCATTGTGATTGGACGGAAGAACGATGGTGATTGGTCAGTAAAGAATCAACCACGATTGGCCGTGCCGATCGCAGGAGATTCAGAAGGCTGTCATTGGGCAAGAGCCACCTGCAAGCTCTATAAGAAGAGCTGCCGCGGCTCACAGGAGCAGCACAGATCTATACCTTTCAATAAAGAGCTGAAGTTATGCTAGTCTCGAGTCTCCTTTTTCTCACGCTTCTACACTGGCGACGAGGATGGGATACTGAGATGAACAGACCAGTTGGGCACGTGGCAACCAAACTGAACAACCGATGAGATGGCTGGCAGAAACTCGCCACCCGCACCATTCGACCAGGCAACCAAGGACTGGGAATCATACATCGATCGATTCCTCATGCTCCTCGAGAGCAACAACTTGAAAGTTGCAAACGACCACCAGAAGAGAGCTGTGTTCCTGACCCACTGCGGGCCAGCCGTATTCAAGATGGCCAAAGCGTTGGCCAAGCCAGAAGACATAAAAGAGATGGCTTGGCCAGACCTAGACAGGTTACTTTGAAACCACTATGCCCAGGCCATTCAAAACCTGATCTGGAGACATGAGTTCCCTCGTCGGGATCAGAAGGATGGAGAGAGCATTGGGGACTTTGTGGCAGCCCTAAGAAACATCAGAGGTGCGTGTGGCTTCTCCAACATGGATGAGGCTCTGAGAGACCGCATGGTCCTCGGTCTCAGAGATCCCATACTCCAGAGCAGACTAATGGCTCAGATGGACATTACAGTTACCGAAGCCATAGCTGAATCCACCGGAGCTGAGGCCACGAAGAAATCAGTGGCCAAAATGCGACAAATGAACGCAAGGGACCGGCAAATAACTTCAGAGACCAACTCATCACCAGAGAAAAGAGCCGAGGTTAGTCACAAAGCCACAAAGCACACCACGAGGACATCAAGTCTTCCCCCAATACCGAAGACTAGGAGGAGGAGATCCACAGATTGCAAACAGAGCAAGACCGACGGAGAGGTCGTAAGTCGGGTTTTCAGTGCACCGAATGCAGCGGTGACCACCCCCGTTCAGAGTGCCGGTTCTTAGATGCCATTTGCCGGCACTGTGAGAAACGGGGGCACATCGCCAAAGTCTGCCACAACAAACGAAACTACAGCCCAAGGTGACGCGACAACATGCCCCCCAGGAACAGAAACAAAATTGCAGAGAACCATTGGAGCCGCGAGAATCGAAGCAAGCAGCTCAGTGAAGCCCGATGATGAGAAGAGACACACCAAACAGTCACCATCAGGCACTCAAATAACTCCAACACAAGAAAAGTGCACGTGTAGGTCAGCATCGAAGACAGACCGTGCAGAATGGAAGTGGACTCCAGATCCTACCTCTCCATGGTATCATGGGACACAATTAAGCGGTTAGTGCCCAGCTTACAAAAATGAGAGCTGGAGAATTAAAAACTAACTATCAAGGACTACCAGGGGAACTGGATTCCCGTAATAGGAATTGGACACCTCCATGTTACATTCAAAAAGCAGGGAAAAGTACTTCCACTAACAATTGGAAGAGACTGCCATGGATAGAGACCACCCAAGCCTGCTGGGACTGGAATGGTTCCCACCATTAGGAATCGAGGTGACGGGCATCAACTACATTGAGGAAACAGACTGGGAGGAGGAACTCATGAAGGAATTCCAAGAAATTTTCGATGGACAATTAGGCAAGTACCGGGGGTCTCCAATATAATTTAATGTAAACCCCAATATTGCCCCAATCCATCTTAAACCAAGACGAGTTCCCTTCACGCTCAAGCCTAAAATAGATGAGCAACTAGACAAGCTCATCGCGCAAGGAGTCCTGGAACCAATAGATCATGAACGCTGGGAGACCCAATAGTCACCCCAATAAAACCAGATGGGTCAGTAAGAATTTGTGGGGACTACAAGTCGACCCTAAATAATGCACTGCAACAGAGTGCATACCCAGTTCCGGTGGTACAGCACCTCCTACACTCACTCGGGGGAGGAAAAGTCTTCGCGAAGCTCGACCTGGCACAGGCATACCAGCAGCTGCCAGTCGACGCCAAGACTGTGGAAGCGCAAACCATCGTGATCCACAGGGGGGCTTTCCAGTGCAAAAGACTCCAATTCGGAGTCAGCGTGGCACCAGGGGTGTTCCAGAGCTTAATGGAATGATTACTGTAAGGCATTAAAGGATTCGTGCCATATTTTGATGATGTCTTGGTAGCAGCCAAAAACAAAAGCCAATTGGGAAGCTGCCTCAGGGAAGTCCTGCAGAAATTTAAAAACGAAGACTAAAAGTTAAAAAAGAAAAGTGCCAGCTATGCACTGAAAAAGTAGAGTTCCTGGGATACCTAGTGGATAAAGAAGGAATTCACCCCACCGAAAAAAAGATTAAAGCAATAAAGGAAGCCCCAAGACCTCAAAATAAGACAGAGTTACAGGCTTTTCTTGGACTAATTAACTTTTACAATGTCTTTTTGCCACAAAAGGCAACGACAGTGGAACCTCTGCATAGGTTTCTCGACAAGACATCCACCAGGTCCTGGGGTAAGTGGGAAGAGGCCGCCTTCCAGAAAATAAAAGATCTCCTCACATCGGAATCAGTCCTCATCCAATACAGCGAAACCCTACCACTAACGGTGACCTGCGACGCCTCTCCATTCGGCATCGGAACTATACTGAGCCATACTCTGCCAGACAGGAGAGAAGCACCAGTTGCATACTTCTCTAGGACATTATCAAAGGCAGAAAGAAATTATAGCCAGCACGACAAGGAGGCACTAGTAGTGGTTACCGGCGTGAAGCGGTTTCACGAATACCTGTACGGTAGGAACTTCAACCTTATCACTGATCACAAACCACTCCTGGGGATCCTGGCAGAGAACAAGGCCACCCTTAACATCCTGTCACCCCGGATGACAAAGTGGTCTGAGTTCCTTGCCGCCTACAACTACCAGCTAATACATCGCCCCGGGAAAAGCATCTTGCACGCTGATGCATTAAGCCGTTGCCCCCTGCCAGATCCAGAGGACGACCCCACACCCACCACATCCACCCTACAAATAGAGACACTGCCCAATCTGCCAATGACCACATCAGACATTGCTAGAGAGACAATCAAAGATGGGAAACTGGCGCGGGTTTTGAGCTGGGTGGAAAAAGGGTGATCGGAAACAGAGAGCAGTGACCAGTTTAAACCGTTCTGGAAGTGACAGACTGAACTATTTTCCCAAAAGGGATGTATTTTATGGGGCGACAGAGTAGTGGTCCCAGACACACGACAAACAAGAATATTGCACATGTTGCATGAAGGACACCCAGGAATCATAAAGATGAAATCCCTAGCCAGAAGCTACATTTGGTGGCCAAGGATAGACAAAACCATTGAAACATGGGTGGCAACATGTGACAAATGTCAAAGATCCAGACCAAATCCTCCCTCAGCACCAACCATCGAGTGGGAAACACCCAGGGGCCTATGGCCAAGGGTCCATATAGACTTTGTGGGACCCACAAAAGGGCAGACCTTTTTAATCACAGTAGACGCTTACTCCAACTGGTTTGAGGTCAGCCTGATGCAATCCACCACGACAGAACTGGTTATAAAGAAACTAAACAAACTTTTTGCCACCCATGGCCATCCAGACTTGCTAGTATCTGACAACGGGCCACAATTCATGGTGTTGGCATTCGAACAATTTCTTGCCAAACGGGGCATACGGCATGCATTGATAGCGCCTCCTTATCTGGCGGCGAACGGGCAGGTGGAACAAATGGTCAGATACATGAAAGATGCTTTAGAAAAAATGGACGCAGGGAGCATACACGAGAAAATAAATAAACTATTAACAATACAACATATAACACCAAGTGTTAAAACCAATAAAAGCCCAGCAGAGCTACTGATGGGAAGAAAACTCCGATCCCATCTAGACAGACTGCACCCGACATACAATTCCGAAAAACCACCAGACTCATCCAGCCAGTACCGTACATTTAATCTGGGAGACACTGTCTACGCCAAAAACTTTTCAGGGGACCCACTGTGGGTACCTGCAATAATAACCCAGGTGACAGGTCCCCAGTCATACCGACTGGAAACAGAGGATGGAAGGAATTGGAAACGACATATCAACCAACTAAGATCATGAATAACTTCAAACAATGCCGAAAACACACAAACGCCACAAAAAGACATTAATAAAAAAACTAGAGGGGGGTGGGAGAAACCCCAAACAATTACCAAAAGGAAGGAGAAAATCCTCCTATGGCACAGCGGCAAACCGAACACGCCCAACCGACACAAACCGAGCAGCCACCCCATACACAAATAAATAAAAAAAGAAACCAACAATACTTACCAGCAAGCAAGGACAGCAGAAGAGAACCAGCAGAAGACGACCCACACGGAACCTCGCCTGGAAGAAACAGCCAAGCCAGTCCAACCAGCCCGGAAAGACTGGCCAGGAACAGAGAAGCTGACAACTCAACCAAACCCAGTAGACCGGGTGAGAGTTGCAGCAAAAGGCCTGACTCACCCTTCCAGGTGGTTCCATGCAGAAGAGCAGGAGTGACAAAGATTCCATCCGAACTGACTGAAGACCACGCAACAACTGAGCTGTGCAGGTCAAGTAGGCAGGTTAAAAGCCCCACCTACCTATGCGACTACGTCACGTAGGATGGACCAAACAAAAAGGGGAGGGGTGTTCCATATTAGCATTCTTGGAATACCCTCACCTGATTGGTCAAGAGGGACTGCATTGTGATTGGATGGAAGAATGACGGTGATTGGTCAGTAAAGAATCAACCACGATTGGCCGTGCCGATCGTGGGAGATTCAGAAGGCTGTCATTGGGTAAGAGCGCCAGCAAGCTCTATAAGAAGAGCTGCCGCGGCCGCAGGAGCAACATAGATCTATACCTGTCAATAAGGAGCTGAAGTTACGCTGGTCTTGAGTCTCCATTTTCCCGTGCTTCTACGTATTCTTTGGTGGAATTGGATGTTCAAAATTCTATTTATGCTTAAAGCCATATGAGATCAGTAATATTCTGGTAGACAATCTCTTCCAGTATCCAATTAACATAATTTGTTATATTATTCTGAAGCCATCTAGAAGATGGCTTCAGAATAGTATTAAGGAAATATTAAATTAAATGACTGTATGCAATTGTTAATGTAGTCTGCTTCAAATCTCTATCTCTCTCTTTTTCTCTCTCTCTCTCTCACTCTCTGGTGTGGGTGTGGGTGTGGGTGTATGTAAAATACTCAGGATTGCTACTGAAAGATCTGAGCTAGATTCATTTATACTGGCCTCATTCCAAGCACTATAATTCAACTAATTTCTGGATCAAAGCCAATGAGAGAAAGTGGGCCACTTTTAATAGTAGCTATATAATTGTCACTGGATGAGAAAAAAGTACATGATGATGTAGGAAGATAATGATTTATTAACATACATTATGTGCATAATATAACATTTTCAAAAGGCAGTGAAACTTTTCTAGGCAGTAAAAATTCTCCTCAACATGGAACTGAACTGTGGTTATAACATGGTAATGTAAACTTTTCAAAAACCTTTAAAATATTTGATCTCATTCACTGCAGTTCCTCTATTATGTTTACTATGAGTTCCCCCTGCACATTACTGAAGGAATACACAGAGTTTCCATTTCATTTCTTGACTGCATAGTTTTCACTAATATGCATCTGACCAATTTAACTGTTAGCATTCTGACAACAGAATTTTTGCCTTTGTGTACAATCTGTTTTGCAAAAACTAAATGCTATATATGTACATGCAGTAACAAGGTATTAAAATGGGTACATTTTGGAAATGTCTGTTGGAGTCAGTTGCTTTACCTAACCAACCTGCAATTAATAGTTTCAGAAAAGTTTGTGTCTGCATCTTAAGCTGAAAAGGTTAAAACTCTGCTTTGTGGGTCTCAAAAATTTCAAAAATAGTTGGAGCTTAGTATGACTTTCTGTGGCTTGTGGGAAAACTAAGAGCACTGATGGTTGTGCTTTGTGCACCAGCAGTTATGCTTTGACATCTTACGTGAATCATTTTATGACACTGCAAGTGTAGGAAAATATTGTTGATTTTTTTTTTAAGAAAGTATTTCAGTATATTGTTAAACCTACACACAGAGCCTGTTTCATGTAATGTATTAAGATTTAAGCAAGAAAACAAAATTGTATAGATTGGATCAGGAAGTTGTTAATTTAATCTGAGTTGAATATGGCTATAAATGCAACTCAGTATTTATGGTGAATATAAATGTATGGCCCTTTCACCTTAATGTTATGTTGCTGAAAAAGGAGCACATTAATTCATTAAAAGTATTAGCTATTTCATTACATCGCAAAGTCAGAATCACTATTAATATTGATTTATCTACACTGAAATAGATAATTCAGATACATTTCTTTTTTAAAAAAAGAACTTATATCTTTAACATCATTTTTCCTCCACCTCCTTTCATAAGTGTGAAGAAGAGAACTGAATTCTTGTTACCAAGCATTGATTTTTTTTTTAATTGATGAATAGACCCTCATAAACTGACTAAAATTCTGTGAAAGGAGTCTGAATATTTTAAATACAGATATGCTTTCTGTTTATTTGGGGACACTTTGATCAATCTCCTGCGTCGGAAATGTCTTCTGAGCTACCTGATAAGGTATAGACTCCAGTCACTTTTGTGAGAGTAAGACAGGTTAATTAGGCCTGATGATACTGATGACCCTTTCAAGTCAGGTAAAATGATACCGTAAGGCTTATCACAGGTACCTAACCATTAATATTCCTTGTACAATCCTATGGGAAGAGAAAGGGAGTTGTTTGTTTTAAGTGTTCCCAAAGGTATCCAACAAAGGACACAATGAGGAAACCATCTGCATTCAGAGGACAGAGCAGCCATACAAATAGTTTACATGGAATGAAAAGACAGCTTCCTTCTCTTCTAACTGATCATTTGGATGAAAGATTGGGAATCGGCACCTTGCTTTACAATAGGATGCAACTGTTCCACTGATGCACAATGGGAAGGTTTTTTTAAAAAAAAATAGAGTACTTCGTAGTCTATTTCCTAGCAAGAGGGTCTCCTTGGGGGAAGGAAAAGGTGAAATTTCCTTTCTGCTGACTCACAGGATTTATTTAGTCAAAGAGTCCAAACTGGAACTGATGTGATATATTACCATTAACTGAAGATTTTTCTTCAGTTAATCCCAAGTATGAGGGAAAACATGATAACTAAATTATTTAACCTATCATTCCATTGTATTTTTTTTACATAAGTCCAAAGAAATATTCTTGTCTAAGTATAGAAAATAAGTAGGGGATATCAACATTTTCAAACTAAAATTGCCAACATCATTTTAACAGAGCAAACTTGTTTTGTTCGGAAAACACACGAGGTAGACCGGGTTCCAACAACAAATACTTTATTCTTTAACTAGTCAATAAATAGGAACACTTGGCTGAAGCCGAGGCCAGCCTTTTATACAGGCTGGCTTGCCTGCTTGCAGCCAATGGCAGTTGCTTAAATTTGCCGCCTTTCAGCAGCTCTTTGGATTGGTTCCTAGTGAACCAATCCAATCCTTAGTTTATTTGACCAATCAGGTTTGTAGATTTGGAGTCACCCACTTTACATATAGAACACCCCTCCCCTCTTAGTTCAGTCCTACGTGGTGACGTAGTCTCACAGGTAGGCGGGGCTTTTCCGGACTCGACTTGACTTGCGCGGTTCATTCTTAGTGAAGACTTCGACCGGTTCAGATGGGGCTGCTGTGTCGTCTGTTCTTCTCCCTGGAACCGTCTGGAAGGGTGAGTCAGCCATTTTACGGCCGCCTGAGTCTCTTAGGCTGGCGGTTTTGCCGCTCCCTCCCGTTTCCTCCGGGCAGGTCGAGCTGGCCTGGCTGGCCCCTTCCGATGGGCTCTTCACGCAAGTCTCTCCAAACAGTGAGTCTTTTATTTGCTCTTTTTGTTCATGTGTTTCATTGGTTTTATTTTTTAACGGTTCTTTATTTAATTCTTGAGATTCCCCCCCACCTTAGTTGTCAATTCGTCGGTTTTTTAGACGAATGGTTGTATGTCTGTGGTTCTTTCTATATTTCGGGATCGAAGCTGGTCTATGTGCCGCTTCCATTCCCTGCCATCATCTGCTGTTAACCGGTAGGATTTGGGGCCTGTTATTTGGGTAATTTGTCCTGGTAGCCATGCTGGGTCCCCAGTGAAGTTTTTGGCGTAGACTAAATCGCCAATTCCAAATTTTCTAAATCGTGTAGAGGAGTCGGGGGGGTTTTCTGGTGTGAATTCTGGGTGCAATCTATCAAGGTGTGACCTTAGTTTTCTCCCCATGAGTAGTTCTGCTGGGGACTTGTTGGTTGTGGTACTGGGTGTTATGTGCTGGAGTGTGAGCAATCGGTTAATTTTTTGCTGTACATCTCCAGTGTCCATTTTTTCTAACCCTTCCTTTGTAAATCGGACCATTCTCTCTGCCCTACCATTTGCAGCCGGATGGGCCGATGCGGTTAGGGCATGTCTAATACCTAGGGAGGCTAGGTATTGTTCAAAGTGTAGGCTGGTTAGTTGTGGTCCATTATCGGACACGAGGACGTCCAGAATGCCATGGGTGGCAAAAAGGGTGTCCAGTTGTTTTATTACTAATTCAGTTGTTGTTGATGGCATAATTTTTACTTCTAATCAGTTAGAATAGGCGTCCACAACAATCAGAAAGGTATGTCCTTTAGTTGGACCAGCGAAATCGATGTGGATTCATGACTAGGGGCCCCGTGGGATTTCCCAATCTCTAATGGGTGCTTTGGGTGGGGATGGTCTAATTGCTTGACATTTGTTACACGAGGTTACCCAGTATTCTATGTCCCTATCAATACCCGGCCACCAGACATAACTTCTAGCAAGGCTTTTCATTTTTACAATCCCCGGGTGATCTTCGTGTAGCATACTAAGTACCCTAGTTTGTAGTTTGTTAGGAATAACCACCCGATCACCCCAAAGTAAACACCCTTTTTGAATAGAAAGTTCGGTTTGTCTGGTCCGGAAAGGTTTAAAGTTTTCAGTTTTTTGATTTTCCGGCCAGCCTTTACCTACCCAGTTAAGAACACGGGCAGTCAAAGAGTCTTTTGCGGTGGCTCTGGCAACATCATATGCTGATATGGGTAGATCAGGGCAAGTCTCTATTTGTAGTGCTGTCATCGCTGGTGCCGGGTCTTCTTCAGTCGCTGGCAAGAGTGCTCTGCTTAAAGTGTCCGCGTGTGAAATCTGTTTCCCCGATTGGTGTGTCAGAGTGTATGAGTAGGCTGCTAGGAACTCTGACCATCTCGTCATTCTTGGGGAGAGGATATTTGGTGTAAGTTTGTTTCCCGCCAAAATTCCTATTAGCGGTTTGTGGTCTGTTATAATTTGAAAAGTCTGCCCATATAGGTACTCGTGGAAACGTTTCACTCCTGCGACAATTGCTAGTGCCTCTCTGTCCAATTGGCTGTAATTCCGGTTTTAGATAAAGTCCTCGAATAATATGCGACGGGCACTTCTCTGCCATCCGGTAGTTGGTGGCTTAGGATGGCACCTACTCCGAATGGGGAGGCGTCGCAGGTCACTCTTAAGGGCAGTGTGTTGCTAAATTGAATGAGAACATTTGAGGATGTTAGCAAGCTTTTAATTTTTTGGAAGGCTTGCTTTTCTCTGTAACCCCAAGTCCAAATTGCTTTTTTGTCTAAAAGACGGTGCAATGGTTCTGCTATAGTGGCCTTATTTAGCAGGAATACATTATAGAAGTTAATTAGTCCTAAAAAGGCTTGTAATTCGGTCTTGTTTTTTGGTTCTGGTGCATATTTAATCGCTTTAATCTTTTTGTCTGTAGGGTGTACACCCTCTCCATCTATTAAATAGCCCAGGAATTCGACACTATTCTTAATTAGGGAACACTTTTCTCTTTTTACTTTGAGGCCAGATTTCCTGAACTTAGTTAGTACTTCTTTGAGTCTGTTTTTTAATTGGGTTTCATCTTTGGCTGAGATCAGGACATCGTCGAAATATGGTACAACTCCTTGTATGCCATTTAGAAGGCGTTCCATTAGACTCTGGAAGACGCCTGGGGCCACACTCACTCCATATTGGAGCCGGTGACATTTGAATGTGCCCTTATGTGTGACTATAGTCTGTGCTTCAGCAGTTTCTGGGTCCACTGGGAGCTGTTGATAGGCTTGTGCTAAGTCAAGTTTAGCAAAAACTTTTCCTTTTCCCAGGGAGTGAAGCAAATGCTGGACTACAGGCACCGGGTATGCGCTTGGTTGTAATGCATGGTTCAGGGTACCCTTATAGTCACCACAGCTTCTAACGGACCCATCGGGTTTGACCGGTGTGACTATAGGTGTTTCCCACTTGGCATAGTCCACAGGTTCTAACACCCCTTGGGCTATTAATTTGTCCAGCTGTTCCTCTATTTTTGCCTTTAGTGCAAAAGGAACTCGCCTGGCTTTTATTCTTCGTGGGGCTATTTGGGGGTTTAGACTGAAAGAAATGGGATTTCCCGGATACTTGCCAAGTGAGCCGTCAAAAACATCCTGGAATTCTCGAATGAGGTCGTCTTCCCAGCCAGTTGTAGTCACTTGATCGATCCCGGTCATCCCGATGCCCAATGGCGCGAACCATTCGATGCCCAGGAGGCTTGGTCTGTCTTGGTCGACTATGGTCAGCGGTAGCACCTTGACGTGTTGTTTGTAGGCGACTCAGAATTGTCCCATGCCGACTACAGGGATTTGGTTTCCCTGATAATCCTTGAGAGTTAGGTGCTGCTTCTTTAATTCTTTGGGTTTGATACCTGGGACTAGCTGTCTTATTGTGTCCCATGATACCATTCGATTTTTACAATGACTTTAATTTTCTTCCCGCTTTCCATCTGAGCGCTCAGTATAATGACAGTTTGGTGTGTATTGGCTCGTTTCTCTTGTTGCCACTTTCTCTCAGCTCATTTAGACTCAGCTCGTGTTGGGGAATTTCTGCGTCTTGTTGGGCTGTAGCATTTTTTGTTCCTGCAGACCTTCTCGATGTGCCCTCGTTTCTTGCAATGCCGGCAGATGGCATCGAGAAATCTGCATTTGGCTCGGGAATGGTTTCCTCCACAGCCAGCGCACTCCCGCCAATTCCTTCTTTCGCGCTCTTTTCTGTTCGTGAGCAAACAGTGGACTTTGTTGTCTTCTTCGCTCGATTCAATTGTTTCGCCCGACTCTTCGTAGTGGGTTGTGGTGGCAGGCTGCTTTCTATCTTTGGTTGGTGTTTCTTCGCTGTGTGTGTTCATCTTTTTCATGGCTACGGCAGATTTTTTCGCAGCTTCAGCAGCTATGGCTTCCGCGATGGCTTCGGTAACAGTGATGTTGGGCTTGTTGAGTAATTTACTCTGTGTGGTCGAGTCTCTCAGGCCCAACACCACGCGATCCCTCATTGCTTCGTCAATGTTCAAAAATTCACACTCACCCCCTAATTGTCTGAGGGCAACGATGAAATCGGTGACGGTCTCTCCCTCTCTCTGGTCTCTGCGGTAAAATTCGTGTCGCTTTATTAAGTTGGACACCATCGGAGCGTAGTGTGCTTTGAGGATTCTTTGCAATTCTGGCCACGTTAGTTGTTTAACGTCTCGGGGCTTCGCAAGGGCCTTTGCCATCTTGAAAACCATTGGCCCACAGTGCGTCAGGAACACAGCTCTCTTGCATTGCTCAGAAATGTCTTCCATTTCATTGCTCTCCAAATACATTTGGAAGCGATCTGCATAGGAATCCCAATCCTCTTCGTTAGGATTGAAAGGTGCGGGCGGTGTGTTGTTTCCAGGCATCTTGGTTGTCATCTGGACTTCTTATCACCGCGTGCAGGTTTTTTCGTTTAGGACGATCCCACCTTCGTCGCCAGTGTTTTGTTCGGAAAACACACGAAGTAGACCGGGTTCCAACAACAAATACTTTATTCTTTAACTAGTCAGTAAATAGGAACACTTGGCTGAAGCCGAGGCCAGCCTTTTATACAGGATGGATTGCCTGCTTGCAGCCAATGGCAGTTGCTTAAATTTGCCGCCTTTCAGCAGCTCTTTGGATTCTGGTTCCTAGTGGTTCCTAATGAACCAATCCAATCCTTAGTTTATTTGACCAATCAGGTTTGCAGATTTGGAGTCACCCACTTTACATATAGAACAAAACTGAATGCAAATATGTAATGTAAATATGCTGCATTAGCAACCTGCCCTTGTTAATTCTTGATTGTTGGATGGCTTCCCTGTTACACCATTAGGTAATCTGAAACCTTCCAGATATTTTAGAAAGCAACTCTTACAATTCCTTTGTATGTATTGTGCTACTTGACCACTCATTAGAATTGAGCACTAAACCATCCAGGGAAGTGGTCCCTAATCTTGATGACTTGGTGGCCCAGTGGGAGAAAGAGGAGAACTGTGTATGCACACTGGCTCACCACTTGTGCACATCAAACTACATGAACATGCACCAGCCAGTCACTTGTGAAACCCGGTACTGAACAGGCCACAAACCGTTAGTGGGCCACGGCCTGGGGAGTTGGGGACCCCTGATCTAGGGAATATCAGTTTGCCCAGTCCTGTTCCTTTATGTCAGGAGTATCAAACTCAATTTCATTGAGGGCCACATCAGGGTTGTATTTGACCTCAGGGGGCCAGAATAGGGGTGGCTAGGATAGGCATGGCCAGAGCTCGATGTTAGTCATATCAGGGGCACCTGTGGCGACCAAAGTGCTCTGCCAGCAAAAATGAACTCTGTTCCCAGCTGCAATGGCCTCCTGCAACCCTCTGCCAATGAAAACAGAGCTTGGGAGAGCCACAGGCCTCCATTTTTGCTGGCTGAAGCATCACAGTCTGGTCCCACACTTTTCCAGGGTGGATCCATGGGCCAGATCTAAGTACCCCATGGGCCAGATCTGGCCCATAGGTCTTGAGTTTGACACCCCTGCTTTATGTGATAAATATTTTGTTGTTTATTTGTAAGATTAATATGGCTGCTCATATTAACATAAAGCAACTCTGGGCAGCTATCAACATATAAACAAATCAAAATACTTTTAAAATGCCATGCTACCAAATGTCATAAAAGTCCAATCCCAAAACTACAACTGCAAAGCTAACTTTCTTGCCTGACCCAGAGCCTGGTAGAAAAGACGGGTCTTAACAGACTTCTTTGAAAGCAAGGAGGAGAAGTGCCTTCCAATGTGCTAATAGAATGTTTTTAACACATGCATAGATTGTAAAAATAGAAGAACAAAAAAGAAACAATTCTGAGAAAATATTTTGCTTGCTCTTGAAGAAAATATTTTGCTTGCTCTAGAAGAAAATATTTTGCTTGCTCTAGAAGAAAAGTTTTTGCACAGGCCATCCAGTGATCTCATTCACTAGAAGTTTTAGACACTTAAAATTACAGCAAAATGATTTATGAGAACCCTAACCACATATTTAACAAGAAAGGCAAATTTGCTATGTTCTAGTCACCAAATTATACCCAGCATATTCTCCAGTATCCTATCATACAAGATAATTTCTTCCATGAATATCACTTATGGGTAAGAAAACCTCACATATATCGTAATACGACAAATGTGCATTGTCTTCTTACTTAACACATTTGTGGTTGGAAGCCACAATTAGTTTGGCTGTTGTAATTTCTCCCGCTATCTGTTCCATTCCTTAATGCTAAACTTCTTGACAATTTTTTAAACATATTATTTCCTACTGCAGAATTAAACAGTGTACACAGGTAGTCCTCAACTCACAAGCATTTGTTTAATGATCATTCAAAGTTACAACAGTATTGAGAAAAGTGGCTTATGATCAATTCTCACACTTATAAATGTTGCAGCATCACACAGTCATATGATCAAACTTTTAATGCTTGGCAACCAGTATGTAATTATGATGGTTGCAGCATCCTGGAATTATCATTTGCAAACTTTCTAGGGAGCCTCTAACAAACAAATCAATGGGAGAAGCCAGATTTTCTTAATGACTTCACAATTCACTTAATAACTATAGCAATTCACATAACAACCATGACAAAAAAAGGTTGTAAAATAGGAACGACTCATTTAATAACTCCTTGCTTAGCAATGGAAATTTTGGGCTAAATTGTTGTCATAAGTTGAGGATTATTTGTATACTTAAATGTTTTTTTTTAATGAGAGAGAGAATTATTCCAAAGAACCAATTCTGTACTTTTAAACCAACATGTAAACTGAAATGACAGTTGTCTTTCAAAATCTATATTTCTCTGGGTGTTAATTGAACATGCACAAAGATGTTATATTCGGAGAAACCTGCCTGAAATAAAAAAGAAAATATTAAAAACATTGTACACCATCCTTAGTCAAGGTTGTATACAAAAGGCATAATGTTGGAGGAAAACATTCACGTCAGTATGAAGAGGTTTGGGGTGAACTTTTAAAAGGGATTAAACTGATGCATACTGAACAGTAATAGAGGATATTGGAAAATAAAAAGCAGAGAAATCATAACTGATACATTCATCTCTGTTTTACAGTGTAGGCAAGTGCAAAGCATCTCAGCTTGATGAGGCATTTTGCTCTAAATATAATGACCTGATTTGCCTCCCTGAAGGCAAATCTCTGGCTTATTCTAGTTCTGAGCAGATTAAGAAATCTCTTCCATTTAATGCACATACTGGAAAATAAAAATTTCAGATGCAATGTAAACTATAGCAATCGGAAATGTAGGGTGAAAATAGATTGCTTCATGAAATGGTTTCATGAAACTATTTCAAAGCATCATCAAAACAAAGCATTCCTTTGAGCTTTGCATAGTATGTTGTATGTTCTTCTTTAAGGCCCTGTCACACTGCCCAACGGATGCAAAACAGACACAACGGACGAGCAAAATGTTCCATCCGTTGTTATCCGCTCTCAAAAGGGGCAAAAATTTGCATAACCAGAGCGGATAACACGGACGGGGGGAGGACACAGGGCGGATGGAAAGCGGATGCGGAACGGAAGCCCAGTGGATGGAAGCAGATGGGAGCGGATGGCACATCCGCTAGGCTTCTGGGGGACCTCAGCAAAGCGGACGCGGAACGGATACAGCGGATGCAGAGCGGATGCACAGCGGATGAAACGGATACACAGCGGATGCACAGCGGATGCACAGCGGAAGCCTAGTGGATTCTGAGCATTAATTGTGCATGCGGGGAGGATGCATTGCGTCAGCCCCGTGGACATAATGGAAGCAGCTCGGAAGCAGGTCACCATTCAGAGGAAAGACCTGCTTCCAGACACATTGACTGCCTTGCCTGTCCTGCCTGCATGTCTGCCTGCATGTCTGCCTGCATGTCTGCCTGCAAGCCTTGCTGCCAGCCTTGCTGCCAGCCTCCCTGCAAGCCTTGCTGTCTGCCTGCCTGCCAGCCTTGCTGCCAGCCTCCCTGCCAGCCTTGTTGCCTGCCAGTCTTCCTGCCAGCCTTGGTGCCTGCATGCCTGCCAGCCTTGGTTCATGCCTGCCAGCCTTGGTGCCTGCCTCCCTGCCAGCCTTCCTGCCAGCCTTGGTGCCTGTCTCCCTGCCAGCCTTC
>BLBF01000007.1:56645971-56782754 GCA_015471245.1 Laticauda colubrina | reverse complement strand
TGCCAGCCTTCCTGCCAGCCTTGGTGCCTGTCTCCCTGCCAGCCTTCCTGCAAGCCTTGGTGCCAGCCTTCCTGCCAGCCTTGGTGCTGCCTGCCTTCCAGCCTGCCTGCCAGCCTACCTGCCAGCCTTCCTGCATGCCTTGGTGCCTGACTCCCTGCCAGCCTTCCTGCCAGCCTTGGTTCCTGCCAGCCTCCCTGCCAGCCAGCAACCCCACAACCATGCTGAAGCACAGCAAGCCTCAGCCATCTGCTGCCAGCCCTTGCAAGAGGGACAGGGCTACCATCCCACCCCCTGGCTCTCACTCTGGTTCTGCTGGGGCTTCTGCAGCACGGACTCGCTCTTCTGGGGTTGGGGCTTCTGCTGCTTCTGCTTCTGGAGGAGCTGATGACAAGCACTCCCGCACCAGCCACCTCCACAGCACCTGGACCCTTCACCCCTGAGACTGAGCGACCAAGAGGAGTGCCAGAGACTCATTTTTGTCTTATAGCTTGTTGTTAATAAAGTCTATTTTTGATTCACACACTTGCTTCATTTCTTTTTTTTAATAAAGTCTTGCTGGAAACTTTTAGAAATGGTTTAAGCCTTTGCATGCTTGTGGGATGGGTTAAGATAGCTGTGGGATGGGTTGAGATAGCTGTGGGATGGGCAGGAATATCTGTGGGATGGGCAGGTCTACCTTTGGGATGGGTAATAGCTGTGGGATAGATAAACCTCCAGTGCAAGCATAGTGGGACTGTATGGTCCACCCTCCCAGGTGCCACATCTATGGCCCTTTATTATCAATAACAATGTAAGCATTGATCCACACATGTCAACATAAACACAACTTTTTCTTAAATGCCCTGTTCATTGTAGGGCCACTCAACATACATGGCCCAATCTCATCAGTGTGATGAGACAGGCTGAAGGAAGCATCCATTAAGCATCTATCATCCTGTCTTGCCATTCCACCGCTCCAGCTGGGGAGTTGCACCAGTGTTTCAGGAGATTGCGCTGCTTCTTCCCTTCACGTGAGGCTCTGTTGGGGCCTTGCACATCCTGAGTGTCTATCAGGTTTCGCCCTTGCCTCCATTCCCTAGGCTCCATGTCCCCATTGCCTTGCCTCGATGAAGTAGGGCACATCTTGTGTGTCGTTGGGCAGGGGTTCTGGATCTGGGAAGCCCACGAAGAGGTTGCGTTCCAGCTCCTCCTTGAGGTGACTGGTGTTGTATACCTGGGCATCTGAAGATGAGCCGCTGCCTGAAGCATCGATGTACATGAACTTGTAGTCAGCATCGACCATGGCGAAGTGGATGATGCTGAAGAAGCCCTTTGAGTTGAAATAAGTGGACCCCAACTTGGCTGGTGCTTTGCAGGCCACATGCTTGCCATCGATGGCTCCAACGGTGTGTGGGAAGTTCCACCTGTGATACCACTGCTCTGCAACTTTCTTCCATCCTTCTTCAGTGGAGGGGCACTGGAGGAGCTCCTCCTTGTATTCTTTGATGATGGCCTGCACCACTTCTCTGACCACAATGCTGATGGTGTTGGGTGGCACCCTCCAGCCGTACTGCATGCTCCTGTAGGTGGTCCCTGAGGCCAGGTGGCACAGAGTGAGTGGCACCTTGAGCCCAGGTTCCAGGCTGGGCCAGAAGTTGGTGTTTGTCTTGGTCAACCTGGGTGTCAGGCGCTGCACAAGTTCGTCAAACATGGCTGGAGGCATCCTCATGAAGTTCTGGAATGCCCGAGTGTCTTCGTTCCTGAGCTCCACCATCAGCTTGTTGTACAGTCCGTCCTCTGCTTTTCTGGTGAACCATCTTCGTACCCAGACGCTTCTTGGCCACCCCTTTTTCTTCCCGTAGTAGAGTTCACAGAGCCTGTAGATGGCTTCGCACTGTTGCAGAAGGATGGTGGCTGCCAAAAGGACCGTGTTACGATCCACGGTGGACATGACTGGATGCTGTGGAAGAGGAAGAGGCAGATGAAGGCTGCAGAGGTCCGCACGGCAGGGCTGCTGTTCTGAAAGTGAGATCCAGATGTGTTGCTCCCCCTTTTTATAGGCAGTATAGGTGTCCCTTTGCATCCTCTAGGCATCCTCTAGACATCCTTAATATCCGAGATAGGTCCCCTCTGCAAACGTTTTTTCCATTTTAAACGCTTTGTTTCCGTGCTGCATCCGTTCTGCATCTGTTCCGTGTCCGTTCCGCTTCCTCCCTGCGTCCGAGCAGATGCGAGTTGCGCAGATGCGCAGCGGATGCCTAGCGGATATAGCGGATGTGTAACGGATGCAGAACGGATGCGTAGCGGATGCGTAGCGGATGCGTAGCGGATGCATAACGGACGAATTGGATACATTTTCCATGCAAAAGTTTTGGGAAGCTCAAAACTTTCTGAGCAGATGAAACATCAATAGACGGATGCTGGACGGATAGAGAGGAAGCAAAACGGAGGCAGTGAGTACATCGCGTTAACCAACGGATGGCAAGGTTTTTTGTCCATTTTACATCCTCTTTGCATCCGTTGGTGCAGTGTGACAGGGGCTTTAGTAGAATACAAAATATTAAATAGAATTTTTATATTTTAATAACACATAAAGGCTTCTGGTTTAATGTTTGGAGTGTTAATGTTATCTTAATTTGATGTTATTATCAGAAGGCCCCTGAGTGCTAGGGTCCAGATTTAAATTCAAGCAACTAGTGAATATGTATAAAAAATATGTATGAAAAATGTATAAACTAGTAACTTTCCCTCCAGCCCCATTTTGAAGCAGAAGGAAAATATCTCCTTAGCTGCAGAGTATTCTGCTTTGATTGTCGAAAATAAGGATTGCAACTGATGCAGGAAGCAACAGCATAATCCAAGTATCTAGTGAGAATCAGGGTGAGTGGAATGAGCAAGCCATCTTTAAAAGTTTCCTGAAGTTTGGAAAAAGAAGAACATCTTATTCTTTCTGTTCCATATTAACATACTTCAAATAGGCTATTCCTATTGGACAACAAATACCCGATGCTGATTGGCTACTTCTCTCGACGCTGATTGTCCAATAATAGCAAGGCTATGATTGGCCAATTCAAGTGGAGGGAAAAACAAGTAGCCGTCATTGGACACTAGCCGCGAGCAGCTCTCTATAAAAAGAGCTGCCGCGGCTCCTGGTTAGAATGGACTTTCAGAACTAATTAAAAGAGCTGAAGTTACGCTGATCTCTGAGTCTCATTCCCGCAAACAGAACACTTTCAAACTTTAAACTTTTTAAAACTGTTATAGGTTACATCTTACCATATTTGGTATTCTATTCTGTTATGACTGTGGGCATATTGCTGCATCCTGGGAAAAGCAACCCTAACTTTGACATTCTTGGGAGATTAGACTTGCAAATTACCATACATTGCAAGCATTATCAAACAGCACTTGACACATGTTTGGTTGCTACCGTGCTACCTAGATGAATATTTGGGTCACACAAATTAAGGCTTGGGCCTTTTTTAGCCTTTGCAGTCATAAAGGACAAAGGTTTAAGGCAGAGGTTTCCAAACTTGGCAACTTTAAGACTTGTGGACTTCAATTCACAGAATTCTAGGAGTTGAAGTCCACAAAGTCTTAACGTTGCCACGTTTGGGGACCCCTGGTTTAAGAGATAGGTGATCAGGTGCCTTTCAGGCTGCCTGCCTCATCTGACTTTTTGATATATTTTAAAGCTGAAAAAGAACAGGAAGCTGAGACCTCTTTATTTACTGGGAAGCTTCTGAAGCCACATGTATCTCAGTGACATTATTAGAAAATGAAAAATTGCAGCCCAATGTTTTATTAGTTTACTTGCTCAGAATAAGAGGCTGATGAGCCAGAGTAGTACAGAGCTACTTGCTATGCAAAAGGAAAAACAGGAAGTGAATTGTTTAGTCTGTCTTGTGATCAGTGGACAGCCATTTTGTTTAAAAACTATCGTTTCTGAGTACTTATAACAGCTCTCAAAAGTCCTACTGTGTCCCCTCTTTCAAAAACAAGGCATGATTCTGGTTTAGGAATATCTATGATGAAATACATTTCTCCTCCATCACTGCTGAAGATATGGAAGATTCTCTTGGATAATCCTATCCTGAAGAAAAGGATATCGATGTGAGTGT
This sequence comes from Laticauda colubrina, assembly GCA_015471245.1. Classification (NCBI taxonomy): domain Eukaryota; kingdom Metazoa; phylum Chordata; class Lepidosauria; order Squamata; family Elapidae; genus Laticauda; species Laticauda colubrina. The sequence continues at coordinate 56,778,654 of BLBF01000007.1, read as the reverse complement.
CTCTTAAGCAAAAGCTGGATATGTGGAGAACTTCAACAGAGTCAGAATCAACAATGAGCAGTAAATACAGGCAGTCCTCTACTTACAACAGTTCATTTAGTGACTGAAGTTACAAACTACTGAAAAAAGGGACTTATGATTTTTCACACTTATGACCATTGCAGCATTCCCATGGTCACATGATTTACATTCAGATGCATGTCAACTGGTTCATATATATGATGGTTGCAGTGTCCTGGGGTAATTTGATCACCTTATGCGACCTTCTGACAAACAAAATCAATGGGGAAGCCAGATTCACTTAACAACTTTGTTACTAACTTAACAACTGCAATGATTCACTAAACAAATGTTGCAAGAAAAGTTGTAAAAAGGAGCAAAACTCATTTAACAAATTTCTCACTTACCAACACAAATTCTGGGCTTAGTTGTGTTCATAATCAGAGGACTACCTGTAATATAGAACAAATGTCCAAAAACCTGGTACAGCCATTGAGGAAATAGTTTGCTATTATATCTGCATGGTTACTTTGTGGCAGAAGATTTGTAGATTAGTGGGGAAAAGGTAGAAGAGAGCAAGCAGTGTCAATTAGAATGTTTGCACTGTTTGCTAAAGGACAAGAAGTCTGTGGTCAGAGTCAAAAGCTCTTGATTTCAACAGAGTTTTCTTTTTTTCTTACTTTTTGTAATATCAGGTTGTGAACTCATGATGGGGAAGAAAATGTCTCATTTTCTCCCAAATCTTTCAAGGCATCCAAGGAGGTGTAAAATGATCTAGATGAAGCACTCAAGACTGAAGCAGCAGTAAGAAATTTCAAAATCTAATTGCTTCTTCTTTTATCTCTGGATTTCTGTCAGGCCTTTACTCGTGTGGATCTTATTGCTGCTATTATTTGTGAAACAATTGCAAGTTTTGTAAGGCTTGCACAGTTGCTTTGAGAATCTCAAGGTTTTTCAGATGCCTGATCCAAAGATTTGGTTTCCAGAGCTGTCAGATTTCTAGTTCAACTATGTACACAGTGAAAATTACTTTGTTGTTGTTGCTGCTGCTCCTGACTTCTTGAACCCACTAAAATTTATCTGGCTGCATTTCTTCTCAGGGTGGTTGTCAATCATACATCAACTCTAGTGGCAAAGATAGATATGAATGACATCTCATTATGAAGCAATGAATGCTGAGACAAGAACCTCAAGCCACCAATCAAAATGAGGAAGCTTCTGTGGCTTCCATTTAGTCACTTCTCCCACAGGATGACAAACATAATTATTAGGTTCATTACACAGTTGTAACTCAGCCACCATGCCAAATTCATCTTCTGACTGCTTTGTTAAAGTGCTAACTCAACCAACCTGACCATGCACTTCCCTTCACTTAGCTTGCTATGTTTTATCAAGTGTGATTTAAGGCTAAATATAATGTGTGAACTAACATATTAGGACTCATTCAATAGTCTAAGGTTAAAACAAAAACATCCTGGTATTTTGTATAAGTTTAGCCATGTTTACCATAGCAGAATAAACCAGATAGCTCCATGAAAGCAGAAAAGGAGCCTGCATGTGGTTAAAAAAATACCTTGTGAATTGCACAGGATGTCAGATTGCTAAAATTAAGGGAGATGAAGATTGTCCATATGTGTTTTTTTTTTTCTGAAATGGAAAAACACTGAAGAGATGTTTATCAAAAGTAAAAGATAAAAATACTCTTGTTTACTTTGAAGTAAATCTCGTGGCAACAGCCAGGACCACTTCAAATTAAAATGAGTTCAAGATACATACTCTCACTACATATTCTTACTAGGGCTACCAGATGCAGGCTGAACAAATATATATGACTGGCAACAAAGAAATAGAACTCACCTGCAAGTCTTTGCTGCAGTCTAGTGGTTGTCCAGATTTTGCATTCCATATCAAATTGAACATACTTTTTTTTTAAGTGGCAAAGCTTTATCAGTTAAAATGAACAAAACAACCTTTACAACGGCCGTGTTATACAGTCCACAAACATGTAAAATGATTCAAATTAAAACTGACTAATGACACATATTGCAACCAGTTGGGGGTAAGGATTATCCCTTTTGAATAGCTTCCATTTATATCGCACTTCTAAGTGTAATTCATTGTTATCAGTGATGTTAAGAATGAGTAATAACCAGAAACCTAGGCTGTAGTTGAAAACATGTTCACGCTTGTTTGTTCTATTGTATAGTATTTGCATCTGCTCCAATACCAACCCAAAGCTGCATACTTATACAAAAATTCCCAGATAAGGAAATAAAATTTTTTTCTTTATGTAGTTTATGTCTAACAAGATCCAGATGGTAATTTATCTTTAGCTTAACTGGACTTTTTGACAGATCACCTGATACAATAAACAAGGCTGCTTAAATAAAAAATTTGAAAACTTTGCAAGAGATAAAATGGGTAAAAATAAGGCTAATAAACAAAACACTCATCAAGGTATTTTGATCTTGATCAAAGCCTTACAAATCAACATTTACACAAGCACTGAAGTCCCCTTGACTACTGACTTATTCATAATCAGAAAGCAAAATTTGTGTGAATACTTAATATTTGTTGCCAAAATAAGGAAATGAAAAGAGGAATGGAAAATAGGATGCATCATTCTGTTGATCATTTTGCCAATTTTAGCTTTCTGTATTTAAAAAAAATAGCAAAGGAATAATGGGGAAAAGGAATTGGTTAAAGCTTAATCCACCCATCTTCAGTCTGATGTCAGTCAGAAATACTGGCTTGTTTGCATCCCAGTACAATGTTAGACCAAAAACATCAGAGAGCCAGTGTAATGTACTAACCAAATGTTCCACTATTTTTGTACTTGTAATGTGTAATATTTTATGTATATGATTTTAATTGCAAGCGGCCCAAAGTTCCTTTACAGGGTGAGATAGGTGGTATATAAATTTAATACATACATGCACACCAATGATGAGATTCAAAAACATTTACTAGTGGTTCTGTGGGCATGGTTTGGTGGGCGTGGCAGGGGAAGGATACTGTAAAATCTCCAGTCAGAGGTGGTATTTGCCGGTTCTTCAAACTACTCAAAATTTCTGCTACCAGTTCTCCAGAACTAGTCAAAACCTGCTTAATACCACCTCTGATGCATACGTACATGCATACATGCATAAACATCAAGACCCTATCCAATCATAGAATTCACTGACATATGGTGACATTGGGCCACCCTATCTTTAGAAGGCCAATCTATTTTTACAAAAGTCTTAGCAGGGTAATAAAAGAAGATAAAGGACCCCATGCATGTCATTTTATGTAAAGTATAAATGCAATGTAAAAATAAGCACATTTATCAGTTAAGAATCAATGGAAGCACTGTTAAGCTGGTGGAAGATATACTACATGAATTTGACAGATATACTAATAAATTGTCCACTGGATCATGTTGCTCTCTAAAAGTGTATGGTTATACTTGACCTTCCCTGACTAGGACATCAGTTCCTGGAAATAGATGTTCCACCTTTCCCTTTCGAGCGCGGAGCTCATAACCCTGTGATTGTAAAAAGCAAAAAGATAGCTCTTTGTACAGCAGGTACCCAAACCATACAATAATGTATTTTATTACAAGGGCTCTGATGGTTTTAAATCCTAATAAAATAAAATTTAAATGATATTAGGTAATGAAGGCAATTCTCTATTATCTTAAAGTGAGAATGCAAAATGAAAAAAATAGATGAGAAAACTCCATGCAATAAAATGCTTCCCTTGCCTTTGGTGAAATGAAATATGAATATGATTTTGCTGCCACCTATTGATATATTTGAGCAGCACAAGTTTCAATCTTTTAAAATAATAAAGCAGCATAAAATGAAGAAATGAGAAAACAGTTAAAAGAACATTTCTACCTGGTGCCATAACCCTAACCCCCCAAAAAATCAGGTGAAAGAAAGAAATATTGTCTTCATGTGTTATGTTCATCCAAGGGTTTTTTTTCTTGGTTGAATTAATTGTGTTGGCTGAGATAATGCATAAGTCATAAGGTAATGGTTACCATTTACAATTCTGGATTTATACAAGATGCTAAGCTACAAATCAAAACAATACTATGGATTGCCACTTTGGGTTATTATGCCAATGACGGCTGTTTTTTAGGACTACTGTAATGAAACATGTAACATTAATTCCATAATTATATTTTTACAGAATACAAACGTTTTTCCTCCTAGTCCCACAGATTTAATTTAAAAAGTTACAAGATGCATGATATACAATTACTATGACTATACATTGTATCCCAAAATGAAGAAGAAAAGGTGATTTGAATTGCATGTGCATATCATGATTGTTGGCATCTTCTAAGATGCAACCCAACATTTTTCTTTCTGATATCTTATAGCAACAACTGTGTAAGCCCAAGAAAAACATTTATACGATTCAAATAATCATTTCCCTTTAAAGTTGGATTGCTGTACAGTCATATTGATGCAAAATATATTTGCAGCATTTGTTTTTTGTTTTTAAGTAGAGTAATGCTATAGGAGCCAGTTAAAAACAAAGCAGGTCTAATACTGGATCTGGCTATTATCAAACAAGTAATTGACAAAAAGTGAGAGTTACTTCTACATTTTTAAATAGAGTAAGCAAGAAAAGGGGCCCCAAGAACATTGAATGTAGTACCATATACATAGAACTTATATTTCATATATTAGCTAGAATTCTTTTGTACAACAAAGGAAATTTTTGTATTCCAGTGGGTGCCTGATAGGTTGAGAAAAGCAATGCTAATGCATCAGCCTAAGGCGGAAGTTCACTCTACACCAGCCATACACTATCTAATCCAGAGCCGGTCCTACCATTAGGCACGGTGAAGCAATCAACTTAGGCAGTTCACCCACAATTCTCCAATGAGGTTGAAGATAGTGGCCCATGACCAATGTTAAAATTAGATTCAACTGCCAATCTCACTTGGCTTTTGTGGGTGGGATTTCAGGAAGGGACAATCTTATCCTTCATCTGAGGCAGCAAATATCTTGGGCTGGCCCTGATCCAATTGAAATAACTAAACTGTGGTTAAAAGATAAAAGTGGTTGTTTCCTTTCCCCTCCTTCCCAATGTAAATTGGTATAATCTTTTGCTGGGTACTGAAAAGGAAGCAAATAACAATTTGCTTAATTTGACCCAAAGTTCAACAATGCCTCCCAGGAAACTGCTGTCATTATAATTACTTTTATTACCAACTCCAGGAATATAATACTATTGTTTTTCTGCTATGAAGAAATCTAGTATGGGTATTATTCCACATGCTGTTTACATCTGCATTTAACTCTGAATCATTTCAGTCTATTGTAAACCTCGGAATGGTTAAAAAAACCCTGTAATAACTGAAAGAAACAAAACCTCTTCTTTCGTATGTTTCAGCAGTAACAAAACAGACCTCTGCTTTGTACATACGCAAAAAGTTTTCCATTTAGTACCCACCTATCCATCCTGCTTCCCTACAAACAATGCCATTTCACTATTGTTGTATTTACTGTCAGCTTTATTTAAAAAGGAAAAATAAGTTACAGGCAGCTCAAAATAAAATGGATTCATTCACACATACAAACAGCCCTACACAGTTAAGGAAAACTAAAAAGATTTCTGTAGCATAATGAATGTAAGTTTATTTATGGCATGAGCTCTCTTGGGCATCATTCAACTGAATCGGTTGGTGAAAGAAAAAATGAATTACATAAGCAGTTTTTGGTTGACTTGATTACACTCAGAATTCTACAAAGAAAATTTTTGCATCACTTTGCCCAAATAGAGCAGAGATAGACAATCTGATAATGTTCTGGATTTTACCTCCATATTTTCTACTGCCACGCTGTGACTCATGCAAGTTGAAGTTGAAAAAAAATATATACAACATTCTCTGTTATAAAAATTTGGAGGCTTAATTAATTTATTAGTAAGGCTTATAGGCTGCTGCAAACATTGTGGACACAGTGCACCAGACATTGATTGATAACAGTAATCATATTAGATATCACCATTTGCAAATACCCAAGGTGTCAGTCAGGTCTTCTATACAGTTCCAAAACAAATCATACATGTGAGGGGCAATGTATTCTCAGGGAGGTCAGGAGGGGATCCTACAGGTCCATAAAAGGACAGACACTGCAGGTTTTTCTGATCTTAACTGATAAACCAGAATCACTTGGAGAAGGAAGTTCTGAAGGTTCCCACCTCCTAAGTCATGACCAGCTTTGAAAGACAATCAGTTTCTTGAATTAAACTTGGAAACCAATAGCCAATAAGTACAACCGTTTTAGCGGTAAACTGACTGGTACCCATACCTGTCCAAATCCCAGCATTCTGGGCTAGGTGATGTTTATAAGTGCTCCTCATCAGCAGAAAGCATAGTTCTAATTGAAATGAGAGATAGGATGATACTAATTCAAGACATTACCCAATTCTTCCCAAATCCAGGAAAGATAGTCTCTGATGCAAGGTGGACCTGGGCAGAGGATCTCCTTTGCCATACCTGCAAAGGCTTAACAAGGAGGACATTGTTGGAAGAAATATCCTTCTGGGTTCAGTTCCAAGTTGGGAAGAAAGATACTGGAAACATGGTAACTGCCTTGAAAGATGGTTTAATGGTAGACAGGATCACATGCCTTGTGTGAAGAAAGAAGGAAGGGCTGAGATGCTGAAAGTGCCTGGGTTTTATGCCCTCTGTTGGGATTTGAATCTGAGCTTGTATTCTGATTGATTGTCAGACTCCCATGGCGCCATGCAGGGGCAACTCAGGCTGTCCTGAATCCCAGACTTGGTTGAGCCTTACTGGATGATGATGTAATGAAAGGGCTTTGGGCAATTCCTATAGCTCCACCTGGAGATCTTTGTTATGTAAAATAGGCTGGCCCAGGCCAGAGTAATGGCCCATTAGCAAAGTGGGGGGCTGAGTTTCTGCTTCTGAGGTGAGTTTCTGTTTCTGAGTTTCTACTTCTCTTTTTAGGGGAAATATTCTGCCTTTTCAGTATAAGCCAAAATATTTCATTTTCCTAGGAGAGGGGTGGATTTTAACTTTCAACAACATAAGACAAGGTTTGTCAACTTTAAGATCTGTGCACTTCAACTTTCATGCTGGCTGGGCAATTCTGGGAATTGAAATCTTAAATTTGCTGAAGTTGAGAAACACTGCTCTGGAAGGACCCCTAGCGGATGAACTGATTTTGCCTGAGGAAGCAGACTGTCCAGAATTAAAGCTAGAATACTGTTATCTTTACACTGATGTTAAATGGGAAGGAAAAAATAAATTTATGACACGCTATTGTGGAATATTCCTAATCTCTTATCCTCTCTCTGATGGGAATCACCTATTTTGGAAGCAAAAAAAATCACTGAAGTGGGAATCTACCAATAACTGATTGCTGCTGGCCACATGATCTCACAATACAGTAGAGTTTATACAGCATAGCTGATTTTTTAAAAAAAAATTTTTTATTGATTTTAAGACAAACATAAACAAACATAACATAAAAACATAAACCATCTTCCATATATATACATACAGTGTGCCGGTTGATTTACATATTATTTTGTGCAACCATTTTGTAGTCTTCAGTTACAATTACATTATATCTCCTCTCATACTTTCAATCAACTATCAAATACATCAATATCTTTATTAATCAATCGTTGACTATACTTTTATTCATTCGTTTTATAAAATAATAATTTACTTAGTTTATTTTATAACAATTCATATTATCCTCCCAAATCTAACCAAGAATCATTTTGTAAATATAATAAAAAAAGAAAAAAGAAAAAATACATCTTTATATGTTTATTATTTTCTAAGAATGTACATATTCCATTACTATATTTATTATCTAACCACTAATAGAATAGATCCCAAACTTTGTAAAATTGTTTATCATCTTGTTCTCAAATTTCAAATGTCAATCTACTCATTTCAGCACATTCCAATATTTTCTTAATGATCTCCTCCTGTAATGGAATCTTCTCATTTTTCCAGTTCTTATCAAATACAATATTAGCTGCTGTTAATACATTTACAATCAGATATTTCAAATCTTTTCAGGCAAAATTCCCAATAAAAAAATCTCTGGTTTCAAATCTATATACTTATGTGTCATTTTTTCCAGCCACATGTGGATTTTAGTCCAATATTTTTTAGCGTCCAGGCATGTCCACCACATATGATAATATGAGCCAGGTGTCTGATGACATTTCCAATACTTTTCAGACTTATTCTTGAACATCCTTGCTATTCTTGTCAGGGGAAAGTGCCACCTGTAAAACATCTTATACAAAAAAATTGTATATGCTGTTGACATTGTCATTTTATAATTTTGAAACCACAATTTTTGCCATTTCTCTAAATCAATCCCATATCCAAAATTCTTCCCCCAAGCAATCATAGTTTCTTTAACTTGTTCTTCTTCTAATTTAATTTCTAATAAATATCCATATAATTTTTTTATCACCTTTTCATCAGCACCTGTCAAAATCTTATCTAAATCAGTCAATTTATCATAAAAACCTTCTGTTTTAAAATCTTTATCATACCTGGATTGTATTTGCACATATGAAAACCAATTCATCTTTATACATTGTCCCTCTAATTTTTGCATAGATTTAAGTTCACCCTTTTCATTCAGTATTTCACCATATCTAACTGTTCCTTTTTGTATATTATAGGATAAGAAAATGCCTCATTAGTCGATAACCATACTGGGATTTTCAAATAATATTGTCTTTTAGTCTTCTCCCAATTTAACCACAGAGACTCCTGTAAATAATGTCTTCTAAAGTACCCCTGTGTTTTTATTCCTTTATACCATAAAAAGGAATGCCACCCCAACAACAGATCATGTCCTTCTAATGCCAACAATCTAGTATTTCTTTTTTTTAAAACAAATTTTATTGATTTTACAATTTAAAAAAAAAAGACACATAATAACATGTACATAACTGAAAGGTAGGGGGGGGAAAGGGAAAAAGGGGGATGGGAAAAGAGGACCAGAAAAAAAAAAAAGAAAGAAAATACAGAAAAGAGATTTGTTAAAAATATTCTTAATTTCGACAATTTGTGAGATCTTTTCTTCCTTTGGTTTTACTATCTCTAAACACTTTATCTTTACAAGAATTTATACACTCACTCATATAAATTTATCTTATTCTTTCTATCCTATATTATAAAATTCATCTTTGTTCTAACCACTTATACCAAAAATTCCAGCTATTATAATATATTGAAGTTTCTTTATTTTTTAGAGCTAATGTTAATCTGTCCATTTCTGCGCAGTTTGAAATTTTTTGGATAATCATCTCCTTTGTAGGTATCTGTGGATGCTTCCAACACTGAGCAAAAGCCAACCTAGCTGCTGTTAATATATGTATTGTAATATATTTTGTCTTTTTTGATATTTGTTTGTCAAAAATCCCTAGTAGAAAAGACTCTGGTTTATATTCGATCTGTTCTTTAGTAATATCTTCTAGCCAATTTCTTATTATCTTCCAATATTTTTGGGCTTCTATGCATGACCACCACATGTGGAAAAAAGTTCCCTCTTTCTTTTTACATTTCCAACATTTTGGACTCATCTTGGGGCACATTTTCGCCAATCTCGAAGGAGGAAGGTGCCATCTATAAAACAGTTTATATGCATTTTCTTTGTATGCTACCGATTTTGTAATCTTATTTTTACTTCCCCAGACTTTTTCCCATTCATTTAAAGTGATATTACATCCTACATTCCTACTCCAAGCAATCATATTTCCTTTTACTATTTCTTCTTCTAATTCTACTTCAGGTAAACAATTGTAAAATCTAGTTATATTATTTTTTCCTGATCTCATTAAAATTTTATCTAGCTGCTGGGGTTTATTACTAATTCCGAATTCTTTTCTATCCTGGTTATATCTACTATGAATTTGTAAATATGCCCACTGATCTATTTTAAATCCCCGTTCTTGAAGTTCTTGACGGGATTTCAAATTTCCTTGTATGTCTAATAAATCTTTATATTTGATCATTCTAGAAATATCCAAATTGTTTGAGTGAATCATTGCCTCCATTGTTGATAGCCAAATCGGTACTTTTAAATAGTGTTTTTTACGTATTTTTTTCCAATTAGTTACCAATGAGTCTCTAATTAAGTGTCTGTGAAAGTATTTCTGGGTAATTTTTCCTACATCCCATAAAAAAGCATGCCACCCCCTTTGTAAGTCGTGGCCCTCTAAAAATAAGATTCTCTTATTATTTAAGTTCACCCAATCTTTTAACCATACTAGGGTGGCAGCTGTGTAATACAATTCCCAATTTGGAAGTGCCAACCCTCCCCTGCTCCTCATATCCTGCATTGCTTTTAAATTTATTCTGGGTTTTTTCCCTTGCCAAATAAATTTAGCAATAATTTTATTAAGTTCTTCGAAAAATTTCAACTGTAATTTAATTGGAATCATCTAAAATAGATATAAAAATTTTGAGAGGATATTCATTTTAATGGTAGCAATCTTTCTCAATAGTGAAAGTTGTAATTTCCCCCATAATTCTAGATCCTTCTTTACCTGAAGCATCAATTTATCGTAGTTGTTTTCTTTAAGCGCCTTACAATGTGCTGTCAACCATATTCCTAAATATTTAACTTTCTTTGTCACTTGTATTCCCATAATTTCTTCTAGTTCTTTTTTCTGCTTTTCTGTTAAGTTTTTAGTCATTAATTTTGTTTTTTTCCTATTAATTTTAAGTCCTGCTACCGCTCCAAATTGTTCTATTTCTTTAATCATTTTTTGTCCTCTTTCAATTGGATCTTCAATGAAAAAAACCAAATCATCAGCAAATGCTTGTAATTTGTATTCTTCTGATTTAATCTTTAGTTCTTTTATCTCTGGATTTTGTCTAATCTTAATTAGTAATGTTTCTAATGCGAATATGAAGAGCAGGGGCGAGAGCGGGCAGCCTTCTCTAACTCCTTTTTCTATTTTTATTGGACAAGTATATTCCCCATTTACTATAATATTGGCCTGTTGTGTGTTATAAATAGTTGTTATAATATTTTCAAATTTGGTGCCTAATTTCATATTATATATTTTTTGTATTAAGAATTGCCAATTTAAATTATCAAAGGCCTTTTCAGCGTCTAAAAACATAAGTGCAATCTGTTTCTCGGGGTGGGCTTCATAAAATTCTAAAATATCTAATACTGTTCTTGAGTTATTACTAATCTGTCTGGTCGGAAGAAATCCATTTTGATCTTCATGTATACATAAGCTTAATATTCTTTTAAGTCTATTAGCTATAATGGAGGCAAATATTTAATCGTGAAATCGGTCTATAATTGTTAATATATCTGGGCTCAGAATCCTCCTCCAGGATCAACGAAATCAGTGCTCCCCTCCATGAGTCCGGAATCTTAGCTGCCAATAATACTTCATTAAAAATTTCCAACATAAATGGTCCAATCTGTTCTGCAATTATTTTATATAACTCTCCTGGGATTCCATCAGGACCCGGGGCTTTGTTGTTTTTTTGGTTCTATATTGCCTATTTCAGTTCAGACCACGATACATCTTTATTGAGTGTTTCTATCATTTCTTCTTCAATTTCTTTATCTTTAATTTCATCTAAATAATTTCTTATTCTATCCTCATTTATTTCTTCCTTTTTATATAACTCTTCAAAGTATTTATGTACAATTTCTTTTTTTTCCCTATCTCTTGTTGAATATCACCATTACCGTCTATTAATTGATATATCAATCTCTTTTCTTTCTTTTTTTTTTAATTTGTAAGCTAACCATCTTCCTGGCTTATTGGCATTCTCAAAGTAAGATTGTTCTGTCATCTTCAAATTTAGAATCACTTTCTCTTGTTCGATTAAGTTCAATTTGTGTTTTGTTATTATTATCTGGTTTTGTATTGTTGGGTTTTTTGGGGTCTTCTGTAGTAGCATTTCTAATTCCTTAATTTGTTGTTGTAGTTTATTTTGTTGGGCATATTTTTGTTTATTCCTCTTAGAATTATAAGAAATTGTTATGCCTCTTATTACCGCCTTCACTGTATCCCAGATGTTTTGTTTCGTAGTTACGCCACTATTATTCTCTTTTTAAAAATAATTTAATTCCTCATTAAGTTTATCATTATAATCCTTTTCTCTTAATAATTAGGTATTTAAAGTCCATCTTTTCTTTGGTTTCTTCCTACCTTTCCATAGTATCTGAATTGGATTGTGATCTGCCCATTCATTCGGTAGTATTTCAATTTCTTTTATTTCATTTGCTATTTCCCCATTCATCCATGCCATATCAATTCATGTCCATGTTTGATGTGGATTTGAATAAAATGAAATTTTTTTTTCTGGGTATAATTTCCTCCATAAATCAACCAAATTTAATTCTCTCATCATTTCCTTACATATCTTAGGAAACTCTCTTTTCCCTTTTTTATTCTTCCCTCCTCTGCTATGATCTTTCTGATAATCGGCAATAGAATTAAAATCTCCTATAATGCAAATATTCCTTTGTTCAAATCCTATTATTTTTCGGTATAAATGTTTAAAAAATTCTTTCTGGTTTTCATTTGAGGCATAAATTACCACTAATAAAATTGGGATATCATTAATCCAGATCTGCAAAACCAAAGTTCTTCCTTGTGGGTCTGACTAAACTACTTCTGCTTTCAAATCCTCTTTTATATATACTGCAATTCCTTTCTTTTTTCCTATATCTACTGGCGCAGTAAATAGCTTCCCTAGTTTCGGGCAATTTAAAAATCTTTCATCTTCTTTTCTTATGTGGGTTTCTTGTAAACATATTATATCAGCATCATGTTTAATTAGTTTCGTAAATATCCTTTTTCTTTTTAAGGTCGAATTTAGACCCTTTATGTTAATTGAAAGAAGTTTCTTTTCTTCTTCCATTTACTTAATTCTGTTTCGCTCTTTGTCTTGTAATAACTCCGGTCTCTCCTCATGTTTGCTGGCTTAATGTTCCTTCTTTTTTATTTCTGTGATAGTTTTGGTCTTCTTGTGGGTTTACTTCCAATTCCTCCCTACTACTCGAATCTTCTGAACTTACTAATTGCTCATAGTATTCTTGGGCTCTTTCTATAGTATCAATTTTAATTTTCCTTTCTTTCCATGTAACAAGCATCCCTTCTGGAATTAACCATTTGAATACAATTTTTTTTTGGTTTAAATAAGCAGCCAAAAATTTGTAATCTTGTCTTATTTCTCTTATTCTTCTCAGGACTTGTTTAAGGATCAAAAAAAATTTGCCCTTATATACAATTGTTCCATCTCTAGATCTCTTAAAAATAATATCATGGATACTCCTTCTCGTAAAGCATATGTGAACTTCTCTTGGGCTTTTAGGGCGCCTCACATAGCTAGTACTGACCCTATAGACTTCATCAAACTCTTTTAAAATGTCATCCTTTTCTTTATCTAATAGTTCAGCCAGTATTTTCGCCATCAATTTTTCTAGGTCTTCATCCCTGGACTCCTCTACATTCTGGAATCTTAGGTATGTAGCCGCCTTGTCTATCTCTAAATAAACCAACGAGATTTCCATTTCTTTGGTTACATGTTTTAATTCCTCATCTACCCTTTCCAATTTCCTTTCAATTCGTTAAGTCCTTTTCTCTACTTCTTTTATTGTTGCTTCATTTTTCTCCAAGGCCTGTTGAAGTATTCCAATTTTATTTTCTACTTTAGAAATATCCACTTTCATTTCTAATTTCATTTTTCCCATCTCCTCCCTTAATTTGTTAATGTCTGCTCTTGTTTCATTGTGGTTTTTTATCATTGTTTCTTATAATTTCTCCATCGATTCTTGGAGTGTTAGTAAAATTGATTGAATATTAACATTTGTAATACTGGGTTGTTTTTCTACTGGTAATGTTTCTTCTGTAGTTTTTTGGGCCATAGGTGAAGCTGTTACCAATGTAGTTGTTAAAGCCCCTGTCACACTGAACCAACGGATGCAAAGAGGAAGTAAAACGGACAAAAAAGCTTGCCATCCGTTCGAAAACGTGATGTACTCACTGCCTCTGTTTTGCTTCCTCTCTATCCGTCCAGCATCCGTTTATGGACGTTTCATCCACTCCAAAAGTTTTAGGCTGCCTAAAACTTTTGCGTGGAAAATGTATCCAGTTCGTCCGTTCTGCATCCGCTACGCATCCGCTACGCATCCGTTACGCATCCGCTATATCCGCTTGGCGTCCGCTGCGCATCCGTGCAACTCGCATCCACCCGGACGCAGGGAGGAAGCGGAACGGATGCGGAACGGATGCAGAACGGATGCAGAATGGATGCAGAACGGAAACAAAGCATTTAAAGCGGAAAAAACATTCGCAGAGGGGATCTATCTCGGATATTAAGGATGTCTAGAGGATGTCTAGAGGATGCCTAGAGGATGCCTAGCGGAAAACCTATACTGCCTATAAAAAGGGGGAACAACTCACCTGCATCTCGCTTTCAGCCCAGCAGCCCAGCTGTGCAGACCTCTGCAGCCTTCATCTGACTCTTCCTCTTCCACAGCATCCAGTCATGTCCACCGTGGATCGTAACAAAGCCCTTTTGGCAGCCACCATCCTTCTGCAACAGTGCGAAGCCATCTACAGGCTCTGTGAACTCTACTACGGGAAGAAAAAGAGGCGGCCAAGAAGCCTCTGGGTACGAAGATGGTTCACCAGAAGAGCGCAGTACGTACTTTACGACAAGCTGATGATGGAGCTCAGGAGCAAAGACCCTCGGGCGTTCCAGAACTTCATGAGGATGCCTCCAGCCATGTTTGACGAAGTTGTGCAGCGCCTGACACCCAGGTTGACCAAGACAAACACCAACTTCCCACCCAGCCTGGAACCTGGGCTCAAGGTGGCACTCATTCTGCACCACCTGGCCTCAGGTACCACCTACAGGAGCATGCAGTATGGCTGGAGGGTGCCACCCAGCACTACAGCTTTGTTGTCAGAGAAATGGTGCAGGCCATCATCGAAGAATACAAGGAGGAGCTCCTCCAGTGCCCCTCCACTGAAGAAGGAGGTGTGTGCTCAGGCTAAGATTTTAGGGAGCAGGTGCTGTGGAGGTGGGTGCTGCTGCAGTGCTGGTCTGAGGTGTTATTGGAGTGCCTAGCCCCGAGAGGACAACAGGGGACGGTGTGTTGAGGAAGGTGTCGGACAGCTGGCTCAGTCCCACGATGCTGAGAGGTCCTTCCTCCATGCCATGGGGTATCAGCCTCAGTACTGAGGACAGATGTACTGAGGCCGGACTTGGCTGTGGGATGGAGGAAGGAGCAGTGTAGTGGGGCTGCCTGCCCTGCAGCGGGGTGAGGACTGTCGAGGTTGGCATCGGTGGCATCATTGGAACCGGTGGCAGCGGTGTCGCCTGGTGACTCTGTGCCTGCATCTGTAAGGGCTGCTGTCTGTGCTGCTGGACCTCGGGGTAGCTGTAGCCCTGGTAGGTGAGGGGGTGTGGGAAGCCTTGGTATGGGAGGGACATCACCTGGGATGGAGGAGCAGACCTGGACTGGGTGGGAGCAGGTGCCTCTGGGTCTGGAGGGTTGTTAAGCAGCGTGGTGATCCTCTCCTTCACCACCTGGTATTGGGGATCCGCCATCTCCTTGAGGGTCTGGTTCACATAATTGAGGAAGGGTTTGCGGTTGGAGGAGGAGGATTCGATGGGGACCAGCTGAGAGAGGAGACCTATGCTGGTGCGGATGGTGTCCCTGATCTCCACCAGGACCTTGTGGCTCTGCCCCTCCTGCGGTCCGGCTCTCTGCCTTACTGTGATGGTGGAGGTGTGGGTGGATGCGGCTTCGGCAGCGGTGGACTCGATGTCTCCTTTCTCCCACCACACCAGGGAGTCCTCCTCGCTCTCCACCACACTTTCAACACCTTCCCGGGGGTTCTCCGCTGTGGCACTCTCCACAGAAACCTGCATGGAGACAGGGACTGACTCTCGGCCGCCAGAGGACTGGCTCCCAGCAGGCTGCCAGAGAGAGAGGGTAGAGATTTGGGCTCCTGGTGCTCCTCGGTGGCGGACCTCACCCTCCAGGAAGCTGCACTTGGCCATGACGTAGTTCTCTCTGTCCGTCAGCTTAACCCTGGCCTGGCCAGATTTTTTGCGGTGCAGCTTCCCGTACCAGGTGTGCATGTGCTTCCACCAGCCGAGGAGCACCTCCAAAGTGTAGCCCAGACTCTCCGCCCTCTCTCTCCAAGCAGCCTGCTTCCGCTTGGTGTCCCTGTACAGCCGGTGTCCCTTCCGCCACAGATAGTCGTTCTCTCTCAGCCACTCCAGCACCTCATCCTCGTGCTCTTCCTCGATGTAATACTGCCTCCTCTCCCGTTGTTGCATACGCCTCTTCCTCCCTTTGGCAGGACCAGATGGGCCCTCATCAGAGGGGCTTCCAGGTTGTAGGGGCTGCTCCTCCACACCAACAGCAGCAGCAGCAGCAGCAGCAGCAGCAGCATCACCAGCAGGATCATAATCAGCATCAGCAGCAGCAGCAGCAGCATAATCACCAGCAGGATCATAAGCAGCAGCAGCAGCAGCAGCAAGACCAGGATGAGCAGCAGCAGAGTAAGCACCAGCAGCAGGGTCAGCAAGACCAGGAGCACGAGTAGAACGAGCAGGACCAGCAGGACCAGGAGCAGCTTCAGCAGAGTACGCAGCAGAAGCACCACCGCCAGGAGCAGCTACAGCAGAAGTTCCAGCAACAGAAGAGCAAGCCCAAGCAGCAGAAGCCTCAGCAGAAGATGAGTCAGGGACATGGGGTGGGAGGGTGGCCCTGTCCCTCTTGCCAGGGATGGCGGCAGGTTGCTGAGACTTTCGCTTCTTCCCCATGGTTGTGGGGTTGCTGGCTGGCAGGGAGGCTGGCAGGAAGCCTGGCAGGAAGGCTGGCAGGAAGCCTGGCAGGAAGCCTGGCAGGAAGCCTGGCAGGAAGGCAGGCACCAAGGCTGGCAGACAGACTGGCTGGCAGGGAGGCTGGAAGGCAGGCTGGCAGCAATGCTGGCAGGGAGGCTGGAAGGCAGGCTGGCAGCAAGGCTGGCAGGGAGGCTGGAAGGCAGGCTGGCAGCAAGGCTGCCCAGGAGGCTGGGAGGCAGGCTGGGAGGCAGGCTTGGAGGCAGGCTGGCAGCAAGGCTTGCAGGCAGACATGCAGGCAAGGAACTCGAAGTGTCCAGCAGCAGGTCTTTCCTCGGAATGCTAGACATGCGAGCTGCTTCCCTTTATATCCGGGGGGCTTGCGCAATGCATCCCCCCCGCATGCGCAATTAATGCCAGGCATCCGTTAGGCTTCCGCTGTGCATCCGCTAGGCTTCCGCTCTGCATCCGCTTCATCCGCTGTGCATCCATTCTGCATCCGTTGTTTCCGTTCCGCATCCGCTTCGCTGAGGCCCCCTGGAAGCCTAGCAGACACGCCATCCGCTTCCATCCGCTGTGCTTTGCATCCACCCTGTGTCCTCCCCGTGTCCGTGTTGTCCGCTCCAATTATGCAAATTTTTGCCCCTTTTGAGCGCGGATACAACAGATGTAACATTTTTCTCTTCCGTTGTGTCCTTTTTGCATCTGTTGGGCAGTGTGACACGGCCTATAGTTGGAGTAGTTTTCCTGCCAGTTTTCAGGGCTGTGGTAGTTGTCAAAGTCATTTCTTTTAATATTTGTTTCTGTTGTTGAATTATATTAATTATATTATCCCAAATTACCATTCAATATTATAGCCTCAATATTACAGTTAATCTATGCAGAATTAATTTATCTATTAAACTATATTTTTCCAAATCTTGAAACTAAATCAAGTAAGTAAATTTTATGAGTTTGTATTCAATTTCTATATATCACTATGCCACATTATTTTACAATCTATATAATACCTATATACACCATACATATAACTTTTAGTATACTCAATATTGAATATCAAATCCTATAATTATTGATAGTTACTTTACAGTATTCCTTATGTTCTTATTATATATTCTCTTTTTTATTATTATAATTTGTATATCTAGTCAAAATATGATTATCCCAATTCTCAAAATATTAATCAAGTCAATTGTCAACAATCTAGACTATTATTCTATATTTCTTATATCGATAAATAAATTTACAATCATTATATAGAAGAAGTAATAGTAGCAGGAAAAGATAACACCCAAATGTAAATAATGAGAGAGACCAGAGGGAGAAAAAAAAAAAAGAATTAGCAAATTTATAAAAGAGAAAAGAGCAATAAGAAAAGGGGAAGAGAAGGAAAAAAAAAATCCCAAAGTCTCTCTTTATTCTTTATCTCTGGTAAAAAAGAAAAAAAAAAAGAATATTACTATTATTATTTTCCTCCTTCAAATGCACCGGAAGTGGGGAGAAGGAAAATGCTGAATAATGACTACAGTCAATCAGTCAGTCTTCTTAATCTTCCAGTCCACCTATCTCCCCATTTTTGGATCAATTTTAATTTCTTCTTCTTGACAACATCTCTTCAGATAAGGCAAAATTCCCCAGGAATCTATTAAAAGTCTATTAATTAAGTGTAAATATCATGTTACTGAATCTCCGAGGCTTCCAGGTGTCTCATTTCATATGGCACCAATCTGTCCCCTTCAGTTCGCCCCAATCTCTTCACTATTTCAATACATTTTTTTCAAAAGAAAATATCAACTTAGTGGTCAAGATGAAAAGTTCCATATCACGTCCGATCTTAAAGTTTTCTAATGCAGAAACACAGCTTCTTTCTTCGGAATCCACACTTTCACTTTAGTTCAACAAATCATTTCGCCCACGCTCCTCTTCACTGTTTTCCAGTCGCTTTCTTTCAGGCTTTCAAAAGTCACTTATTTAATCAATTGTCAGTTGGTAATCTTATCTCTTAACCTCTCCACCGTTCTACTCCCTCAGCCATATGTCTTTCATACGATCTCACAAGTTGTCACTTACTCGCTTTTAGTATCGGTGACAATCCGGACTTCGGAGCCTCCATTAACAGAAGGCTATCTCTTGATCGTTGGGCTCTGGAGGGCTTCTCTTCTCTGCTTGGAGGTTGCCTTCCCCACACAGCTGCTAAAGTACTCCCCACACCAACACTAAACTTTCTGGGGTTCGAGCACCTCAAAGGGTCACACCAAATGTAGAAAAAGATTGACTGAAATCAGGAGCGGATCTCAGCCTCTCTACTCATCCTTGCCTGTCACTGGAAGTCTCTCTGCATTCCCTTCCTTAATCAACAATCTAGTATTTCTTCATGTTATCTATTCCTTTACCCACATTTCGTAGCTTGACAGTACATCTCCCAATTAGGCAAGCCAAATCCTCCTCTTATTCTAGCATCTTGCAAAAGAGTTAATTTTATTCTCGCCTTCTTACCTTGCCATATATATTTCAACACGATTTTATTTAAATCTTCAAAATAAACTTTTCCAAGGCTAATTGATTGATTGTTGATATTCTCCCTATAAGTGACAGTTGTAAATTTTCCCATTTCACCAGATCTAGCGCTATCTGCTGCTTAAGTTTAATATAATTATTCTCTTTTAATGAACTGCATCTTGCTGTCAAGTATATCTACAAGTATTTAATCTTATTCGTGACCTGGATTTTCAATAGGTCTGCTAATTCTTCCTTTTGTCTTGATTACATGTTTTTTGTCAGAATCTTTGTCTTATCTTTATTTATTTTAAAGCCATCCACCTTTCCATAAGTTTCTATCTTTTCCATCAATTTTGGTTATCAGCCTTTAAGATCTTCTACTATTGCTTTGCATCTTTCGGCTGTCATAAGAAACGGGAGGAGGAGGAGGGGAGGAGTCTGGGAAGTGTGCTGGAGGTGTTACATTTTTCTGTTGTGTAAATGGGGGGGAGCATACATCAGAGTTAGGTTTCTATTTCTCGCCTAGCTTTCTTTTGTCTGCGCAACTGCAACCCATTATCAAAGGTCTGCCAAGGTCAACGGACAGAGGCCTCATCATCACCTGAAGACGCCCACATGATCACATTCATAATTTCTAATTGGAAGTTTCATCTGAACTATTGGGGGTGGGAACACTTCCATCACTTTGTATATGTGATTTGCGCGCCTAATTTCTCAGATTCAGAATTCTTTGGTTGCTACCACTTCACTTTCAGTAAGATATAACTTTTCTCTAACTTAAAGAGTCTAAGTATTTCTTTCTTGGGTTTTGAATGGAGCACTGACTGACATTATTCTGAATCTCACCTCTACCAGCCCACCCGGAGAAAATACCTAATCTTTCTTCCGAGGGGGTCTGAACATCATGTCATCTTCAATTAGTGACCAGGAAGATCTGGGAGCCATTGGAGGGCAAGATTCTTTGCTGGTACAGGAAGCCCAATCATTAGCCGAGCTCAATCTGGAAGAGGATCCAGCTGTGCAGCCCAGATGGTAGGTGGGGGTTGGCTGGAAAGATCCAGAGAAGGACCCCCCCTGGGATCACAACTACCCGCCGGCGTGGAAAAGAGGAGCCATGGCAAGAGAGGGAAAAGAGAGAACTCTCACTGGATCAAGCCAGGAGACTCCTTAATGAAACCTTTGAACAACTCCAAGCTGCACAAAGGTATGAAGGGGAAGGGGGAGTATCCCCAGCTAGGAAAAGCAGAGCAGCCCTTTCTCCCATAAATCAACCCAAACCAGCAGCAGCCCCGGGGCCCTCAGCGGGAGGTGTAATTCCGAGAAGGCGGAGAACTCCTAGGCTGCCTCCGTTAGAAGTAAAATACAGGAGAGATCCCAAAACCCTGGGATTTATCCTAGCCCAAATTTGGAGCTATATGGAAGAATACAGGGAGGATTTTCCCTCAGAAGCAGCCAAAGTGAGATGTGTTACCAGGGCTCTGGAGGGAATAGCTGCAGAGTGGATGGTGACCTTGCATAATGATAATGCTCCCCAGTTGATGAATTATAACCTGTTCATGACTGCGCTGCAGGCTAGGTTTGAGGACCCACTGGCAGAGCGCAAGGCCCGGATCAGGATGAAGACCATAAATCAAGGGCGGAGGTCAGTGGCTGACAACACCCAAGAATTTAGACAGTTAGCAGGTCATATCCAAGGCTGGTCGCAGGAAGCCCTGATAGAAACATTTAAAGATGGATTAAACAAAGATGTGTACCAGAGATGCATTGCTAGAAGATACCCGAATGACTTGGAGATGTGGTACTTGCTGTCAGAAGAAGTGGAAATTGATTTAACCTGAAGCAGATTCCAGGGAGGTTTTGGGAGGAGCAAACCTTCCCCCACACATCCTCAAGAGGTCTCCAAACCTCAGCGGGGAGGAGTGACGGCAAGACCCAACCCCTTTCCCTGTTTTCGATGCGGGAAGGAAGGTCACCGGGCTGTGAACTGCAAAGTCGAGCTGGAACCAAAGGGGGCACCAAAAGAAGGGAAGAAACCTGAAAAATCCCCAGCGAAGCCTCGTGAAGCGGCACTAAAGATTTTCACGAAGTTGGATTTGAGAGAAGCATACTACCGAATTCGAATTAAGGAAGGGGATGAGTGGAAGACCGCTTTTAACTGCCCAATGGGTTGCTTCCAATTCAACGTTCTTCCTTTTGGTTTACAAGGGGCCCCAGCTGTATTCATGCAGATGATCAATCAGGTGTGTTAAGCCTGGGTTCCCCAACCAGGGTTAGGTAGACAAGCTAAACAGAATGTGCAGCGTTAGTCAGATAGGCACACAGATAAATGAGTGAGCTAAGCTTGTATGTTTATTAACATACAGTAAAAATAACAGATACGCTTGTGCTATCAAGAATATAGTTTATTCCAGTATAAGTTTATAGCATAGTCAAATAACAGTCCAATATTCATTTACCATGTAGTCAGTCCATTCAGGGGTATTCAGTTATCAAAGTCCATGTAGAATATCCTATGTCAGTTCACTTACAAAATCAGTCCTTTGTTGTCTCTCCCGTTCGAGCAATTCAGTCTTGATTCCAAGCAGTAATCAGGGATCATCAAAGCCAGAGAGAGTGAGAGCAAGCCGTAGTCTTGCTACTTTTATATGGTTTTCATAACCACTCCTTTAATTGCTATTTCACAGTTAAAGCTGCATACACTCTAACATACACTAACTATGATTCATAGTTATTATTTCACCTAAACCAGTTAAGGTGAACAATGTTATCCCTAACAAGGTGTTACATGAACATTTATATAGGGGGGTTCCAGTTTACCTTGATGACATCCTCATCTACACGGAAACTCTGGATGAACATGTGAAACTGGTGCAGTCAGTTCTACAGAAACTGTGTGCCATTAGGTTGTATGCTAAACTATCCAAATCTGAATTCCATCCAAGAGAAAATTGACTATTTGGGATATCGCATTTCATCTGAGGGCATAGAAATGGATCCAGAGAAGGTGCGTGCCGTATTGGAATGGGCTCCCCCACAGACCAGAAAACAACTTCAGAGCTTCTTGGGATTTGCAAATTTTTACCGGCAATTTATCCCGACTTTTGCTAAGATAGCCCAAATCTTTTAAAAACTAAAGGAGAGGTGAAGCCAAGGCCTAGTAAGCCGTTGGAGTGGTCCATGGAGTGCCAAGCAGCTTTTGAAAAGCTAAAATGACTGTTTTCTGCAGAACCAGTGCTAAAGCACCCGGACATGGAGGCTCCCTTCGTGATCCAAGCCAATGCGAGTGATGTGTCCGTTGGAGCGGTGTTACTTCAAATCAACGAGAAAGGGGCCTTACAGCCTTGTGCGTATACCTCCCGTAAACTATCTGAAACTGAGAGAAGGTGGGCCATTTGGGAAAAAGAAGCTTTTGCAGTTCGTTGGGCCTTTCGGACTTGGAGGCATTTCCTGGAAGGAGCAAAACATCCGTTTGAGGTATGGACGGATCACAAGAATTTGGAAGCTTTAAAAACGCCTCGGAAGCTGTCCCCTAAACAAGTCCGCTGGGCCCAGTACTTCAAGCGGTTCAATTTCTCACTGAAGTACATTCCAGGGGGAAAGAACTTCATGGCGGATGCTCTCTCTAGACTACCCCAATATAATAGTATTCGCCAAGTGATAAGCCCAATTGTTTCAACCAAACATCTAGCTGCCCCAGTGATCACCAGAGCCCAAAAGAAGAAACGAGAAGTGGATTTATCGAATGACTTAACCGCACAACTAAAAGAAGCCCTAAAACTTGATGATTGGTTCCTGGCTCATTCAAATGACTATACGACTAGAGATGGTTTGGCTTGGGTGGGGACCAAGTTGTATGTGCCCCAGGTGCTGAGGGGCCAAATACTACAACAAGCTCATGATTCTAAAGCAGCTGGTCACTTTGGATTTGTGAAAACCTTTCATCTGGTTAAGCGGCAATTCTGGTGGCCTACTTTAAAGAAGGATATTGAAGCTTATGTAGCTAGCTGTCCAATTTGTGCTTCGGCAAAGAGACCTCCTGGTAAGCCAACAGGGTTGTTACAAAATGTAGCTAGGCCACCAGCCCCCTGGAAGGAAATCTCTATGGACTTTTTAGTAGAATTACCCGAAAGTAATGGAAACACGGTTATTTGAATGGTAACCGATTTGTTCTCCAAACAAGTACATTGCATACCCTGTTCCAAGATTCCATCTTCAAAGACGTTGGCTAAACTGTTTATTTCACATATCTATAGGTTACATGGCGTTCCGGAACGCATAATCTCTGACAGAGGGGTCCAATTTACCTCAAATTTTTGGAAAGAGTTCCTGAAGTTGATGGGCTCCGCCCAGGGCTTAAGCTCCGCCCATCACCCACAAACCAATGGGGCTTGTGAGAGGACTAACACGGTGTTAAAGCAATATCTTAAATGTTATATAAATTATCAACAAGATAACTGGTCCGACCTACTGCCATTTGCTGAAGTGGCATATAACAACTCCATGCACAGTAGTACTGGATTTACTCCATTTAAAGTAGCTTCGGGACAAGATTTTGTACCCATACCTGAACTTCCTCGTGAAAAGCCTAACATCCACTCATTGGATGAATGGATAACTCAGTTCCAACTTAACTGGCCAGTAACACATAAAGCATTAGACGAGGCCCATCAAGCTCATAAGAAGTTTGCAGACAATTAAAGATCTCCACAGAAAATATATAAAGTAGGTGACAAAGTTTTCTTGTCCACCCGATACCTACAAACCACTCAAAAATCGAAGAAGCTTGGTCCTAAATATGTTGGTCCTTTCACGATTGAACGGATTATAAACCCTGTAACAGTCCAGCTGAACTTGCCGAAAACTCTTCGACGAATTCACCCGGTTTTCCGTGTTAGTTTGTTGAAACCTGAACATACTTCTGATTTAAGACCTGTCCAGGCTGACCCTCCCATACCAATACTGATTGAGGGTGAACAACATTTTGAAGTTAAAGAAATTCTGGACTCTCGCAAATGGAGGGGTCATCTCCAGTACCTTGTAGCCTGGAAACATTTCCCATCTTCACAAGCCAAATGGGTTAACGAAAACGATGTTAAAGCCCCTAAGTTGGTCAAAGCATTTTGTACTAAGTATCCTGATAAGCCCTAGGAGTATATTCATTTGTAATTGTCTAATGATTAATTATTGTCTTTATATTTTTCTTCTCTCTCTTTTCTAGGACTGACGGTTTTCTTTTTCTAGGAGGGCCGAATGTCAGCCTTTAAGATCTTCTACTATTGCTTTGCATCTTTTGGCTGTCATAGGAAACGGGCGGGGAGGAGGGGATGAGTCTGGGAAGTGTGCTGGAGGTGTTACATTTTTCTGTTGTGTAAATGGGAGGGGGAGCATACATCAGAGTTAGGTTTCTATTTCTCGCTTAGCTTTCTTTTCTCTGCGCAACTGCAACCCGTTATCAAAGGTCTGCCAAGGTCAACGGACAGAGGCCTCATCATCACCTGAAGATGCCCACATTCACAATTTCTAAGTGGAAGTTTCATCTGAACTATTGGGGGTGGGAACACTTCCATCACTTTGTATATGTGATTTGTGCACCTAATTTCTCAGATTCAGAATTCTTTGGTTGCTACCACTTCACTTTCAGTAAGATATAACTTTTCTCTAACTTAAAGAGTCTAAGTATTTCTTTCTTGGATTTTGAATGGAGCACCGATTGACATTGGCTGTTTCTAATGGATCTTCTAAGATGAAAACCAAATCATCTGCAAATGCTTGCAATTTAAATTCTTCCTTTTTAATTTTCATCCATTATATGTCCTTTTCTTCTCTAATATTTCTGTTTAACATTTCTAAGGTGACAGCAAAGGTGACAGTGGGCATCCTTGTCTTGTTCCTTTTCTTATATCAATAGAGTTTGTCAATTCTCCCTCTATCGTTACCTTTGCTGTTTGTTTATGATATATAGTTTCTATTGCTTGAGTAAATTTTTTAATAAAGCCCATCTGTTCCAGCAGTAACAACATGAATCACCAGTTCACATTATCAAATGCCTTCTGTGCATCTAGAAATATCAAAGCCATTTGTTTTTCAGGATGAGCCTGATTGTATTCCAGAGTGTCCAAAATTACTCTCATATTGTTTTTAATTTGTCTCTTTGGTAGAAATCCATTCTGATCAGGATGAATAAAACTGTTTAAATATTTTTAAGTATTTCTGCCAATATTGAAGCAAAAATTTTATAATCTGCATTTCGTAAAGAAATAGGTCTGTAGTTCTTAATTTGTAATAAATCGGCCTCTTCTTTTGGAATAAGTGTAATATAAGCTTCTAACCATGTTTTAGGTATCCTCTTCTTTAACATAACTTCATTCATGACTTCTAAGAATGAAAGATTCAATGATTCTTGTCATGTTTTATAAAATTCTGCCGGAAGTCTATCTGGGCCTGGCGCCTTTCCATTATTCTTAAGTGCTTCAGTTAACTACATCATCATTATATTGCTTTCTAAAAGTAGAGCACTTTGTTTAATTATCCAAGGCTCTTATTATAGCTCTCTTCTCTCTTCTCCAAAGACTTATCACCTTTTATTTTCCTAAGTTTCAACACCAGACTCCAGCTGTTGATAGAAACCCAGAAGAGCACCTGCAATAATACTCTCCCGTGCTCTTCCCTCTATCTTATCAACCAGGCAATGTCCTTGAAACAAAGTCTCAGTTCTTTATCAGCTTTGTCTGGTAAAGAAAAAACAGGATACTTCCAAGCCTCCAGTTGGCAGTGCTACAAAGTTTCTTTAGCTTTCACTTTCCCCCTCTCCTTTTCCAGACAAAATATAATAAGAATTAATTAAAAAAGAAAAAAAGTATTAAAAAAAATAACTAAAAAGGAATCTCTAGCTAAACATGTTATAGAATCAAAAAGGAGAAAAGAATAAATAACAAGAAGAAAAAAAAATCAGTTCAGTTTCAAAATATAAAATCATATATAAAAAATCCAACAATGAAAAAATATATTATTTGACATCCTTGTTTAAAATTGCCGCTTAATCACTTCTGTCAAAACTTTTACAGATTCTTTCTTTTCTTTAGGGTATCCTTTCAAGTCTTAAAATATAAAAAAAAGTTCTCACCAAACCGGCACACTCTCTCTTTCTGTTCTCTTCTGTTTCGGAGCTGTCCCAACTTCAGCAGCTTTGATGGCTGCCTCTTTGCCGCTGGCAAAAAGAGCTTCTCCTGGATCTATCACGGACTTTGCAGTATTCCTGAGATCGACAGGACACGCTCTTTACATTCGCTGTCTCTTCGGGACAGTTTAGATCCAATTGGACCATCCAGGAGCAAATATATTGGCAGCGATCTCGAACCTCCAAGATCGCATGCCGTATCATCATGACTCCAGCTCTGCCCTCATGCATAGCTGTATGTTGAATTGTGCCGGAACATCTATTACTTTCTCCTATGAGAAGTACGGTCAAACAATCTCCCAAATTATTTACAATGCACCCTCTAAAAAGGTGCCGCCTGACCACAATAAAAAAAATGTAACAATAAAAAACAAAACAGAGTTAAAACTGTTCCCAAATTGTTATAAAATCAACATACACTGTATCATACTACATAATAAAAATGACACTTTATCCAATTATGAAATCCTGAACCAGGCCAACCATCTGTTTCAGAAGGAATATTGGGGCTGACAGAGCATAGCACCATTTGGTCTATTCTAGGCACCAGATTAGAAACCAGGAGACTGTGAATTCTAGTTCTGCTTTGGGCATAAAAGGCAGTTG
This sequence comes from Laticauda colubrina, assembly GCA_015471245.1. NCBI lineage: Eukaryota > Metazoa > Chordata > Lepidosauria > Squamata > Elapidae > Laticauda > Laticauda colubrina. The sequence continues at coordinate 56,751,523 of BLBF01000007.1, read as the reverse complement.
GGAGAAAAAGACTTAGAGAAAAATTTTGGAACTTTGATACTAGATATGTTGACAACAGCAAGATTATTATACGCATAAAAGTGGAAGGAACTTTGATTCCCACTATGGATGAATGGCTGCAAAAACTGATGGGAGTTGGCTGAAATGGCAAAATTGACTATTTTGATTAAAGAAAAGAATATTAGTGCTTTTGTTTCCACATGGAAACCGCTTCTGAACTTTGTGCTTGAAGTGGAAAAGAATAAAACTTTTGGGTTTTACAGATTAGATTGATAGATGCTTATAGAAATGGCTAGTTTATATTATTATGGAAAAAAACCAAAAGAGTTGTGTTTTAATGTTAATGCTTTATTTTACTGGAACAGAGGGAGATGGAAGCCAACGCTTCTTTTTCCCAATCCTTCTTCACTTCTCTTCCCCCCCCCCCACCTTTCCCCCATTGCTTTCCTGTTTACTTTTGTATTTTGTATCTTATTTTACCTTATAACTCAATAAAATTTGCTGATTAAAAAAAAGAAAGGGGGTTGTGTGACTTTGGGCCAGTCGTTCTGTCAGTTCATGAAGCTACTCCTGGTCGGACAATTCGTGATCCAAACACTAAATCAGGGGTCTTCAAACTTGACAGCTTTAAGACTTGTGGACTCCAACTCCCAGAATTCCTCCTCTAGTCATGTTAGCTCAGGAATTCTAGGAGTTGAAGTCCACAAGTCTTAAAGCTGTCGTGTTTGAAGACCCTTGCGACGAAATCAACACTCGAGCTAATCCGAGCCTGCGTTTCTGACGAAAAACAAAAACAGAAAGAAGAACAAAAACAAAAATCCGGGGTGTGTGTGTGTGTGTGTGTGTGTTGACGCGGCGTTTCACTGCAAGCGTGGAAAGGGGACAACCAAGCCCGCCTACAAAGTTAATGACAGTTTATTTTGCTCACCCAATTTTTCTGGTTTTGCTCGTCACACCAAAGCCGGCTTGTGTGGAACCCGCCCCGCTAACCTGTGGCAAAGTCCTAGGTTAGGTGGATGAGGGATGTTGCGAAGCCAGCCTCGATGCAAAGCCGGCCCAACCGGCCCAAAGAAGCTCCTTCGCCTTTGGACCGCTCGCGGGGCTCTCAACTGGCCCTTGGCTGGGCAAATCCTTCCCCGGCCGAGGCGGAGAGAGAGGCAAGCCTGGCTCCGGTGCCTTGCTGTAGGGGGAGCCATGCGGCGGCTCGAGTCTCCTCGCCTCGCTTCTCTTTGCCTTTTGCCGGAGGTGGAAACTCCTCGTTGGGGATGGGAGGGTCTGGCGGCTCAGGGCAGAGCTTGCATGCCCGCCCTCCGGCTGAAGAAGCGCGGCGCTTTCCTCTGCCTTCATCTGCCTGGGTCCGCCTCTTCCTTCTTCCCGCCCCTTTGCTCTCCGCACCGCCGGGACGCTCGTCGGCTTCTCCTGCTCTTGCCACAGCAGCATGCAGGTTTTCCAGTACCCCGAGGTGTTTCGCGACGAGACCTCCGTGAGTACCGGCGCCTCTGCCCCGCCACTGCCTTTCTTTTTGACCCGCTTTCTCCCGTACGAGGCTCTTTCCCGCTCCCGGGTTCCTAGCGCCTTCGCGTGGTTCTCTCTCTCTCTCTTCCCCCCCCCCCCCGCCCCACCCCCACCCCCGTCTCCCTCTCTCGAGGCACATTGCCGGAGGAACGATGACACAGGTAGTCCTCAATTTACGACCACAATTGAGCCCAAAGTATATGTTGCGAAGTCAGACACAGGTTAAGTGAATTAGTGCCGTTGTTAAGTTATGAAGGCGGTTGTCAAGCAGATCTGGTTTCCCCTTTGACCCCGTTTTGTTGAAGAAGGTTGCAAAAGGGAATAATAACATGACCCCGGGACAATGCAAGCATCAGAAATGGGAGTCAATTGTGAAGCATCCGAATGGGGATGCTGCGGTGGTCGTTAAGTGTGAAGAATGAATGGTTCATAAGTCACATTTTTCAGTGCCGTTGTAACTTCAGATGGTCACTAGGTGAACTGTTGTAAGTCGAGGACGACCTGTAGTCCAAAACTGTCCTCCCCTCCGCATTTGGATGCATTGGGATCTTAAAAGAACAATTACATTTGATAAACACCTTAGACGAGTTGTGCATTTCAACAAACACCTAGATCAGTTGTGCACTTGAATAAGCACCTAGATCAGTTGTATGCTTGAAGAAACACCTAGAACTGTGGTGCAATCCTCTGGGGGTGACTAATACCCTGAGTTTTGGGGGAGAGGGATATCCAACTATATTCTCTGGCTACACCAATTATTGAAATCAGAGACATTCCCACTAGTGCTTACTTTGATCTGGTTGCTCATTGATGGTAACTTGGAGGCCGCTTATATAAGGGAAGGGCCTGACTTTTGTGTGGCAGGCACAAATTCTGTGCCTGACCTTCAAACTTTAGTGTTGGCTAAAGTGTTGCCATACCCAAGCCTAAAATTAACATAAAACAAAACCTGTTGTTCAAGAAGAAAAACATCTGTCTGCCAAATCAGATGGCAACTATAACCATGGGCTTGTTAATAGCATGTGGGTTGATTTGCTTGAGGTTGTTCCTCGGGTACTTTTTCTGCAACATATTAATTCTCTACATCATGATGTACCAAGAGAAAGTGAAGATAGAGGACATTGTTTTCCAGTAGAGAAACAAATCTGCACTATCTTTTGTTTCCTCCTCACAACAGTTGTATTCAAAGTTGATCCCTATAAGCCAGGAGTGTCAAACTCACGGCCCGCGGGCCAGATGTGTCACCCCCTTCACAGAGTAGCAAAGGGGGCTGGCCTCACCCCCTTCACAGAGTAGCAAAGGGGGGGAAGTCCCAATACGTCACATGATGCTGCCGTGACACTGTGAGTTTTGGCATCCCTGCTATAGGCAATTCTGTGTAGATTTGATGGGTAAATTCTTCATTGAAAGCTGAAAAATTAAATTTGAGAATGGGGGGAAATGGGCAGTGTTTCGCACTTTAGCTGCTCTGCTGTCTGTATTCCTGAGCAGATCTCTAACATTTGTAATGTGTCAAAAGAAATTATGCATGAGTACATACCCCAGACATTAGATAAACTCTATTCTGATAAAATAAAATAATTGAAATGTCTTTGGAGCTTCCTCTTTCTGCTATGTTGTGAAACTGTAATTTTTTTCTTCTGCTTTTTAATACCATCTGACACTAAAGTAAATCAATTCATAAAAATCGTTTTGTTAACTAATGATTGGCAAAACTTCAGCTATTGGTCTTGTTCATTCATTCATCCATTCTATGTGTCAGCACCTGAATTCAGGTCCATTGAATATTCAGATCTATGTAATATTCAGCCTATAATCAGGCCTTCCTTTAGCATTTGCAAGTGGCTTGAAATAGCTATTGATACCCCAATGATTTTAGAGATATGCAAGTTTGACATCATAAGGAGAGTCATTCGTTTCTTGGAAGTATCCTCATCAGCACCTCCCTTTTCCAATTTATCTAATTTGGTTTGCTTATTTTCTGGGAGAAAGTTCTGATTTTTACATGTTTAATACTTCTCCTAACACCTTCTCCAGTTGAATTTTTGAAAAGGGGGATCATTGTGCTAACTAAATATGGGATGACATGGCATATTAAGTGCAATGTGTGGTAAGTTTGAAGAAGTCTGTTATAACTAAAACTTCATCTAGGATTTACATCTGGTTTCTGGCAAAAAAAAAAAAAACAATTGTGGACAATGAGCTCATTTCATGGCTGCAGGTGTGCTTAGTGACCATGGTGATCTGCTTAATGTTTACTGCAAAAAATGTTGTAAAAAAGGTCAGTCATGTGATGACCCACTTAATGACCAGCATGACTTACAACCATAATTTTGGACTTAATTACGGTTGTAACTGAAGGACTATCTATAGCAGGGGTCTCCAACCCTGGCAACTTTAAGACTTGTGGATTTCAACTTGAAGTCCATAAGTCTTAAAGTGACCAAGGTTGGAGACCCCTGATCTATATTGATCATGGGTGAGAGCAGAAATCTTGATTGCCTTTTTTGTGAATACATTAGTATTAACCTCACAAACCAATTAATAAACAATGTTGGATCTCTGATAATGTCTTTCTTCCTAAATTGCTGTGTGTATGTGAGTTTGTATCTATGTACAAGTATATTCTGTGTCTGCAATTCAATGCTGACTAATGTAAATGTATTTTCCATTGAACAACATATGCTTCCTTTCTGAATAAAATTGCTCTGCACTGAATAGAAAGTCTGCAATCTTGTGTACCCATTGCCAGGAGACCAGCAGGCTATCTTCAATAAAGAAATAATAAACAGAGAAAGGCTAGCAATCTGAATGACATCAATGGTTCTCCTGATGTTGTGGAAATGAATTCCAAGTCTTTGTAATTAGATTTATTCTCTGGTCAAACAATTACTTTCGCTGAGAGATTATCTTGATAAAGAGACTTGAATTCCATTGCTGAATGTGTGCTAACCCTGTTTTTCTTCTTTTGGGATTACTATGAAGGATGGCAGATTCAGTCCTTCAGAAGGATGTAAGTGACTGACATGGTCTAATTGAAAATGCAAGCCAGCTAACCTGCCAGCCAGCTATCTACCATATTAAACTGGATTTTAGAGTAGCTATTTATTGAGTGCATATCAGAAGTGATATTCAGCAGGTTCTGACCAGATCTGGAGAACTGGTAGTGGAAATTTTGAGTAGATCAGAGAACCAGCAAATACCACCTCTGACTGGCCCCGCCCCCATTTATTCTCTGCCTCCTGAGTCCCAGCTGATTGGCTGGGTCTTCTTTGGTTGCCCTGCACAGGAGAACGGAGCTGGGAAGCAGGTAATGGGATTTTGCAGTATCCTTCCCCTGCCACGCCCACCAAGCTACGCCCATGGAACCAGTAGTAAAAATTTTTGAATCCCACCACTGGTGCATATGTATTCATCGTATCATTTTCTTTTGAAGGAAAAAATGTGATGGGGAAACACAGAAAAGGAATTAAAATTGTTAGCTCTTCAAAAAAAAAGGTATAAAATAAAGAGGGGAAAAAGAAAACCAAAGAAGCAAAACTAAAACTCCATCATGTCCTTTCACGATACCCCTTCAGGTCTTTCAATGATTGAAAGCAATCCTTACCTACACTGAGTTCATGCACTGCTTCATGCATTACTTCTCACCATTCTCTTTTTCAGAATGTCATCAACAGTACCCAACCATGATTTTCTCTGACATCTTCTTGATCCATTCACTCTTTCTTCATATATTTGTTTCTCAGTTTGGTATTTGTTTGCTGTATATGACCAGGCCACTCAATATACAGTGCATTCGGAAAGTATCGAGACCCCTTTTACTATTGTAAATTTTGTTATGCTGCAGCCTGATTCTACAGTTGTTGACATTCATTTTACCCCTCTTATAAAGCTTATAAAATTTATCCTAGACTAATCTTGGAGTACTGTTCAACTGTTTGGAATCCCTACCATATATCTTAGCACAATCGGGCAAGTTCAGAAGTACTGTATGAGAAACGTTTTGCACTCTTCTGTACATAATCGAGTTCCCTACACTACTAGGCTTCAAATTCTTAAGTTTGGACAACCTGGAACTGTGTCACTAGCAGTCAGACTTAAGTATTAAATACAAAATTGTATGTAGTAATGTTTTTCCTGTGGATGACTTTATTTTGTTTTAATCACAATAATACACATGTAAACAACCGTTTTAAACTCAATGTAAGCCGTTCTAAACGTGACTAAAAAATACAATTTTTGTAATCAACTGTAATCTGGAATGCTTTACCTGATTCAGTTGTCTCAGCTACAAATTTTCACAGTTTTAGTCACAAATTGACTTCTCTGGACCTCACTTCATATCCACAGACTTCTGTGATAGGATCACAAATAGCTATATTCGATGCTTAATATTGGAGATCAAGTTATAATTAATTGATTAAACAATTATTTGGAAGAAGCTATTGCTCTGCAATCATACAGGTGGATAAGATTATTTACCTATTCTAGCTGCATTATCTACTTTCCTGAAAAATAACTTTTTAAATTCCATATAACAAATTATAATATTAGAGAACCGTATTTTTTTACCCATCTCTGTTTTTCCCCCTAAAGGTGGATGACTATCATGGCTGCAAGATATGTGATCCTTATAATTGGCTTGAAGATCCTGACAGTGAACAAACAAAAGTAAGCATGAACAATAACTTTGGACATCTGGAACTTCTATATGAACTTCTATGTGAATTTTCTATATCAAAAGCCATTTAAAAAGGTACATGAGAAGGATTTGAGGTTCAATCCTGGCATTTCTAGGCAGGACGAAGAGAAAAATTATGGAAATTAATTGCAAATCACCATATGCAGCTATGAATATAAATGGAACAGTAGTTTAGTCCTTTTGATTTCAGGTATAAAAATCTTTTAAAAAATAATTGAAGGATTGCTGCTAGTATAAGCCAATACTTGCTTCCCATAATTATTGGACTAAGAATTCTATACTTCCATTAGACTTGTACAGCACTTACTGTATTGCCTTGGGCTTATCGAATAAGAAAAGCTGTAGCATAATCAAAGGCACTGGGCCCCAAATTCAATTCAATTCTGAATAGAGCTAGAAGGGACCATGAAGATCTTCTAGTCCAACCACCTGCTCAAGCAGGAGACCCCTGTACCATTTCAGACAAGTGACTATCCAGTCTGTTCTTAAAAACCCCCAATGATGAAGCACCCACAACTTCTGAAGGCAATTTTTTCCACTGGTTAATAATTCTACTGTTAGGAAGTTTCTTCTTAATTCTAGCTTGCTTCTTTCCTTAATTAAATCTCCAATTTATTATATGAAGGACCTCTCCTGTCAGGAATTGAAAGTGCACACTGGAAAATATGTGGCTAATTAAATTGCCTAATTGTTGGTTTTGGATCCTTTTCTCTTCGTTTCTAGTATTTGGTGAAATAACAAAAGAAGTAAGATTTCAATTTTACACTTGCCTTTTCTTCCCCAGTTGATTGCTTTTCATTAAAAAAGTACCAAGCAGTGTTTCTTTTCCCATATACATGTCTAGTTTTCCTTTAAATTAGCATCTAGAACAAATTCATTTGCTACCAGGCCCTTTTAAACTCAGTGAGTCTTCTTAGTAAATATTCATAGGACTCTTCTAGAAACTCCATTGAATGCAATAAAACTTACTTTGAAATGAATTAAGCTGTCTAAAAATTAATACATGGTTTTGCTGTCATCATCTTCTGTTTTTTTCTCTACAAAGAATACCTGGGTTAGATGATGCATGAAGCTGTATAGTTATACGTCTTCTCACAAAAGCAGTAATTTTTGCATTAAAAGCATTCTACTTTGCAATTAAAGTGGATTAAATTTATCTTGCACAAATATACTTAATATAGATCAAGTAAGTTGTAGCTGTTAAAGTTCAATTTAAACAAGTTACAGTAAAGCTACTTGAACTCATATTTGTATTATCTCCTGTTCTAGGTTAGACATAATGTATGCAGGAAGAAATGTAGTTTTCAAGAAGCTTTACATAAGATTAAATAAATACAAGCAGCAGTAGGCAGTGGGTGTGTACAAGTGTACACATGATACAGAGAAAGTCCCAAATATCTGGAGAGTTTGCATGCAGTTCCTTTCAAGTGGCCAGAATCAAATGCATTGGATGAAAGTATAATCAGGTTATAGTCCTAAGGTCTAAGTGCCATAGGTAGATTGACAGGAGGCCCATGATCAGAACTGCAGAGTTTCAGGATATCAAAGGATTATAGTTTCAAGGGTATAGAGTCACAAAATAGTGAGGCTTGTGGTGGCTCTTAGTGTACACATAATCCTCACTTAATTATTGTAATCAGGGCTGGAATTTCCACTGCTAAGTAATGCGTCCACTATCGCTCCAACAATGAGACAGGCAGCATATAGATTTAAAAAATAAAAATGAAGTGTGACATCACGTGACCACTCTGTTCAGCAAAAGAAATTCAGATATCCAATTGCTTTTATTAAGTGGAATCATCACAAGTTCTTAACTGAGGACACCATTTGTGACCTACTGGCTTCCCACAAAGTTAATTTGTAGGAACCAGCAAAGATCACAGTTGGTGATTGTGGAACCGTAGGATGTTGCAGTGCTGTAATTGCAAGCGGGGTGCTCATGAACATTGTGGCTGATGTCAGTATGAGGAGTATAAGTAGCTATCACTTGTTCGGCACCATTGGAAGTTCAAAAGGTTACCAAATGAGTGATTATTAGGTGAGGACTATCTCTAGAGTCAACCTAGTAAAGGCTAAGAATGCTCTTGCATCATTGTTCTGCTCATTGGAGCACATGGCACGTTCACACATTCACACTCAGCTCTTGTTCTTCATCCTCTGATTGCAGGTACGGCTGCTACTGATAGCTGCTAGTCATATCATACTCAGGTGCTTGACTGCTCAGAACTTCCTCAAGCTAAACCTGTCTGGCACTCCCAAAGCAAGCTGTTTGGTGTCAGAATTTTCTGAATCAGGGCTAACTTCAGCATATTAAGTTAATAATACCACTTAACAGTAGTTTGCTCATTCTGGGCGTGTTGATCAGCACACCCAGAAAATATAAAAGTAAATATCTAAATGTAAAAATATAGTCTGTTTCAAAAAATATGCTTGGAGTCCTTTCACTGAGTCCCTTGGTGTTTAAGAAAGTTGTATGGTGTGGCGCTTGAAAAAGAAACAAAATGTAGAATCGTCAGTGAAACATGATGGGCTTTTTTATTTTTATTTTTTGCAAAAGTCTATTCATCTTATGGCAAAAAAAAACCTGCCACCTTATTTTTAAAAAGCAAGGTAGATTATGAGAAAACTGGATAGCTTGTTCCGGTGTCCAAAAAACTAGGTGACCAATTTAGTTTGGAATTTTTTAAAAAATATGTTAAGTTTATAATATTTGGTTTGAATACTATTAGGCTTTATGCCTAGTGGAGAATTTTTGCTTTTTGATAAAAGCAGTCTTCTTCAAATAATGGATGGATTGCATTTTATTCTAGTTTTGAGGTGAAATTATACTCAGCACATAACTTTTCTTTCACTATTCAAATCAACATATATGCTTGTCTAATTGGATATATTGTGTTTCTTTTTCCTTAGGCATTTGTAGAAGCCCAAAATAAAATAACAGTGCCCTTCCTTGAACAATGCAGTGTCCGGGGGCTATTTAAAGAGCAAATGACTGAACTATATGACTATCCCAAGTATAGTTGCCATTTCAAGAAAGGGAAAAGGTATTTCAAGATTTTTCATACATCAGCAAGCAATTGATTTGATTCATAGTCAGAATTGTTGCTGGTAATGCTGAGGATTGTGGTTGATGTGCCATATGTTCACTAAGTCTCAATACAATAATATGTCTATAGTGTATTTGCTTTTGAGATTATTTATTGGAATACTGTTGGTATCTAGATTTGGCTGTACTTAAAATTAATAACAGCATCACACATGTCTTCTAGGTATTTTCACTTTTATAACTCTGGACTTCAGAACCAACGAGTATTATATGTGCAAGATTCTTTGGATGCTGATGGCAGAGTATTTCTTGATCCTAATAAGCTTTCAGATGATGGCACTGTGGCTTTACGAGGTCAGTAGAACAGGTTTTCTGCAATGCTTCAATTGGGACTTTTATGAAAGTTCATCTCCTTTGAGTTATGAATAAAGATGTCACAAATCACAACACGTGTATGTGGACATTCTAAAAAAAGTAACTTGCATCTAAAGAACATCCAGATTTGAGAAGTTTTGTCTGTTGCTTACGTAATAAAGAAATAGTGTAACTTTTAACTACGATTATTAAGAATTCCGAAACTTGTATTACCAACACATCTGGAGAGACACCAACTTTACAAAACTGAAACAGAACAATGACCTAAAAGAAAATATCACTAATATATGTAAATAACCTGCAGGTTTTGCATTCAGTGAAGATGGTGAATATTTTGCATATGGCTTGAGTTCCAGTGGTTCAGACTGGGTAACGATTAAATTTATGAAGGTGGACAGTGCTGAAGAACTTCCAGATACATTGGAAATGGTAAAATTCAGTTGCATGGCTTGGACGCACGATGGCAGAGGCATGTTCTACAATTCCTATCCCAAAAGCGATGGCAAAAGTGATGGTAAGAGGCAGGCAATAAAGATTTGAATAGGAATCTAGCTTAATCTTCAGCATCTGGGTCCCTAACCCCTGGGCCTGGAGTGGTACCATCTGTGGCCTGTTAGTAACCAGGCCGCACAGCTGGAGGTGAGTGGTGGGCAAACTAGCAAAACTTCATATGTACTTGCAGCCATTCCCCTATGCTAACATCATTGCCTCAGCACCACCTCAGATCATCAGGCATTAGATTTTCAGAGGAGCATGAATACTTCTGTAAACCGTACATATATGGATCTAGGTTGCACACTCATCCTCCCTCTCACACACATTCTGTGGAAAAATTGTCTTTCATGAAACCGGTTTGGGGACCTTTCCTGTATCTATTTCAAGACAGGTTTCTGAATTTTAAGGGCAACTCGGAGAGTCTGTTTGCCTTCTTTAACAAATAAGTAAAAGAAATATGGCAGCTTACTTTTAAATAAAACAAATAATATAGAGATATTATATTTAAGTAATGATGTCAAGGCTACAATTATCCTTGTAGATAACAGAAAACCTTTTGGCAAGTAGGGCTGGTATTTCCAGCAATCTGAGAAATAATACAAATTATATAATTTGCTACCTTTCAAGTTGGACAGCTTTTGTTCTGTAGGAGTTGCAGATTCTTATCATTGTTACTTTTGATTGAAAAACTTGCATACATGTAGTCAAATATGCTGTTTCCCCTAGGCACTGAAACATCAACCAATTTGCACCAGAAACTATACTATCATGTCCTGGGAACCGACCAGTCAAAAGATGTTTTATGTGCTGAATTTCCTCATGAGCCAAAATGGATGGGTGGAGTTGAGGTATGACATAGCCTTGAAAGATTCACTTAGAATATTGGTAAATGATAACATAAAATAAACTGTGTAGAGACCCAGCTCTTGTTTGTCAAATACATTGGCTGTGTTTCTTGTTTCTTTTGTATTAGTCAAATATGATGTGAATAATTCTTTGTTCTAAGAGCTCAATGGAAGGTTAATGGTATATGCACCCCTTTGATAGCTTCTGTATATTTTTCCTGCAACTGCCAAACACCTGGAAGAGCCCTTAAAAGTAATACACTTTTACTTTTTACTGTAATTCAGGAAGCTCATTAAATCAATTCTCTGAATACAAGGGTGTTAGACAGAATTACCTTTTGGCTTCCTTTATTTAATCTGTACATAAACTAATTTACAGAGTAATTTTCACCCTTCCCAAATTGTATATGTTAACCTTTTATTCTTGTTATACACCAATGATGCAAGATTCCTCAGATGTTTAGCGTAGTACTATAGGATTATTGAGCTGTTTGTTTGAAAAGTTTGAGTTTGGTGGTCTTTGTTGTCCAAAAGATTGGCGACCCCTGATTTAGAAAGTATGTTAAGAACTAGCAGTTCATATTAAACTATTAGATATTATTTCTCCACAGTTGATTTCTTTGTCCTATTTCATGGTGTGAAGCAATTTTAAGAAAATTTTCATCATGTGGCCTCTGTAAAAATTTCTGTGTATTATAGAATTTACTTAGGCCAATAGAATAATCAGAAAATACTTTTAGATATCAAATAACAAAATGAAACAAATGTTATATCAAAGATATCATGTAAACCATGAGAGAACAAATGGAATATCCTAGATAATTGTAATTGTTCCAGTATTATATTGTCATTCCAACAAGGATTCTTTATTAGAGTCTCATTTAACTTCTTACCAATCGGCCGGTAGAAGTGGCCTCGGGGAGAGTGCACACACACACATACACACACACACACACTCCCCTCGCCGCTTCTACTGGCCAATCAAAATGGCTGGTGACTGCATTTGGGGAGCTTCCATCACCCAAAAGAGACACCCAAAAGGTGAGGGGACACGGGTAGCCACGCCACACCCTGAAGCAGCTGGGGACTCTGCCTTCAGGGAGCTTCTAAAGGCAAGTTTTTTCCCCATCCCCCCCCCGCCCTTCCCCGCATTTCTCTTCACCTCGTGTAGTTCTAACAAACAATGTGAGAAATGGGGAAACGCATGGTTTAAATATGCCTAAATTTTGGGGTGGGGCTTAATTTCAATTCATGACTAGAAATCATGCTGGGCCTTCCTATTGGTGGAGGCCGTTATTGTTGGAGAAACACAGTAGTTATTAGTCAATTAATAGATTATGGTTGATCAGAATTCCCATCTATGTGAGTCTTGCTCACGTAGCACTGAAGTATGGTTTGATATTGCATCCAAGCACAACCCTTTATGTGTGAGATCTTCAAAAACATGGCAACAAGCTGAAAGTTAGCCTATGGTCCTTGAAAATCTCTAGATCATAACCAAAATTATATTTGGGGGCCTATGCAGAGGTTTATTGCTTTCAGAGCAATTTTGTTGGCTGAGAGATGTGTACTTCCAAGTGTAGTTTTAAAATAGTTTTAAGCATTTTTAGTCAAATATAAGTGAGTAAATTCAGTGAGATTTACTGAGTTAGAGAATGTGAATAACTTTAGTGTCTTCTGGTTAGGTCTTCAGCTCCAAAATATTATCAACAATCTCATTTTGCTAAAAAGATTAAATTTGATGTAATAACAGGAGCACAGCAAGGTATATATTTATGTGAAGGAACTAATAACTTTTCATAATGTAGCTGCAGGTGGTTTCTATGCTTGCAGCCTTAGCTGTTTATTAAAGGCACTTGCTTTGTCCTTCTGTCAGTCCTAATTACTTGTTCTCTTCCTGACACATTTTGACAACTAATATTGGAAGAATAGTTGCTTACTCCACATAAGATATGTGATGTTAAGTACACTCTTAGGATGTATGAAAACCTTTGCATACTATGTATAAGATGAGGATAAACATTGAAATGGATGCCCATATTAATTGAAATAAATTTGCCCTGAGAGCTCCTATTTTATTGGTTAAGTTGAAAAAGTACTAGATGTAAAAGGGAAAATAAACAGAACTATGGATAAATATTATGAATTTTATAAACTTTGGAAAGAGTTAAGAAAAAGAAGAACCTAAAATTGCCATAGAAACCAGTCTGGTATAATTTTTAAGGCTTCAGGCCGGAAACTTGGAAATCGTGAATTTTAATACCATCTTGATCTACTCATTTTGTCTTAACCCTATTGAGGGGGCAGTGGCATACCACTTCTGAAACTGTAGGAGCTTGCCCAGGAAGCCTTGCAATCAGGCTCATTTGAAAAAGAAAAAATACATTGCATTTCAGTAATCTCTCCTTCCAATCTGTACCTTTTTAGATTCTCGTGAAATGAATGTTTTCATATGAAAAATGAAAGATTTAAAGCCATAGTCAGTTATGAACATGATTGAATGATCCTGTGACTGCCACTGGTTTATGTATCAGTCAGAGCCACGTTTTGGCTTGCATGCTCCATGATGCTAACCATAACCTCTCCTCTTAGTTTAGCTTAACTCGCAAGATTGTTATAGGATAAAAAGAAATTATGGTTAAGAAATAGCTACATTTACTGTCTTGATTTCCTTGTAGGAAAGAATAAAATAGCCCAACAATTACCTTTTGTAATGCCAATCTCTTTTTTAAAAGTTTACAAATCAGGGCAAAGATTTCGAGACACCTATTGGTTCAGCAGCTGGCAGCACCAGAACAATCATGTTTAGGTTCAGAAGTTAAGCAGGGTAGAGCCAGACAGACCTTGAATGGCGGACTACAGTATTGGAATTCCAAAAGACTGACTAGATTGGAAAGTTGAAAAGAACATCCTGGCACAAGACTTTGTCAAACTATTTATGGTGCAGTCAGCAAAACTAAGATTTCATGAAGTTCAACCCAGCTGATCTTGGCTTTACACTTTTAACTGATTTTTCTCATCTTATATGGGTTCTAGCTAGAAGCAAGCATATTTGATTGGAAATAGGGATGCATTTGAGATACTTCCCAGAAGGTGGCACTAGTAAATGGTATGAATCAAGTGAAGCAAAAAGCCATGGTGATTTTAAATGGACTTGTCTTATACGTGCTATTTTTATGAAGATCAATTTATTGGACAAATATATAAAATTGGAATGATTAGATTACTCTATAAATATTTCTTCCTCTACCTTGGTCCCTTTTCGAGTAACTCAGGAAAAGCATCCAACTTTGAATGAGTGTGTTTTTCTTTGATGTTTTTTTATTGTAAAAGCCTTATTTCTTTATGTAGAAGTATTTATAGTAAAGCACAAAGGAATAGTTTGAGTGGATCTTTCTTTCCAATAAAGTCATCCAGATAGATATAATGTAATGATATTATAAAGCACTTAAGAACAGTGGTAATCTTGAGGATAGATTGTACAGTAACAGGAAACGTGATGCATTAGATTTTCGTGAATGTTTTGAATTCTGGAGAGTAAAAACAGACAGACTGGTTATCTCCTCAGGCAGCCTTCCAGAAGAGGAAATAGAACAGTTGTGTTGGAACGTAAAACCTCATGCATGCTTCACACATGCGTTCTTGGACCAGCTGAATTGTAACACTGTCAAGACAACAGGATGGATAAGAAAATCAGCCTAAAGAAGGCATGGAAGCTAGACAGGGTAGCAGCAGATAAAGGAAGTAGTCAGAATCAGTGGACTAAAATCCTTGGAAGGAAACCAAATATTGGGAAAATTAAGACTTTAGGAAAATAAGATATGGAATATGTATTTATTTATAGGATAACCCTACATCAGTCTCTGGGTAAGGAATCATTAAAACCAATATAATATTACATTTAAAAAATAAATAGCAAATCAAAATCCTCATTCTGGGCTTAAGGTCCACTGAAGAAGAATGGGCTTAAGCCCCTCCCAAAATGCCAGAAGATCAGGTGCCATGTATATTTCTGAGGAGAAAATGTTTCACAGAACAATAGCTATAAAAAGACCTGACTTCTGATCTACACTTTGGGCTGGAATCTTTAGCAAATCCTCTTTAGATGATTGGGTGAATAGAATCATATTTAGTAGGACTCACCACACAGGGCTAAAGACTTATAAAAAAATTTTTTGATCTAATTGTGGAAAAGGCTCAAACAAAGAAAATGGAACAGGACAAAGCCGACTTTGGTTGATCTCAAAACAACGCTAAGCAGGATTAGTCGTAGTTAGTATTTTGATGGAAAATCAATAGAAAAATCCCAGTGTCCTATTTTCCCTCCGTGTTTTTAATTTTAAAAAAATCTTATTTTCTAGAATAGGCCTATTTTGGAACAGAAGACCAGTTTGGATACATAAATTTTAAATAATTCTGTATAAATATGATCTAAAGCATAATCTCTTCTCTCTCAAGTCCTAAAACTAGAAAAACTGACCAGAGTCATTCTATGAGGGAGATGAGCCACTTCTAAATATGGTGTGATAAACAAACAAACCAAATATTACATAATAAATAAATAAAACCCATTAAACAAATGAGTCATAAATATTACATATATTCATTTATTTGCTGGGGGAAATGATCTAAATTCAAAGGGGTTCACAAACTTTTCAGCAACACTAGAGGTACATCGATGGCAATAGAAAGGAACTTCATTAAAAATGTATCTGGTTATGAATTTTATAACTTTGGCAGAATATATGTATTAGAAAAAGGGAGCCTTTTATTTTCTATTTAAAATTTGGCTCTGAAGACTGAAGGATGTTAAATAATGTCCTGGTATTACTGGTGGAGGCAGGCTGAAAATTTCAGCCCATTTTTTTGTTTTAACTCTTTTCTTCTTTATAAAAGAAAAAAAAAGTGCAGCTGGAAATTAATACAGGTAGTCCTCGACTTATGATCACAATTGAGCCCTAAATTTCTATTGCAAAGCAAAACAGTTGTTAAGTGAGTTTTGCCCCATTTTGCAATCTCTCTTGCCCCAGTGCTTAAGTGAAACACTGCAGTTGTTAGATTAGAAATATGGTTGTAATGTGAATCTGACATTCTCATTGACCTCGCTTGTCAGAAGGTCTCAAAAGATGATCACATGATCCCAGTTGTCACAAATATGACCCCAGTTGCCAAGTGTCCGAATGGCCCATGTGACCAAAAGAATGCTGCAATGGTCATATGTGTGTAAAATGGTCATAAGTCACTTTTTTCAATGCCTTTGTAATTCCAAATGGTCACTAAATGAAAGGTTGTAAGTCAAGGACTACCTGTAATGTGCAGGCAAGTTTTGGCAATGGATCTTTGGGAGGCCCTCAAAAATTCATCCCATGAGTGAAAAGCTTTCCCAATCCCATAGTGAGGGAGTGAAAGAACGTGGGACAAATGCCACTGCTTCTCATTATTCAAACAAGTGAGGTGGAAGAGGGTGTCTGCTAAAGCAGGAGTTGCCAACCTTTTGGATCTCGGGGACCACCAAACTCATAATTTTAAATCCCGCAGACCAGAGACCCTGGGAAAATCCCAAAAAAAGTCTGCAGGAAAATTCCCTACCCAGTTTTCCTACCAATCAATCATTCTTTATTTGGGATTGTCTCCAGCTCCGTTCTTGGAGGGGGGGGGAAGGGAGAGAGAGAGACTTTCATGCAAGGAAAGCAGCAGAAAGAAGTCTTTCTTTCTCTCCTCCAAACTCCACCAGAAATGAGTCTTTGTGAAACTTGTATCTCCCAAACTCTGCCAGAAATGAGTCTTTGTGAGACTTGTCATGCTGGTGCAGCCTTTTGGAGAAGGATGCCTTGCAGGGTCTCAAAGACTCATTTCTGGTGGAGTTTGGGGGAGAGAAAGAAAGACTTTTGCTGCTTTCCTTGCATGCAGAACAAGAAAGAAACAAAAAGAAGCCCGGTGGCCAGGCCAGGTGCGTGGGCAAGTGGGGCAAGTTCCTCACCTCCACCCTTTTCCCCCTTCCCTCACTATCTTGTGTTGTTCACAATGCAAGCAATGCAAGTCTTGTGTTTCCGCGGGCCATTTGGTTTCCGCGGGCCCTTGTGTTCCCACGCAGCCTCGATTAATTGCTTTGGGGGTGACATTTCTTTGCAGACAACTAAAATTTTCTTGTGGACCATCAGTGGTCCCCAGCCCACTGGTTGGCGACCACTGTGTTAAAGCATATATGCATATGGACCAATAATGCCCATTCCTTGTTTATCTCACATAAAAATATCTGCAGATGGGTTTTTCCACATATAGTCAACAATGTTTTCTGTTGATGTTCTTAAATTCCTTCATGCTCTCAAATGAATTGATGAAAAGATGTTGTAGCGATAAAATGAGACTTAACTGTCACTCCGCCTGTATTATAGATTGTAGAATTATATTAAGAGGGTGTTTTGGGAATCATTCTAAGCAAATTGTTATCAACTCTTCCCCAGTCTAGCAGGGAACAATGAAAAATACACTGCAGGTATTCTTGAACAAAAGTGAAATGTTTTCAAAGACCAATTTTGCTTTGATAAACTGAAGGCATTGTGAGCTTAGAATTAATATTCAGTATGAACTTTACATTAGGGATATTAGATGCTTTCAGAACTTTTAAAGCTATTTGCAGAAGGTTTCATGTTCAGATAAGAAATTCTGGAGAGCCCAAGGCCACCTAGGGACTGGGATGACATATGTAGTATGTATGATTAATTTGCTAAAGAAATAGCAATTGAATTCACACAGCACACCAACACAAATTCAGATAAACCACATTATGGCTTAATGTCACATGTGGACCCAGCTAGTTGATTTTGCTAGATTAGCTGAAATAATGGTCTTAGATCCTACTGAGAGCTGGAAGAAATATACTATTTGCTACTTTGAGTCATGTTTTATTCAGAGAAATAGAGTCTTTATGTGGTACTGACTTCTGCAAATTAAATTGGATGTTGCCAGTTCTAATATCCATTCCCATCACAATTGACATTGGTTTGTCCCAGAGTTCGAGTAAATGTTGCAACCTTTTAAGGGTTTTAAGAATGTTATCAAAGACAAGGATTGTGTTTTGACTTTTTCTGATGTCTGAAACAAGCTAGTGCTCACAGGCCTTTTTGTTATTTATTATTGTTGTTATTGTTGTTGTTATTGTTATTATTTGCTGCTGATACTTTTTCTGTTATTAACATTGCTTTAATTTTGGTGATGCTTAGGTATCTGATGACGGGCAATATGCTTTGCTTTCTATACGGGAGGGATGTGATCCAGTGAACAGATTGTGGTACTGTAAACTAGAGAAGGAATCAAAAAATATAACAGGTAAGATCACTCCTTTTTAGATTTGCCAAACCTTTGCTTAGTTGCTTGATTTTAAAAATAACTGACCTATAGTAACCATTTGTTATATTGCAAATCAGCATTTAAGACATATCAATAACCAGAAAAATAGACAAAAACCATTAGCTGTTTTACTCACACATAATGCCAATGTTATGCTCTATGCAAAAGATCCCGTTCGTATTAAATGGACATTCAGATCTAACCTATTCCTCCCATCAGTCTATTAAATTGGGTTTCCTGTCCAGGTAGCTCTCAACTTACGACCACAACGAAGCCCCAAATTTATGGTTGCTACGTGAGAAATTTGTTAAGTGAGTTTTGCCCCATTTTATAACTTTTCTTGCCACATTTGCATCTTAAAATTAGTAATTTGGTTTTTAAATGAACCTGGTTTCTACATTGACTTTGCTTGTCAGAAGGTCACAAAAGGGACATGATCTGGGACGTGACAACAGTCATAAACGTGACTCAATTTTCAAACATCCGAATGTAAATCAGATGATGGCAGGGATGCTGCAATGGTCATAAGGGTGAAAAATGGTCATGTTGCTTTTTTTCAGTGCTTTTTTTCAGTCACTAAATGAACTGTTGTAAGTTGAGGACTACCTGTATAGCCTTTCTGCTCAAAAATTAAGAAACAGTATATCTCTCATTTCTTTTTCCTTTTTAATCAGTAGTAAACTGTATTCTTGAAAGTGGGATAGCAGTGGAGAATTTCCTTTGTTACACATGTCCTACAAAATCAAGACGAATGTGATGCCTGGGAATGTGAAAGAAAAAAATGTTCCTAATAGACTACAACTATGTAGGAAAATTCACACATCTATAGTCATATTGCTTTCATTGAACTACAGTACTCTGATTGTTATATAAATGAGTTATGATTCCAAAATTAGAATTTAAATCTGGATTTAAAATATTATATATATTTATCTTCTCTTCATGGAAATTACCTGTACTCTATTCATGGTAGTAACATATAGAATAGGCTTTCCCCTGATGACCTTCAAATATCTGTTGGAATACAGCTTCCTTTTTCAGGCAGCATGCTGGCTGGAGATAATGGAACAATAGCATCAGAATTATTATTGCATTGTACTCTGCTATTTCATTTTGTAAACTTAGTTACATTCTTTATTGAACTGATAAAACCACATGGCGAAAAGTGCACTTGCAGACTAATATTGAAAAGACAGTCACAGTCTGTTGATGTATGATGTATGATATATAACCACCGAGTCTTAATTACTTACTGGTGGTTTTGGAAGATTAATTTGCGTTCATTCTGAGCACAGTTCCAACCTTAACAAATGGACTTCATAAGGGAAACATGTGGGAAGAGGATGTAGTCTAATATTCTTGTCATTTCTCAAGCTGTCTGTTTTTGAAATAGAGCTTTAAAATTCAGATTAAAAATAAGGTTCATTTCTATATGTCATGCACTTGCTTGCTGGGAAAATTGGCTCTCGAGTTTTAATTTATTTGTCCTCTTTATAGTTTCCCTGTCTGGTGTGATAAGCTTTTATTCTCAAGATTCTGAAAATCTTAGTCTTTCTGTTGTGCATGCCAGCTGTTGTCGGATATCTCTTTTTTCTTGTGGGTTTTTCAAATTAAAAGTATAATCTTAATAGGAAGTCACGTGGCTTGGTGGACTGTGGCAAAGTAACAGAACAGCATAGTCATTTATATAATAGTTGAATAAAGAATCAAATTCACCTATGTCTGATTTTAAAAATTGGAAAGAGGCTCCGAGCGTTAAGATTACAGTTAAGATGAATTTCCATTAACTCTTACAGTAGTCATTCAAAATGTTTATTACAAAGACCAATGCAATTAAAAATACTCAAAGAATAATTAAAAGTTCTAGAATAGAGTAATAAATAAAAAAGCTATATTAAAATCATAATTTGGTGTCCTATCTGTCAGTTGTTTGTTCACAAGAATATAGCCTAAGCCAGGAGTGTCAAATTGGGTGGCCCCCAGGCCTGATGCAGGCCACGCCCACCCCAACTCCACGAATGGGAAAAATATCACGAAACGTCACGTGACGGCAACATAACACTGCTAGTTTTGACACCTGTGGCTTAAGCTATATAATATATTAGTCCTTAAATTGTGAATACCTATAGTCATTAGATACTAAAGTGCAACAGTGATAATATCAAAATATTTGGTGCATTATGTAAAATATATTATTATATAAAATTATATAATAATTATAAAAATTATGTAAAATAGCTATAATGGTTTATTCATTGGGTTCCAACTAATTCTTAGTGCTGCTGTGCAGAATCCAGTTACCTGCACTATGACTGCAATCTGTTCATCTTTAAGCAGCCACGAAAAATAAATGGTGTCAGAATGGCCAGGATAGCTATTATCAGGAAAGCTCTTAAAGCAAAATTAATAACTTACAGTATATAAATTATGTTTTATATTTATAAAACTTAATAACTTATATTTTACAAAATAATTGCATGCTACTTATCTTTGTCTTCCATGGCAATAAATATCTTTCAAAACTTATCATTTTTAGAAAAGAAGGTTTTCTTATGGCATTATTTCAAAAAATCATATCAGTTGAAGTAAAAAGCCTGACAGGTGATAGAAGGAGTGTTTGAGGGCATCTTGGTACCCATATTGCTGCCTGTACAGTATATCAAACAGCATCTGCTCAAGTTTTTTCAAAGTTGATGTCAAAGAGAAAGGATTGTATCAGTGGCAGCTTGGAATAATACATCAGCACAAACAGTTGAACTAATTTTAGGCATTCTCTAAATGCCTTTTTTCTACTTCCTCTGAACACATATAGAAAAAGTTTCTAGAAAAAGTACAGAGAAGAGCAACCAGGATGATTAGGGGGCTGGAGGCTAAAACATAAATGAACGGTTGCAGGAACTGGGCTCAGCTAGTCTTGTAAAGAGAAGGACCAGGGGAGACATGATAGCAGTCTTCCAATATTTGAGGGGCTGCCACAGGGAGGAAGGCATCAAGCTATTGTCTAAAGCACCTGTAGGCCAGATAAGGAATAATGGATGGAAACTGAACAAGGAGAGATTTAACCTGAAAACAAGGAGAAATTTTCTGACAGTGAGAACAATCAACCAATGGAACAACTTGCCCTCGGAAGTTGTGGGAGCGCCATCACTTGAGACTTTCAAGAAGAGATTGGACTGCCATTTGTCAGAAATGGTGTAGGTCACTTGGGCAGGGAGTTGGACTAGATGACTACAAGGTCCCTTCCGACTCTGATTATCTGTTATCTGTTACATCTGATTGCTGTATCTTTACTGTTTTTATGATATATTTTTAGCAATAGATGCTATTCCTAGATGGCAGTTTCTACACCTTTGTGTTCATTGTGTTTGTTGTACGTTTGGTAATAATACAAGCTGTTTTCCCTCTTGTTATCCTTCCAGTGAATGCTCATTCTGTTTGATTGCTGACAGTCTCTTGGATTTCTATTCAGTCTCTATTGACACTCTGATAATATCTTGGTTTCTTTATCACTACATTGAAACAGTAATTTGGCAAATTTCAGTGTTACCTGGGAAACCATTTCTGCTGTTTAATAATGTTCCCTCTCTGCTTAATTCTGTGAAAGATTGTCCTTCTCTTTTTCCAAGATTCCCCATTGTGTTCCTTTTTGTTTAGCAGAAGGAGAAATGTGTAATGCCTATACATTCTAGCACATAATCCAAGTTGCAGCACTTATGGCTACCTACTTAACTCAAATAGAGAAGCAACTTAGAACCAAGGAGAAATTTCCTGACAGTGAGGACAATTAACCAGTGGAACAGCTTGCCTTCAGAAGTTTTTAAGAAGAGATTGGTCAGCCAACTGTGAAATGATGTAGGTCTCCTGCTTGGATGGCAGGATCTCCGGAGTCCTTCCTACTCTATTGTTCTGTTCTGTTATTATTTTATTCTTTCTGTGATCGTGTGTATCTATTCCGTTAAGCCCAATGAAAGTCCAAAGTGATATAGGATCTCCTGCCATGGCCAGGGCGTTAAATAGAAGACGCCTGAGGTCCCTTCTAGCCTATTATTCTATGTTCTATATTCAATGGCTAGCAGGATAGCCATGGAAAAGGTACAATTTCATTAAGGAATATTGAAAACATGGAAATCCTATGGATCTCATTTTCTGGCCAGTTTGGGAAGCTTCACCACTAAGCCATCATTTGTTCAATAAACATTCAATATATGGGTTGAATAAATAAGGGAAGCCTATACAGCTTTGTCATACTGCTTTGCCAGTCTGGAACCAGGCGGTTTCTCCATTTTCTGCCTATACTATGGCTTCCTTACTTGAGGCTTCTAATGAACACAATTAGATGCCACAATTTGTTGTGATCACAAGCCTGTCTGTAATCAGAAAAACTTTTTCATATTCTTCATATTCTTTTTTCATATTCTGTGATTATTATTTTTTTGAATTAGCAGTTAGAAATAATGTCTCATGTTCCTCAGCCAACTTGAACATCTCGCATCTTTTTTCCATGTAGGGCTCCAATCTGTGTTGGATGATCTGAAGCAATATTTTTCTGGCATGTGAAATTAAGGTTATTGGACAATAATTTGCACACTCTCCTAAATCTTTTTTTTTTGTAATGTAGATTGACCTCTTCCAATCTGTTTGCTACTATGTTATTTTCCAGATTTCCTGGCATAGCTTAATTAGACTTTTCATTGATTCTTTTTCTGTAGCTTCCAATACTTCTGTAGGTTTTCCATCAGTTCTTGTAGACTTTCTGTAATGACCAGAGCACTGATCTAATTTCATCTTGTAGAACTAAGTACAAACTTCTTGAAAGTAAGAATATTGGATGTTGACATTTCTACTGTACAGTGTTTCAGTATATTGCTTCTTCCTAACACTGACTAACTCCCTTAACAATTGGCATGCTGTGATATTGCTGTATTCTTCATGAAATTGTCCTCTGTAAAGGCTGTCCAAGATTGTAATAGTCACAGCATCTTGTGCAAGTGGCTTCCCTACTTTAGTGGTATGCTATAGAGAAAATACTTTTAAATGTTTTGAATCTTGCGTTGTTCAGTTACATTAAATTAAATACACTAGAAGAGACAATAGAAATTGTGACATCTGAAGCCATTGCTTGAGACAGTGAATTATTTCAATTAAGCAAAGTTTAGTAAGATTCTAAAGAAGCAAAAAGAATGTACTGATATTAAACGTGTTGGAAATCTATCTGCAGCCAAATAATTGCTTATTGTCTTGGTGTAAATTGGAATTGTATTATGGGCTGCAGTGGAAAAGTTTGGTAATGTACATAAATGTGAAAATAATGATTCTTGAGTGTAGAAGAATGAAGGAGATAATAAACAAGCTCATAATAAACTCATTTCTGCTTCACAGCATCATTTTTTGGATGATTATCTGAATGCAATCATCATTCTCCAGTTTGAACGTTGGCTTTCTTGTCCAAACAGTTTGAAACAATTAAGAAATTTGCTGTCATGCATGTCTTGATGAGTTTTGTAAAAGGCTGATTGACAGTTTTAAACTGATTTTTGCTTTGACATATTTGGCTGTATTTGTACTAATTTACATGTTCCATATTTATTAATTTGTAGTGGAATATTAGAAGGTGATGGATGATTGAGTTTTTCTCGGCTCGTTCTATCTTTCATACTTGTTTAGGCTTGTGTATATCTGGTTGACTGGAACATTTGCCACACAAATGAACAATGCAGTATAATTTTATAGATATCTGAGCAAATGTAAATATATTCTACAGTATGACAACCGGTGTTAACTGGAATATACAGAGATTTCAATAGTTTGGATACAGAAGAAAAAATGTCTACATCAGTGTTTTTTAAAACTTTGTGTACCTAGGACCTCTTCCCATTTTTAATGCTGCAACAGTCATAAGTGTGAAAAATGGACATCAGAAACTTTTTTCAGTGCCATTTCAAATAATCACTAAACAAATGCTTATAATTCAAAGAGTAGCTGTATTATATTCTTTCAGTCTTATTCCCTGAATATTTTAAAGTTATGCTTCTAGAACTTTGAGAATTAAAAATACTTTTTGTGAATCTCAAGGAATGGGCAAAACAGATTTTGAGGTTGAAATGTGCAGTCAGATTACTGTAAATACAAAACAGTTGAGGGCACTCTTTCCTTGGATAAATTCACGTGCATATCTAGAGATGTATCATGTTAATGCCAAGAAAAGTTCTTTATATTTTTCTAATGATTTCTCACTTTTTATTACTGCCTTGCTGCATTTACTGATTCATACAACAAATATTTTAATTGGTTTATTATGTTTTTCCATCAACTTAGTATTTTTTATTTGTAGTACTAAAGGCATCTGGGTATATTTTAGATTTTTTAAAAATCAATCCTCTATTATATTTTTTAAAAAACCAAGCCAATTGTTCTTTTATGGTTTCCAAGATTAACTTTACCTTTATTTTAGCTACTTGGTTTAGCTACCTTACCTGTTAACTGATTACTATGTTTTGACATGCTATTTTATTCTGTGTTATATGAAGCTAGTTTTGTGGGCAGATATGAGGATTTTTAAATTGAAATGCAAAGCTTCAATCCTTTAAAAAACAACTAGTTTAAGAACTGTTTATTTCCTATTTTGTAACAAAATCTCTTAATAAAATTGAATAAAATTCATAAAATTGTTTATGTTTGAATCTTGCATAAATTTGCATAGATATATTCTTATCTCTTGTATAGGTAAACTTGTATATATCTTGATAACAGTTTTTTACTGTTAAAATGCTGATAATATGTTTGTTAGCATTTTTTTTTCTAAATTATATGAACATTGCAGTTAACCTGATAGTTAATTATAGAAAAATGTGAGTCTAAAGAAAACCCTTTCAAAGAAACATTTATATCTCTTGCAAAATCAGTTTTTAATTCAGAAATAAATGTATATTTTATCTTAATGCAAATTATATCTCTTTTTTATCTTTACTATCCAAATGCACAAACTCTTCATTGTAGTGATAAAACCTTTTAAAATTCATAACAAATACTGGTTCGATGACATAATTTTGATCATTAAATGTTAAGTTGTGGTTTAGGTTGAGATCCTAAATTCATTTATAAGAAATAGATACTACACTTGGTAAACAAAGATAATCTCTAGTCTAGGGAAAAGAAGTGACATAATAGCAACATTCCAATATTTGAGGAGTTGCCATAAAGAGGAGAAATCAATATATTTTCCAAAGCTCCAGAAGACAAGAGAAGAAACAATGGGTAGAAACTAATCAAGGGAGAGAAGTAACCTATAACTAAGGAGAAATTTCCTAATAGCGAGAACCATTAGTGAACGGCTTTCCTTCAAAAGTTGTACGTGCTCCAACATTGTAGACTTTTAAGAAGAGACTGGTTAGCCACTTGTCTGAATGGTTTAGGGTCTGCTGCTTGAGCAGGAGGTTGGATTAAAAGACCTCCAAGGTGCTTTCCAACTCTGTTATTCTGTTAAATTCTGTCAAATAATATTATGGTACACTGCATTAATTTTTATTATAGTATATTTTGTTGCAGATTATGAGGTATAATTGTACAGTGTATCACAGAGAAGAGAAAAGTGAAAATTAGTTGTGCTTCAAGAACAATGAAATAGGCATATCCAGGGGTGGGATTCTACCAGTTTGCACCTATTTGCTAGAACCATTTGTTAACATTCTAAGCAGTTGGGAGAAGCGGTTGTTAGAAGAAATTACTGGCCTAATCCTGTAAGAAAGGCAGGAGGGAAACATTCTGGTGTTGCTTACAGAAACTGCCTCTCTATTACATTCTTGGCAGGACTAGACTTCCTGTCTCTGGAACTTCTCTGGAGTTTTTTTCCCCTCCTTAGTGGTACTTTGCTTGTGTGGAGTGACTATTCAAAGTTACAATGGCACTGAACAAAGTGACTTATGACCATTTTTCACACTTATGATTGTTGCAGCATCCCCACAGTTATGAGAAGCCAGGCGAGGAGATGCATGCCTTGATGTGAGTGATATTGAGTTGGCCACACCCAGCCAATAACATGACCACCAAGCCATGTCCATCCAGTCACATGACCACCAAGCCACATCCACCACCTAAGCCACACCCACAGAACCAGTTGTTAAAAAATTTGAATCCCACCCCTGGGCATATCCATTATAAATCAGGGAATTTCCTAAACAATTTAAGTTAGAAGATCAGAAGGTTTTCTGTCACAGTAAAATTATCTTCCAGAAATGTAAGCAAACTTGTACTCAGGTGGTAGTCCTGCTTAGAATAAATTAGCTAAAAAAAATTTTTTTAAGTGGGATTGAAGAAATAAAATTTGACAAGATTATCTGAAGCCTTACATGGACCCCAAAACAGTTCTTCAAACTGTGATTTGATAGTCATTTTGGGAGTAACAAGTATTCATCTTAATGTGGCTTAACCCTATTTAAAACTGTATATTTGATGTAAGACTTAAGACTTGCTATAATCTTCTTAAAAAATTGAATTGAAAGAAAACCTGCCAATCCAAAGTGACATGTCATTTGAAACTCTTGACCATGTTCTGATATGATTAATACTGTATGTTCAACTATTCAGCTAAAAGGTATGTCCATATGGAATCTTGATTTCATAATCAACAAAATCTTCATAATTCAAATGTACCTTTCCTCAGGAGTAACTTGCAGTTATGGCATTTGTAAATAACCTCATATGGAGTGTAAAAGACATTTTATAATTTACCAACTTTGCATATATCTTTTAGAGTAAATTTCTTTATTATCTTAATATAGGTCTTTTGCAATGGGTGAAACTGATAGACAACTTTGATGCCGAATATGAGTATGTCACCAATGAGGGAATAACCTTCACCTTCAAGACAAACCGTCTTGCTCCAAACTATCGATTAATTAACATTGATTTTACTGAACCTGAGGAATCCAAATGGAAAGTCCTGATTCCTGAGCATGGAAAAGATGTTCTAGGTAAGATTATTTAAGTTATATATTTCAGCAACAACAACAGTAGAATATAATCCATGATACAAGAAGATAGCACTATTATAACTATGGAGAGCTATACATTATTCATATTAATTAAAGCAAAGGTCAACTTAAGAAACTTTTGAGAGGCAAATATCATAATTGTACTTTTCCATTTTTATGAAGCTATGATTGCTGTATGACTCACAAATGAGTAATACACAATGATAGTATTCTCCCCCCTATTTTTTTTTAATGAATAGCTGAGGCTGTTTGAGGGATGTGATGGTTTAAAAATATATCCTTGCAATGTAATAGTTCAGGAAGATATATTTGAATAAGTATATTCTAAACATGATGATAGATGTTTGTCATGGTGCATATTGATCTTTTTTAACTTAGAAATTAACTCTTCTAAATACAATGGGATGGTGTCCATTCAGATATTTTTAAACATATGTTAAACATGTACTGTCGCCAGGTACTATCACCATTAACAATATGATGTAACTTCAAAATTAATCATTGTAATAATAAACATTTGATCATGTTTAAGGAATCTTAATAAGGAAATTATCTTGATCCTAAAAGGCCAACCTGCTTTTGTGTCACAATACTTTAACCCATTTAGTCATTTACAAAATTTGATCTGAGAAGATATAATTATAGCTGAAAGCAGTTAATAATGCATTGCTGTAAAATCTTAGCAGTCAAGTGAATTTTTGATTCTGCCTGATATAACAATGACATAGTAATGAAATGCTTTATACAAAATCAAGATATGTGACAGAAAGCTTAAATGATCACTTAGCATAAGTGACTCATTGCTCTGGTAACAAAAAATGGGTTTACATTCAAATTCCTGATAATATTATAATTCACATTTATATTCTTAATCCAACATAAACTTTAGAAGTTTATGGCCGTGAAGGAGTGTATTAAACCCTCTACATTATATCATAATTCCAAAAGCTTCCAAAACAGGATAGATAGGAGGGCTTTACCTTGAACCCAAAGTAACAGGTATTAAATATGGGACTTTCTTTCTGAAAACAAAGTGCTCTGACACTGATAGATGTTGTATTTTGCTACAGTCGTGTGTCCACTTTTCCATCACAGGTATTGGTATATGTATGATTGGGTTTGTGGTGTGTGGGCTTTTTTTCCCCCCTGTTCCTGCAAAATGTTGCTGCCAGACTACATAACAAAATATGCACAGTAATGATGCTGTATAGTCTGGCAACAAAATGTCTGCAGGGAGACCACCTAGCCTAAAAAACAGAAAAATACCCAACAATTCAACTATGAGTTACATACATTCTCTGTTATTGGCATCTGTGATTTCCTGGATTTTATGAGATACAGTTCCTATCTCATTCTCTATCTCTTTGTACATAGGGATGTTTTAAAGATGACTTGTAAGGTAGAGCAATCATATTTGTCCCTTTGATAGCTATAATGATTTCTGCTACTTGGGAGTATTGAGTGCCTTATAAGCAAAAAGGTAGTATTTACTCATAGAAATAAACCCTGTTGCCTAAATTCCCTGTTTAATAGAATTTGAGGCTCTTTAAAGCATGCCCCCTTTTCATCAACTCACTAGAGTTTGCCAAATAAAAATCAAGGTGTATCAAAGTAAGATAAGAATCAGGACATGGATATTTGTAATACTTAAAATGGAAAGTATTGGGGAGCAGAATGATAGAAGACAGAATGGAATAAGAAGTAACATATAAAATGCAAAGAATGGTTCCATCAAGTAGGCAGGCAGGCAGGCAGGCAGACAAAAAATTGACATAAGACTTTTCTTCTCTTCCTTGAATTCCCAACTACCAATTCCCGTTGTCACAAGACTATCATCCCTCCCATGCCTTCTCTGATTTAATCAAGGAGGGGGCTTCCCTCCTGGCAGTTGTCATTTTGAGATGATCTTGTTACAGAAGGAAATAAGGGCATATTTACTAACCTGCTCACTTGTTGCAAGAAGTGTAAGAATGCAGGAGAAGCAGCATTTCCTTCTCTAATTTCCCTTCCCAGCTATTTTGCTTCATTCTGTCCATTAAAAGTGACAGGGAAAATTCATATAGGTTATCATTGGGAAGCAGATTGAAAGCTCATGATGAGGCCTTGATTAGACAGTTTTGTTAAGAACAACATGGAGGGCCAATTTGCCATATATTGGCTTGAAAGCAAACACTGAGCAAATTCTTAAATGTGCTTGCTGGCATAAAGCCGAAATCTTTTTAGGAATCTGATGATCTTTTAGGATCCTAATGACACATAGAGGAAAGTTAAGTTCTTTCTGTGAAACATATTAAAGTCATCAATTTTTCTAAAAACTAATACATTTTCTTGCAAACACATACTGAAAATATGGCAGCTGTTTTTCTTTCATCTTTACAGAATGGGTGGCGTGTGTTAGATCCAACTTCTTAGTTTTGTGTTACCTGCATGATGTGAAAAATGTCCTACAACTTCATGACTTGGCAACTGGTGCCCATCTCAAAACACTTCCATTAGATGTTGGCAGCATTGTTGGATATAGTGGACAAAAGAAGGATAGTGAAATATTTTATCAATTTACTTCCTTCTTATCACCAGGTAAGTGTAGCTTCTTTTGCATATTGGTTGTTTTCTTTTCACAGGTATGAATGACTGTAAAGTAATTGCACACCTGTACTGTGATTAGTGTTTTTGTATTTTGCAACATTACATTGTTTGGAAAGAATTTTCAAAAATAGATCTTTCTGTGTATACATATATGTATGTGTATATATGTATATTTGTTTTTTTAAGTTATTGCAGGTACTTACATGAATGCAGTTCAGCTTCCTTCGGGTATTATCCCACGTCATTGTAGTGCTTTTAAAGTTGGAGCAACGTTTCAGCAACTTTAAAAGCACTACAATGACGTGGGATAATACCCGAAGGAAGCTGAACTGCATTCATATATGTATATGTATATATACATATGTGTGTGTGTGTGTGTATACATACATACATACATACATACATACATACATACATACATACATACATACATACATATATATATGCTGTTCAGCTTCCTTCGGGTATTATCCCTCGTCATTATAGTTCTGTTAAAGTTGTAGCAACGTTTCAGCAGAATCTCATCTGCCATCCTCAGGCTTCTGTATAGAGTTAGTTCCTGGTTTCAAATTTGAGATATATATATGTTTTTTTAAGCTTTCGCGGGTACTTACATGTGTGTTGTTCAGCTTCCTTCGAGTATTATCCCACGTCATTGTAGTGCTTTCAAAGTTGGAGCAACGTTTCGGCAGAATCTCATCTGCCATCATCAGGCTTCTGTATCATGTTTGTCTGTGAGTCAGACTTTTACAGTTGTTTCAGTTTTAAATTTGGGGCTAGCCTACTGCTGTGCCAGAATCGTTTTTTCTTCATCCTGATTGGTTGGGAGTCTTGGTCTGTGTTTATTGGTCTTGGAGTTTGCTGTGTTCTTCTTGATTGGTGTTTCTAATATCTTCTGTCTGTTTTATGGCTTTTTTTTCGTCTTGATTGGCTGGCAACATTGTGTTCCTGTATTGGAGGCTTTTAGTGCAGCTTGGCTCCGAGTAAATGGTCGGCTATCATTTATTAGGAAGCCAGGTTTCATCTGGGTGCCTGGTTGGGGTGTGTTTGAGCTGAAGATACCAGGGGGAGTCTGTTTGTGCCCAGGTGTTTGCCTGGCTTGTGGTGTGGAGATCTTTCTACTTGTGAATGCAGGCTTCCAAATAATTGACAGTCTGGTGGAATCATCTCTTCTATTCATGCTTTCAAGTCTTTTTTTCAATCTCTATGGCTTCTCTGATGATTCTGTAGCTGGGGTTTTCTAAAATGGCTAGGGTTTTGGTGCCATTGAAGTTGATGCTATGACCTGTGGCTTTCATGTGTTGGACGAGTGAGAAAATGTGTTCCAGCTTTTTTACTGCATTTTTGTGTTCATCCAGGCGGGTACTTATTCTTCTATTGGTCTGTCCAATGTATGTGGCCGGGCATGATGCACAGGGGACTTCGTATATGCCTTGGTTTTCCAGGTCAATTTTATCTTTGGGGTTTCGAAGGATGGCTGCTATTTTTCTGTCTGTTTTGAAGGCAGTCCTGATGTGATGCCTGTGTAGTATCTTACTGATTTTGCCTGTAGTACCTCTTATGTAGAGCAGGACAGCTGTTCCATAGGTCTGTTCATCTTCTAGGTCTCCATTATGCTTCATTGTGTTTTTGTGGATGAAGCCGGTGATTTTGCTTTTGTGGAAGCCGTTGGCTGTCAGTACTTTGGTCAGGGTGCATAGTTCAGTCTTTATGTGTGTCTTGTCTGCCAGGCGTTTGGTTTTGGCAATTAGTGTTTTGGCCATGGAGTTTATCTGTGCTGGGTGATGGTGGGATTGGGCGTTGAGGTAGCGGTTGGTGTGTGTTTTCTTCTAGTATACGGTGTGTCCTAGTGTGCCATCTGTTTTTTTGTAGATTACATCTAGGAATGGTAGTTCTTTGTTTGTTTCCCTTTCCATGGTGAATTTGATTTTGGGGTGTGTGCTGTTTAGGTGTGTTAGGAAATTGTTTAGGTTTTCTTTTCCATGGGGCCAAATCACAAATGTGTCATCGATGTATCTTAACCATAGTTGGGCTTGTGGGTGGCATTAGCCAGGGCTCTGGATTCAAATTCTTCCATGAACAGGTTTGCAATGACGGGTGACAGTGGTGATCCCATAGGGACACCTTCAATTTGCTTCTATCTTTGTCCTTTGTATATGAAATATGTGTTGGTTAAGCAGTGTTCTGTTAGGATAAATATATATATGTATGTATGTATGTATGTATGTATATATATATATATATATATATATATATATATATATATATATATATGGTATTCAGCTTTGTTTGGGCATTTTCCCACCTCATCACAGTTGTGCTTTTAAAGTTGTAGCAACATTTCGGCAGAATCTCATCTGCCATCATCAGGCTTCTGTATTGTGTTCATCTGTTCGTCTACAGAAGCCTGATGATGGCAGATGAGACCCTGTCGAAACGTTGCTACAACTTTAAAAGCACTACAATGATGTGGGATAATACCTGAAGGAAGCTGAATAGCACACATGTAAGTACCCGCCATAACTTAAAAAAACATATATGTGTGTGTGTGTGTGTGTGTGTGTGTGTGTGTGTGTAAATAGCATGTCATGGAAAAGTATTTCCCCTGTGCTGTAGAAATAAGTGAATTAGTATTTCCCAACTGTCTTCTACATAAGAAGCAAGTGTACATTTGCATAGCCTGACAATTACCATGTTCTTAGCTACATAACAAACATAAAGATAATATGGATCTAACTTTTATCATTACGAAAACTACATGTTGGCTTTTCAAAGCTCAGTAATTACCAATAACTACAACAGGATTCCTTTACAGTATAATTTGCAGATTAATTATTATGTTGAAGGAGTGACGAACTCATAGCATGAAAATTACATTCCTGCCGGTTTTTGTGTAGCAGTTGGACAATAAATTTGTTTCCTGTTGATAACCTTCAGCTAGAGACCTACCTTCTTGTCTGCATAAAAGACAGAAAGGGACGTCAGAAAACTGTATTTAGCTGAATATGGTGGGGTTGGAAATATTTTAAATGTAGAATTTCCTCCTTCCCCACGGCTAAGTTGTGCACTATTTCATTTCAGCACTTGAAGAAGAAAGTTATTACAGAATGTTTTCTGTTG
Organism: Laticauda colubrina; assembly: GCA_015471245.1. Classification (NCBI taxonomy): domain Eukaryota; kingdom Metazoa; phylum Chordata; class Lepidosauria; order Squamata; family Elapidae; genus Laticauda; species Laticauda colubrina. The sequence goes on along the minus strand of BLBF01000007.1, from coordinate 56,718,499 downwards.
GAAAATTAAGGGTTATGCTTCTATTCCTGTGCATTTTAAAAACTGAGTTATATTAATGAACGATTTTATTTCAGAGATCCTTCTTTTTACACTCTGGTTTTCTTGATGGAAAGGGAGGATTATTAACTTCATTGATTGTTTGATTATATACCATCAAGTCATTTTCAACTCCTAGCAATGCCACAGATATTCTCTGTGCCCAAGCTGTTTTTCCATTTCTTCCAATGGTGCACTCATCACCTCTGTAACTTGAGTTTATTCACCTCACTTCTAGTCATCCTCTTCTTCTATTTCCTTCTACTTTTCCCAGCATTAGTCTTTTCCATAGAACTGGGTCTTTGCATAACGTGTCCAAAGCATGTTAATTTGAGTCTGGTCTGAGACTGATTGAGCTAAGAAAAAAATGACTGACCGAAAATCATCCAGCTGGCTTTCATGACTATGTGAGACTTAAACTCACAGTCTTCTGCCTTCTAGCCTGGTGCTTTAACCATTAGACCATACTGGCTCTCAAACAAAAGAACAAAGGGTGAATTTGAAGTTGTGACCTGCATTGTATATGGTCTAATAATGAGGAACACATTCTCAAGTAAGAATGGATTTTCCTGCAAGTAAGGTTAAAGGTCAGAAATAAGCTGGTAGCACCTTTTCTGATTAACAATTTTATTAACACCTAAGCTTTTGTTAATTGCAAAACATTTCCTCATATTCATAGAAATCTTCATATTCATCAAAAGCCACAAAACTAATATATCTGCCCCTCCCAATTTAAATTATACCTTAATCTAGGTCTATCAGATGTTGGAAAAGGTATGACTAGCCTCCTTCTGCTTTTTAGCTACCATAAGCTATCATGGTTCCCCTCTTAGAACACCTAGTATAGTTATTCTTGTTTTTATAATTTAGTCACCTGTTACATGCTGTTTGTTCTCATGGTTAAAAATCAATATGAGGCAATAATTAATAAAATCTACTTTCCTTAAGTGTAGCCTTAGATTCTCCTAAAATGTTATACACTCTTTTAAAAAATTCTGCATTTTTGGCCTCCATCATGAAACATTATTGATTGGATGGAATCTTTTTGTTTTCTGTAATAATATCAAAAAGAAGAAACTTTACAGTAGCTATAATTTTATAAATTGTGAGAAAAAAGAGTAATGTATTTCTTCTTTCAGAAAAAATATCTGAAGTTCTATATATATACTTTATGAACATGCTTTATCTTGTTCAAATTATTTTATACTGGATTATTTTTGTATTGAAAGAAAATAAAGATGTTTCCCTGAGCCCTGGAAAGCTCCATACTGTTCTTTAGTCTGATTTTATTATATCCTGAAAAACAACATACCAATTTTTCTTAATTGTGACAATTAGGGTAACCAATCTGAAGCCTTATTAAGTTGCAGTGATTATCAGAGGGAAAATTAACATATATCTACATTGCTGAATTGGAATTAAAATTGCTTTGTTTGGACTGTATAAACTATAATATAACCATATAATTTATGTCAGCATTTCAATAATATTTGAAATGAAGTGCTCTTAGAATAATTGTTTCTTCTTTCTGATCTAGAAGAAACCTAAGGTAGATTTTTTGTATTGTACAGTAGGAACATAGCATGTGACTTTCTTCTTATATTTTACCGTATATACTCGCATATAAGCCGACTTTAGAATGCTCTTTTTTTTTTTTTTCAAAATTTGGGGGTCGGCTTATACGCGCATAAATCTGATTTAGCGATGGCAATGCCTCGATTTGAGCCAGAGCAGCGACTTAGCGTGGCGGCTTCCCGCGATGAGACTCTTGGCTCTCGCACTCTCTGTCAGCTGGCCCTTAGCAGCCCTCGCGTCAAGGAAAACGTGCGCGATGGCGGGCAGCGACTTAGCGTGGCGGCTTCCCACGATGAGAGTCTTGGCTCTCACACTCCCTGTCAGCTGGCCCTTAGCAGCCCTCGCCTCAAGGAAAACACGTGCGAAGTCGGGCAGCGACTTAGCGTGGCGGCTTCCCATGATGAAAGTCTTGGCTCCTGCACTCCCTGTCAGCTGGCCCTTAGCAGCCCTCGCCTCAAGGAAAACGCGCACGAAAATCGGCCATTTTTCTCCCTGGATGGACGATGAGCCGCAACTTTTACCCTGCCGACTTTTCCTTCTGGGCTTCACTTCTGCTGTTCAGGGAAGTCACGCCCAAAGCCCTGTCCTCCCAGAATCTTTCTGACGGTGAGCCTTGACAATGAGATCAGGGGTTGAACACCATGATATTTGGGGGTCGGCTTATATGCGAGTTTTTGCAAAACTCCTCATTTTGGGGTAGTTTTTTAAGGGTTGGCTTATATGCGAGATCGGCTTATATGCGAGTATATACGGTATATCCTTCCTTCTGTCCTCAGCTGGATAGGTGTCCAACTGCAAACCTGAAATAAACTTTCAAAACAGGAAAAACCATAAAACATATTTATCAAGTTTTCTTATTTTGCTTTTGCAAGCTCATAGCAGCAAACCAGAAGAAACTAGGTTAAGTTTCCCATTCTAGAGAGGTTATGCCTAAAGATCTAGGACAACTTGCCATGGCCAACTTGCTGTGGGACAACTCGAGTTACACTAATGTTGAAGAAATTGTAGAACAGAATCATTTAAAAAAGGAGGGAAAAAGAAGGAACAAAATGAAATGTGAATAACAAAAATTAAAATATTTTTTATATTATTTTAAATAATTAGATTGAATTGTTAAATTGTCCTATGGCAAGTTTTCTTGCAACAAGGTGGCCAAGGCAAGTTGACATGAAACACCTATTTGAAGATGGTATGGGTAATGCATACCTAAAGTAGTACCGGTAACAGAAAATAAAGTCTTCCAAACGCTTAACCTTGAAGCAATGATTCACTATTTAGAAATTCCAAAAGATTTAGCAGATTCAACTTCTACAGATGTTTGTAGAAATTTTCAGTCATCCAGGTCATGGTTGTCCCATAGGTGCTTTTTCTGGAGGCAACTGGGCTTCCTTGTTTTTTCTTTGAAGACATTTCACTTCTCATCCAAGAAGCTTCTTCAGTTCTAACAGGACAGTGGGAAATGGAAAGATTTATATTCCTTGCAGACAGCTGGTAATTTGCATCCATTCTATTCTGTCATCCAGGTCATGGTTGTCTCAAAGGTGCTTTTTCTGGACACAACGAGACTTGATACTTAAACACAGATGTAAATTTCTATAGATGTTTACATCTGTATTCTGCCTCTATCATCTTCTCTTTTTCACTGACTTTCCACTTGATCAAATTGATCAATAAGACCTTGGATAAATAATACATATCTTGCTTTTCTTATCTGCTCAATGGTTGTCTTATTTTAGTTTTCTTTGCTTCCTAATTTGTACATTTAGGCATTGTACATGTGCCATCTAACTTGATTGAATCAATAAGATTTCTTTAAGAAAATGTAATTTTATGATGAGGGCAGGTCCATTCTGAAATTCATTGTTTCCCCTCTTTGCCACACAAACACACCCCAGATACAAATTCTTCCTTGGTTATCAGCCTGAGTTGTTCAATTTAAATCCAATAATAGCAGTGCAATCATAATAATTTAATTTTGTTTTGTTTATTTGTTCTATCCAAAAGAAATTGGAGATTAGCTCCATCATTTGGTGGAATTAAGGGGACATTGAGATATAAATAATGAGAGAGAAGCTATAGACTGATCTAAAAGAGAATTATCTGGAAATAGGGATTGTTTTCTCATTATGTCCTTAAGAGAGTAAGAAAATATATTGCTACCATACAAAAAGAGGTCATCTGTAAGTGGAAGGAGTATACGTTAATGGTGAACATGTCAAAGCATATAGCTTCATTTGAGATGTTTGAATCCATTATTGTCTAGAGCATTCCATGTGAAACATTGCATATAAATAAGTCTAGTTGTGAATTTAGTTTTTATTAAAGGAAATATAGCTGCAAACATTGTCTTTATGTCTCATATTAATGGAATAAAATAAGACAGTGTACTATTTAAAAATATTAATTACAGCAGGCTTGAAAATTCATCAAGTGTATATTGATTAAAATTCTTGATAAATTACTATTTTGTATTTTTTAAGCTTTCTACATATTTAACTTAACAAGCAGGGGTATGGTTTTGTTAAGAGGGTTTTTTTTAGTCTGTTTCTTTGGGATAAAAGATATTTACTCATGTACTTCTGTCAATAAAAATGTATTAATCAAATAACAGCTTTGAATTATATGTTTAGGTATTATTTATCACTGTGATCTGACTAAAGAAGAATTAGAGCCAAGAGTTTTCCGAGAAATTAGTGTAAAAGGATTTGATCCTTCAGCTTATCAAACTGTGCAGGTAAGTAAAGGAAAAAAGAAATTGTTGTTAGTACATGTTTATGTTCTTGTATAAAGGTTAACAAAAACCATAGCAGTTCAAATTATTGCACAATGGTATCTTGTTCAATTCAACAACATAAAAACTACAATTTTAAAATGGAATTTATTAAAAAAAAATAGATTAGCCCTAACCTTTAGTAACAATTCCTATAAATTTTAGGGCCTTCTTTTGCCAGGATGCAGATCTGCATATATAATTACAAGTTTTGTCATGGTTTGGCACTTCATTTATTTTTGGTATCAAGAGCAATAGATTTGTTCTTGTACTTTAGTAAAGTTCAAAGTTGTAATAGAGGACAGAGAATTATTTTTCCTGGGTATGTGTGCATGCATAAATGAATATGTATGCGTGTGTGTGTGTATGTATATATATATATGTGTGTGTTTTTTTAAGCTTTCGCAGGTACTTACATGTGTGCTCCGAAGGAAGCTAAATAGCATATATATATATGTGTGTGTGTGTGTGTGTGTGTGTGTGTGCTGTTTAGCTTCCTTCGGGTATTATCCCACGTCATTGTAGTTCTGTTAAAGTTGTAGCAACGTTTCAGCAGAATTTCATCTGCCATCTTCAGGCTTCTATATAGAGTTAGTTCCTGGTTTCAAATTTGAGGCTGGTCCATTCTGATTGGCTAGGAGCCTGGGTCTGTGTTCATTGGACTTGGAGTTTGATTGATTGGTGTTTCTGGTTTCTTCTGTCTGTTTTGTGGCTTTGATTGGCTGGCAACACTCTGTTCTTGTGTTGGAGGCTTTCAGTGCAGCTTGGCTCCGTGTGAAAGGATGGCTGCTCTTCATTAGCAAGCTGCTATTCATGAGCAAGCTGGGTTTCACCTGGGTGCCTGGTGGGGGGGTGTTTGAGTTGGAGCTATCAGAGGGAGTCTGTTTTTGCCCAGGTGTTTGCCTGGCTTGTGGTGTGGGGATCTTTCTATTTGAGAGTGCAGGCTTCCAAATGATTGACAGTCTGGTGGAATCATCTCTTCTATTCATGCTGTAAGGTCTTTTTTCAATCTCTATGGCTTCTCTAATGATTCTGTGGTTGGGGTTTTCTATAGTGGCTAGGGTTTTAGTGCCATTGAAGTTGATGTTGTGACCTGTGGTTTTCATGTGTTGGACTAGTGAGGAGGTGTGTTCCAGCTTTTTTACTGCATTTTTGTGTTCATCTAGGCGGGTACTTATTCTTCTATTGGTCTGTCCAATGTATGTGGCCGGGCATGATGTACAGGGAATTTCGTATATGCCTTGGTTTTCCAGGTCAATTTTGTCTTTGGGGTTCCTCAAGATGGCTGCTATTTTTTTGTCTGTTTTGAAGGCAGTCTTAATGTGATGCCTGTATAGTATCTTACTGATTTTATCTGTAGTACCTCTTATGTAGGGCAAGACAGCTGTTCCATAGGTCTGTTGGTCTTCTAGGTCTCTGTTATGTCTTGGTGTGTTTTTGTGGATCAGGTTGGTGATTTTGTTTTTTTGGAAGCCATTGGCTGTCAATACTTCAGTCAGGGTGCATAGTTCAGTCTTTATATGTGTCTTATCTGCCAGGCGTTTGGTTCTGGTAATTAGTGTTTTCGCTACGGAATTTATCTGTGCTGGGTGGTGGTGGGATTGGGCGTTGAGGTAGAGGTTGGTGTGTGTTTTCTTCTGGTATACGGTGTGTCCAGGTGTGCCATCTGTTCTTTTGTAGATTAGTACATCTAGGAATGGTAGTTGTTTGTTTATTTCCGTTTCCATGGTGAACTTGATTTTGGGGTGTGTGTTGTTTAGGTGTGTTAGGAAATTGTTTAGGTTTTCTTTTCCATGGGGCCAAATCACAAATGTGTCATCGATGTATCTTAGCCATAGTTTGGGTTTGTGGGTGGCATTAGCCAGGGCTCTGGATTCGAATTCTTCCATGAACAGGTTTGCAATGACGGGTGACAGTGGTGATCCCATAGGGGCTCCTTCAATTTGTATCTTTGTCCTTTGTATATGAAATATGTGTTGGTTAGGCAGTTTTCTGTTAGTTCCATGAGGTCTTTAGCTGGTTGGTATTTATTTTTGATGATTTCAAGAGTTTCTTTTATTGGGACTTGAGTGAATAGTGAAACCACGTCGAAACTTACAAGCAGATCTTCTTGTTCTACGTGTAGATCTTTGATCATTTCTAAGAAGTGGTATGAGTTTTTTACATATGAAGCTGCGGTTTCAGCATGGGGCTATCGTTGTTTTGCTAAGTATTTAGCTAGGTTTTGTAATGGTGCTCCTATGGAGCTGACTATGGGTCTGAGGGGTATGCCTTCTTTGTGTATTTTTGGGAGGCCGTATAATTTGGGACATCTAGAAGATTTTTCTCTTGGGATGATCGTCTGTTGGATTTCTTTGCTTATGTGGCTGGTTATAATTTTCTTCTTGGTTAATTTTTCTAGATATGTGGTTGGGTCTGTGTTTATAGGTTTGTATGTGGAATCTTGGAGTAGGTCTGTTAATTTTGTTTCATAGTCTTTTCTGTCCATTACTACTGTGGCATTTCCTTTGTCTGCTGGGAGTATTATTATGCTGTTATCATTTTTCAGGGTTTGTAACGCTCTGAATTCATCTTTTTGCAAATTATTTTTTGGTGGTTTCGTTGTGCATAAGATGTGAGTAATCTGGTGTCTTATTCTGTCAGCTTCATCTGTATTTAATTTGGTTAGGCTGGATTCTACTGCACATATGATGGATTCTGTTGGGATTTTTTTGGGTGCTATGGCATAATTGAATCCTTTGGATAGGACATCTGTTTCTATTCTGTTGAGTTCTCTGTTGGAAACGTATACTAATTGTTTCAGTTGTTGGGAGTTGATGGGGGTTTTCTTGTCATGTTCTAATTTCTTTAGTTTCTTTGAGAGTTTTTCATTTTTGTAAGTGGTTTCAGTTTCAGCTCTCCAAGTTGTAAGTTGTTTGATCTTATCCCAAAGTAGAGGGTGGATTTTGCTGCTCAATTCCAGGTGTAGTGCTAGCAAATCTTTGTTTAACTGATCTAATTGGAATCTTTTACTGTGAACTTCATTTCTGAGTGGAGATATCTCTGTCCTTTTCAGGATATGGATATATATATGTATATGTATATGTATATGTATATGTGTGTGTATATATATATATATATATATATATATATATATATATGTATGTATATGTATATGTGTATATATATATATATATATATATATATCATATGCAGATAAACACACACATGCACATAAAACATCTAGATGCCATATGAAAATCTATAAAAATCATATGAGTGGAAACAAGTCAGGATGTCCAATCTATATAAGCAGAAAAACCATATTTATAGTATTCCAATCCCCCCCTCTTCACCATCTCTAAGGGATGGCTTAGCCCTGAATCCAGCCGGCTCGGGGTGCTCCGGCAGCAAGCACGGATCGAAACCACACACGATCGCAGATTTCTGTGTCGCCGAAGAAGCTCAAACCGGAAGTCCAATCTTACTTCTTTTTTATCATATTTGTAATAGGTCAAAATGTCTGTACATTCCAGAAGTGAAAGAAAACTCAAATCCATTATTAAATATTGGCAGAACTGCTGGTAAACTGAAGTTAGAAATGAATATAATTGGCAGGCTTACAGGGTAAATCATTTTAAAACCTCTTCCCCTGCTATTATTGATCTTGCTATTGTTACTCATTGTGAGTAACAAATACACCAAAAGTTTTTTTTTAATATTCTACTAAAGTATATTACTTCCTGAGTAATCAGGTGTATTAATCACCTGAAACAAGCAAGTGATTTAGATGATATTAAAAGAGATGATATTAAAAGATTAAGATTATTAATCTTAATCAAGATTATTATTTCTCATATTTTTTCAAGTGTAGTTCAGTGGGCTTCTGGTGATGACACTTTAATATTATTGGCTTTGTTATTCACGAAAGATTATCTTCCTTAATGTCATTCAAAGGGTTCCTTCTTGCTCATTTTTGAGAAAATAAAAGAAATCCTTAAAAATAAGCAAACATTGTTTAGCTTACTTCTTCAAACTTACTTCTTCTGCATTGGCTTTCAGTCAAATGCTCTGGTATAACTTAGAACAGGGCTGTCAAACTCATGGTCCACGGACCAGATGCATCACATGCTGGCCATGCCCACGCTTCAGCGAAGGGGAAGAAAGTTGCAATATATCACATGACGATGCTGTGACAATGCAAGTTTGACATCCCTGCCTTACAGCATCAAGCTTCAATAATAGTCGCTGAGACTACAAACTTTGTAACATTTACAGGCATAGACAAACACCGATTTATCATGTCCTGTGGTATGCTGAATATCTTCACCAGTTCAGGTTTGAGTGAGACCGAGACCTTTAGTGTCTTTAACATGAAGAATATTATAATTGCACTGATATTGCTTTCTTTTGAGAATGCCACTGTTTATCCTGCCAGCTGCTTCTTCAAAACATTTTCTTTAATCCCATTATTGCTGCTTTCTCCCTGGGTGATTCTTATAAATGATCCCATTCATCCATGATTATTCGGTGAAGAGAATGTTACTTATCTCACGTAACAAATCTGATTCAGGTATTTTCTGAGAGGTTAGGCCAGTGATGGCTAACCTTTTCGGCAGCAAGTGCCAAAAGTGCACATTCCCAAAATGCAATGTGTGTGCACCTTGCACATGTGCCCCTCCCCCAGTGCATGTATGCGTGCCCTCTCCACACCCCTGCTTATGCACACACAACCCCCTGCACGCCCTGCACATGCATGGCAGAGACTTGAAGACCAGCTGGCTGGCGGGAGGTGCATGTGCGGCAGAGCTGAGCTGGGGTGATGGCTCTGCGTGCCCAGTGAGAGGGTTCTATGTGCCACCTCTGGCACGCGTGCATAGGTTTCTCTCTGAAGCAGTGAATATTTTCTGAAAGATGTCCCTACAGATATTTAGAAGAAACTTTTATGTATAAAGAATTGAATTAAGTTCAGCTCAGTTCTTTATTTACTTATTTCTTAATGGCTGTAATAATTCAATCTCATTTTCATCTTCTAGTTAGCCTTGGAAAATACAATTGGGCTTTATAAGAAGTTTTATACCTTATTCTTGGATCGTGAAATTTAAATAATATTAAATTAATTTAATAATAAAAATATATTATTTGCCTGTAGTGTTGGTCTGAGGACAGCAAATAAGCATTGTGTGGGAGATAATAACAATTGAGGCAACCCAGTGTTTCTTAAATTACTTTCTCATTCATTCATTCCTTTTGTTTTAATGCTTTTAATTATAGTTTGTCTGGTGAGTTCTGTGATGTTAACTTCTCATATTAAGGATGCATATATCTTCAAAATCACTTTTTTTCCATTTACTTGCTATATTTTTAGATTATGGAGACTTTAGTTGGCTGTGAGATTAAATATCACCATGTCTCAGCACAGTATAAATGAGATACATCAAATCTCATGTCCCTTTCTTTTCCATTATGCAGACAAGAAGTTAAAAGCTTTGATAAGTATAATTAGTTAAACTCCAGCTTGAAACTCCTTCCTGGAAATTTGCCAGTTAGGGAATGTGGTCTTCAGAACTGAAAAAGATTCCTCTTAGTTTATTCTGTAATTCAAAGGTGGCTGCTACTGATACCTTAAAACAAGTACTAATGGAACATTTGTATGAAATACAGGATAAATTCTTAAGCAGTTTTCCTCATTGCAATAAGACAAGCTTTATCTACCAAACTTTATTTGTTCAAGGCTTCTTTCCAAATATGAATTCAGATGCTTTTATTAACAGAGAGTTTTGAATGACAGGAGATGTTCTAATCCATAAACAATTGATTTGACTACACCCAAATTGTTTATAATTTAGAAAATGGAAAAGGTACAAGGCACTGAAAAGATATTCAGTGGCAATTTAAAAGAAAGCTTGCTTATCTTTAAAGAACTGCATTACATTGAATAATAATTACTTTAAAATTTACTGTAAGTCTGAGATCATTTTGATTCAAGGGAACAATGAAGTCCATTTTCAGTTCTCTGAAACAGAACATTGGAAAAGATTTTATGGAACCATCATTATAAAGTTTGGTCTACTTTTTTCTGTCTTGGTAGTATTAAACAACATTGGAGACAGAACCTTTCTAAAAATTATTTGGATACCATCTTTGTTACTTTTACAAAGCTTTTTGCAAAAATAATAAAAAAAAAATATCCAACATTCCTTCCCCCTCCTATTTTCCCAGCAATAACCCTGTGAGGGAGCTTGCTCTGAGAGAGGGTGACTGACTGACCCAGCTGACTTTCTTCTAAGCCAGAATTCGAATTCAGGATCTTCTGCTTTCTTAACCAACAGACTATACCAAAGTAATTCAAAATATTTCTATAATAATCTTGGCTTAGCTACAGAGAATAATAGATGGGGATCACTATATTTAGTGAGGTCTTCTTCTGTTGTTTCTCCAGTGATATTAATGTGGCTGGTATCATGTCATTCCCTCAAATCAAACTAAAATGGTCATAGAGAAAAAGAACATTGATCAGAAAGATGAGGATTTGCCACAGCTAAAAGAAGCAATCTAGAAATGAGTTGAATACTTTCTCGATACAGTCACTACTGAAGTGACACAAAGGGTGCTATTTCAAAGCCTGTGTTGGGGGATACTATTTCCACATGGAATGGGATTGAGAGGAAGGTTCTTAAGAAGAAAATTATAATGCTTAATGCACATTTTCAGCCACCACATCACTGAATTTGGTACAAGAAGAAAGTGATTCAGGAGCCACAAAAGCAGGAGCTATTTGCATTCTTAAGGCATTAGTTGCTTCTGCTACAGATGTGGACCCATCTAGGTGAAAGTGGTAGATTCTTTGGGGGGAGAGGGAGGCATAGATATTCAGAACAAAACACATTTTTCAAATTCATTGTTCTCTAAGTTGAACAAAAAGTAATACACCTTTAATATTCTCAGCATAACATTTTTCCATTGCTAGAACGAAAAGTCATCAATCATGGGATGGTCTCCATTGTTTTAAACAGTGTTCCATTGTTCTCACTGGCAACAGATACTTTAAAATCTGCTAAATAGACTGACAAGAAATCACTTCTCAGAGAAGATGAACCAAACATGCATTAGTTTTTGAAAGTAGGAAAGACAGGTTTAAAGAAATTTACGGAAAGCTTAATTGCTTCCATGTGCATATCAGAGAGTTTCTAAAATTGCATAACAAATCTAACCACTGATCTGAAACTCTTTTCAGCTTTGCTATGGAAGCCTTGTGCTAAATACAAAAAAATATGTGTGGGCCTAGGGCCTAAAAGTGGGCATTAATGGCTTCCCCCACTTTCCTTCCCCCCTTTCCTCCCCTCCTCCCATTCTTTATTTTCTCTACCTTCAGGAAAGGGATAGTTAGTTCTGAACCAAGGTCTGACCTGATTTCACGTATCATTTTGAAATTAAAATGAGGACCAATTGTGACCCAAGGGCTGCAAGTATATTATCAGAAGTCCATTTTAGGAACCTGAACATGCATTTCAATTGAATTTTACTCTGTTTTGGTATGTTGCGATTTCTAAATAGAAGGTATGAATCAGTGGGATCATTTTATGGATAGAACAGCATCTGTGAATGCAATACATTTTTTCTCTTACCCTAACACCCACATTGTGTGCACATATCTAAGTTGTAATAGATTGATTTTTATTTATTAAATTTATATGCTGCTCATCTTGCAATTTGAAGCGAGTCTGAGCGGCTTACAGTATAATTTATATAGTTATAAAAAACAGTTATGAATATAAAAACAAATTGAAATTACAAAAGATTAAAGCAAATTAAAAAATCAGGAGCTTAGAGCCAAGCATCTTCAGTAAGAAAAAAGTAAAGGCAAATTCTCCCTCATCTGAATGAAAAAATATAAGTGTATTGATGCTTTTAAATATGTTCAGATTCCATTTTTAGGTAGAAATATTAGAAGTGAACTGTCCTGATGTATTTATTGTTTGCATATTTATGAAAGTATTGGAAAAAGTCATCACTAATATTTTGTTCCAATTATTTGTCCTAAGATAATCAGAGGTTCAATAAAACAAGATATTTAAATTTAGGGTTTTTTTTTAAAAAAACCTAATCTTTCTGACATGTGTTTCATGTTGTTTAAAATTAGCTCAGTGGACAAATGATAATGGTTGTTTCTAGTGCAACCTGCTAAATTATTTAAGCAGGCATTGATTACAAATCAGACTGATTTTGCAAACACCTGTTTAGTTAATTTTATATTGGCATATAGCTCCTTATTTTTTGGAAACCTTAAGATGAAAAATAAAGAGAAATTAATCAAAGCCTAGCTGGAGTTTTAATTTTTTCATGGAACAATTAAGTTCAAAATTAGGGAGAATCCATGAACAGACATCAAAAGCTGGTTTGTATTTTATATCCCTTTCCTTAGAATCTTCAGTCCCGCCCCTCTATTGTTCAATTTTTAAAATAATAGTTGTGCATTTTTATTATAAAACAATACAGCCAAAATAATTTGGTTCTTATGAAAAGCTATTTATTTTTAATAGTTAATTCCAAAATCTTATAGCAAAAGTCGATATTCCCCATATGTAACTTTCTTAGATCAAAACCTCATTTAGTTCTTTGCTGTTTATTTCCTATTCTTTAAGTTCTTATGCTTGTAATTATTTTTTCTGTTCAGAGTTGAAGTTGAAATCACCAGGTGACTTTTCAAACTTGTTAGTTTTAATTGGCAATTTCTGAAACTGAGTCTTACAATGTTAGTAGCCTTTAAAAGGCTCCACAACAGTTGTGATCAAGATGGTAAATCCCTCCATCTCCCGACCGCTAACCCTCAGAAGACTTCAGCCCTGTGGAGTACATGTGAGCAATCTCCATCCTCTCTTTATCCAAGGAGTTTTGAAGAACCAGTCTACTCACTAGATCTTTGACCAGTTCTTTGGCAGATGTTGCTGTAGTCATTGGTTCTGCTTTCACAGAGACATATTCAGTTCACCATGCCTCCCCTGGAAGTCCCCATGCAAGATTGTTAATAATGCCACCTGTTCAGAAGTTAGTTATTCCAATTATTTGGAATATTCCATTATTGCTATTTCATCTGATTCCAAGCTAGGATTTGAAGCTGTATAAGCATCAACTAATAAGTATAAGAACTGGCTATATTTAGAGTGGATGATGGGAATTCATGAGTGGCACATAAGAACCTTAAAAAACGTTGAAACATAGTTCTCAGAAAAAAGCTTTTGTTGCTGAGATAATCCTGGAACAAATGAGCTTTCTTTGGATGTAGTATTAAGGAGTTGTTGATAATCAATGGCAAAGAAGACTTATTCTGCACTACCATTTGTTACTAGGGTGACTGTATGTCAAATATAAAAATACTTTGAGATAGAGCAAACATTGAAGTAGAAGAAGAAAAGATTTGGGACCACATGCTCCAGTTCCAATTATGTTGATTATTTTTTTAATATTGCAAAGTCTTACGTTAGTTTTATTTCTTCTTTCTAGTTTCGCTTCTCTCTAGTTTCTCTATTGACTGCCATTTCAGTAATTGTTAGGATCACCAATAACTACCTTAATGAAAGAATTTTTAGTAATACCTAAATGATAGAGAATACTGCTTTATTTTATATCAAATAGTATTTTATTTTATGTGAAATAGTCTTTCAACTTCCTATCATATATAAGTAGAATTAAATGACTTCAAAATTATTTGATCTGTTTTATATTAAACTTTTTTTACATGTAATATTTTTTCAGGGTGAATAAAACTATTTTTTCAATTTTGTCAAGGAAAATAAGCATAATAATAAAAGCTCACTAATCCTTTGCCTTCACTGCTGGATTTCTGTTTGAACTGTTTTGAAAATTGTCCTTGCTCTTCCATTTCTCTTTTTTTTTTTTCCCCTCCTGCCACCTGGTGAGCTTATTTGCTCCCAGGCTGTCAAATTCACTAATGAGGGATTTTTCTAAATGACTGGCTTCTGGCACTTGGCCTTGATCAGCATGATACTGCTTCTTGTCCCTTGAATGGGGAATAGAAAAATGAACTTTTCTGAAGGGCTTCCTTGATTATTTATCCCGAGTCTTCTATTTTTCATAACAGCCTTGTTGGCATATCTATGATAGGACCCTTCATTATATTACTCTGAAAGTTTAACAAGCCTGACATCATTAGCATAACCAGCCTCTCTTTTACTCAAAACAAATCAGCACCAGGGCCACCATGGGGATTCAGAGAAAAATTAGTTGGCACCCAATCTACATCTGAGTCTCATAGGATAGGTGTAAAGGCAGCTGAACCTCTATTTTTCCCTCAAAAAATCCTTTCGTTGTCAAATTAATCAGTGTATGTTCTTTGAAGAATTCATTATTTTGATTTGTTAGCATTCTCGTCTTACAATTTGAGATGTGTTATCTGCTCCTAGATACTTGTGACTTTCTAAAATGTTCAACGCCATAATATTGAAGAATAATTAACAGGTTGCTTAAAAAAAATAGGATCCCATTATCCAGGGGTATTTTTTTCTTAGCCGAGAACCTTTGGCTACTATACTGGGGCCACACTCCAGAAAGCAGTTTTACAGCCAAGGCCAAAGCTAAAAGGCTTATATGTGTTTAAAGATAATTATGAATTAAGGATATATAGTAATATAAAACATTAAGTTTTAAACAATTTATTATCCCATTTTGTAGCATTAAAAGTTATAATTTTAAAACTGTTGGAGATTTCTGATGGTTACAGTCAAGACATATGAGGTCCTAGGGCAGTGTTTCCAAACCATCATAACTTTAAAACATTGCAGACTCCAACTCACAGAATTTCCCAGCCAGGTTGAGTTGAAGAATTAACATCTATTTGCAAAAATAGCTCTTGCCACATTTCATTGCTTTATTCCAAGGAAGGTTCCTTCAGTTTCTTTAGAAAATATTTTTTCTTATTAAAAAAAATCAGGGTAAACATTCTATAATTTTTAAAACTTTAAATCATCATTCACTAAACTGGCTGCCCCCATATAACTAGGGTTACAATTCCTTGAATTCCTACTCAGGTTATACATTGACTATGCTGGATGGGAATTCTAGAAAAGGTGTACTTCTGAGGGTTGTCTAATTGGGGAAAGTTCTCCATATATGGCATCTCTATGTCACCAGATATCATGTGGTTATGGCCTAGTTATTAACTCTACATAAAGTACTGCCTCAGAAAAGTGGAGCACGTTCTTCAAGGGGTAAAATAGAACATCATACCTAGAGAGAGCTTTTTGTGTAAACTGCTGATTAATTTCAGAATGCAGCCAAGGATTCTTGCCCAAGAATTATATAGGACAACTTTCCTCAATCTGAAATTCATGAAATATGAATTTCAGTTATTAGAATTCATATGACAATTCTAGAGCTTGGAAGTTCACATCTGGAAATTACCTCATTTAGGGAAGAAATCTAAGCACTGGAAATAAATGCTACTCATTTATTAATTCCTTCTATTTAACTTTATAGACCAGGGATCTCCAACTTGGCCACTTTAAGCCTGGAGGACTTCAACTCCCAGAATTCCCCAGCCAGCAAAGCAAAGCTGGCTGGGGAATTCTGGGAGTTGAAGTCCTCCAGACTTAAAGTGGCCAAGGTCAGAGACCCCTTTTATAGACATCTCTTTGACTATTTTGACTAAATTCAGGAGTTCTGCTAAAAGTTTTACAATGTAAAATTATTTTTAAAGGAACTGAGGTAGTTGGGAAGAAAAGACAAAATCCATCTGAAACTCGACTGTTCCAATATTCAAAATGGCAGCAAATTCAGAAATGGCAAATAAATCTATTTTCTGCAGAGTTTTAACATCTAGCAAAATAACAAAAAGATTTTAGGAAGAGCCAGAGTATGATTATTGCCATTATCAAACATAAACACCATTTAACATTTTGATTGTCTTTATGCTTGCTGTTATAAATTTCCTTGGGTCCTGTTTTATTTTGTTTCTATACATCCATTGTTAATTAAGCCTTAACTTTATGAATATCTGTATCAAAACCTTGTGTTATTTTTTAATATATACTATGTGAGTCAACAATTCTGTAATAGAGGTTCTAGGCATCTTAACAGTAACAATTTCTCTATAGTGATTGATTTCTCCTTGGGGTTTCTTCCTTTTCACCTTCATGAATGCTTTTGATATAAACATTGTTTTGTTTCCAAGTTATCTATAAATATTACAAAAGCCTTGCTGCATCAGCTAAGAGATGTCTAGTTCAGTACTCAATACTAGTAAAATGCCAATCAAACTTTTAAGAAGGCCCCAAATCACCTTTTCCATTGCATTTCCCAGCATAGTATTTAAATGATTCAGGAGGTAATATAAAGTCAGCAAGCTCTTTATAAACTGATTTTTCATGAATTTGTTCTTTTCCATTTTAAATTGCTTTCAATTCATTGTCCGTAGTAATATTTTATGTCAACACATTTCATATTTATGATCACTATCTGTGATTTTAAAAAAAAGCCAAATATCTGCCTGGATAGTGTACATAATTCATTGTAGACCAAGCCTAAATAGCTGTGGCTTTTCAGATATTGTTGAATTATAATTCCCAGCAGTCTTAGATTGCATGACTAATACTAAAAATTTTAATCTGTAACATCCAGAGAGCCATTGGTTCTCCATTTCTCTTCTAGGATTCTGGTATTGCCAAAATGTATCAGCAGCATGTAAAACACTGTTTAAAGATGCTTATCACAAATAAGAATAATTGGCAACTTTTCTTCAGTGCTGATCTAGAATTTTCATAGGCATTCAATTTCTGGTCTAGGAAGGAAATACTGATTATTAGGTATCCCAGCAATAAAAATGTTCATTCCCCCTTCTCTTTTGTTCAGATAAAAGAGTCACTAATATGACTACAAGAATACTCCTAAGTATTCTCATCATTCATAGTTTTATTTTCCCTTTCCTTTTTGTCTCAGGTCTTTTATCCAAGCAAAGATGGTACCAAGATACCAATGTTTATTATCCACAAAAAAGGAATCAAATTGGATGGGTCTCATCCTGCCTTCCTTTATGGTTATGGTGGCTTCAACATATCTATCACACCAAGCTATAGGTAAGTGGAAAGTTGGGAGTTTGAAAAAATTATTGAAACCTGAAAATAGGAATGCAACTGTTATACCATTTGAAGGTGAGCAAGGGTCCCTCTACTATGGCTTTCACCTTCTGATCAAGTAGGTGCCATGACTTTAGGATGAACCCAAATATGGACCCACTCCTTCAGAAGCAGTTCAGTCTTCTCTGGAGACAAAACATGAGGATATGGAGCATCACTACTATATAAACAATCATTGTATCTTGCTACAATTTAGTTTAGGTAGAATTGATCATACTCTTGGATAACACAAAGGTGAATGGGGATAATACATTCATTCTTACTCTTTTTGATCTCTTAGCAGCTTCCGATACCATAGATCATGTTATCCTTCTGGACTGGCTTTGGGAATTGAGGGTGGGTAGCCATGTGTTAGGCTGGTTTTCCTCTTTCTCCCTGGGTCAGTTCCAGTCAGTGTTGATGGGGTGAGAACTCCTTCTCCTCTTATTTAACATCTACATGAAGCCTCTCTGTGAGGTAATCCGACAGTTTGGGGTTAGGGTTTATACCCCACTCTATATCTCCTGCCTCCCTCCACAGTAGTATTCCCCCTCAGCAGGCTCCCTGAGTCTTAAGTAAGACTGAGTGACTTTGTATGCTTGGGCTTGGGCTATCTAATGTCAAGGTTTTTCCACCTCTGCTCTTAGATGAGGTGACCCTGCCTGAGATGTACTCAGTGTACATCTCAGGCAGTGGACACACGACTCCTGCTGAAAAAGCAGGTGGTAACCATGGCTAAGGGGACCTTAGTGTTGTACATCCATTCCTGGACTAGGAGGCTCTGTTTATTGTCATTTATTTTTAAGTCTCCCTGTTATCCAATAAAAATCTGTTTGGGGAACTGAGGGAGAGCTGCATCACATCCATTCTGTATCTTCTGAAAAAGGTATTGTTCAAACTTTTTCCTATAATATGTCCTCATTTCATCTCTACACAGCATTTTTCCTCCCTAATTGAAGAGTCTCTTATAGATTCTTAATTACGCTGTAGATTGTAGGGATTTGGGAGGGAGGGAGGAAAGATAGAAGGAAGGAAGTGTGGAAGGAAGGAAGGAAGTTACCCATACACACAATTACAGAACTGATGATTCCATGATGTCTGCCCTCATTTTTTTCTTGTTGTTCTATGTTTCTTATATAGTACTAATCACTCAACCAGAAATATATAGATACAGCCTGACAGTAAACACTAAATAAATGAGTCATACACCCAAAAGCAAGAAATAAGTTTTTTGTTCTAGGTGAACTTCAAAACACTTTCATAATCTTCAAGCTCCAGATCTTTCAAACCTTCAAACTCTGAGCTCAGCAGGAGAATATATTTTTGTGTCAGTTTATTATTTATTATATAAAGCATATAGAATATGTCACATCAATATACATAACTTGATGTCTGGAGGTTCTTTCTCTAAGCACTCTGTTCTACTTTAGGCATGCATAAGAGATATATTGGCTCTGTATCATTGCTTTGAACAGAACTAATTAGAATAAAAGAATAGGCATGCAAAATAGATCACATATATAAAACTTCTAAGGTAGGAATAGTGAAAGTAGATACAGTATGTACTGTATCATAATTTGACATATAAACCATCTCTGAATGGCAGCTAGCTTTCTGTATAAAGTGGTAGGTAGATAATATTATTTTGGAAAAATATGGCATATTTCCCAGGATGATTTGTTTTTTCTAGTATATAATTTTTCCCTCGCAACATTAGGCTCCATTAATTTTCAATATCATTTGACAGCAGACTTTTTTTCTATCCTTTTTCCTTTTGTGATCATTAATTGTAACATAGTTAATAATATTTAGGCTTGATTAATGTCTCTGACATCTTTGCAATTTGTTGCAGTTCTCTTATTTTATGCACTAACATTAAAAGAGTGTTGAGCTTTCCGTCCACCTTCAGAAGAAACAGATTTGGTGCAGGGCATTTATGCGGATATCCCATTAGAAAGCTTCAAATTATAAACATGCAAACACAGCCTTTTATTTGAAACAAAGAATAATCTAAAAATAAATAATCACTTATGCCAAATCAGCAAAGCTTTGGAAGTGGCAGATAATCCATGGTTCAAGTCCCACCCCCACCCACCCCAATTCAATTCACTTAAGATTGCACCCAAAAGCATTAATAGATTTCATTCACAGATAAAACCAATACAATACTCTACTGCCAAACAAGCTAATATAAACACCCAGGTTGAGAAAGAGGTAAGGAGAAGAGAATGAATTTTAAAATCTGATTAATGAATTTTCACACAGAAAGATGGCATTATTTTACTTCAGATATGCTTTTTTGCATGTTTTCTAAAAGTTGCATTCCTTTTATGTTTAATATGTCTAATTTATTTTTATTATCTGACAGGGATTTTTTAGACTTCCATTTGTGGCACTAGACTTCCATTTGTGGCATTCCAAACTGAAAAAAATAAGCTGTTCTAGGTAGCTTTTGTTCATATGTGCTCAGGAAATGTGCCTTCAAATGCTTATACAGATATAAAAATGGAGTTCAGGTTGTTAGGCTGGTATATCTAAATATATTTCAAGTTGGAAAGTCTAAATATTTCTTAGCACTACTGAATTATAGTAAATACAGGAGCTACAGTAGTATTATGGGTTCTCCCTGTCTAGCATTGTTGCAAAGATATGAATTATGTAATACTGAAGTGATCTTTAATAGAGTTGAATTAACTAAGGATAAGTAGGTAGGTGGGTAGATATATAGATGCTTTCTGCTAAATTAAACATATCAAGATACTTCTCCTTTCTAACATCTAAGCTTCAAGACTAAAGTTGCATAAATGAATTGCAGGTAGTCCTTAACTTACAATCTTTAACAATTATTATAACAGTGCTGAAAAAAGTGATTTAGGACCTGTTCCTCTCATAAATGTGGAAGCATCCCCGCTATCACATGACCAGAATTCAGCTACTGACATGTGTTTACAATGGATGCAACATTCCAGGGTCACATGATCATCACCTGGGACCTTCCTAATCGGCTTCCAAAAAGCAAAGTCAGTGGAGGAAGCCACATCTACTTAGTGACCACATGATTTATTAAAAACCATGGCAAAAAAAGTCACTTAACGATCACCTTGCTTAGTGATGATAGTTCTGGTTGTAATTGTGGTTAGAAGTCCAGAACTACCTGTATTTCCATACATGAAATATAGAATTAGAAAAACTTGAACAAACTACTGTGGATTTTTCATTGACTTTATTTCTTTCATTGCCTTTTGGTCAGTACTATGAAAAGGCAGACTTGAAATAATTTTTGGTCAGTGAGTTAGGTTTGCTGAATGAACCATGGAAAGATTTCTTCTTTACAATATGTATGGTATCAGTAAAATATTTTCTCCTTTGTGGTAACGCATCAGGAAAATGCATGCTCTTGCTACTGCTATATTTTAGCTCCAGCTGATTCAAAAGGCCATAACTTACACATATTTAACTATTAATTTATGCTGCTTTTATTATTTTGCAGTGTATCAAGGCTTATTTTTATAAGGCACCTAGGCGGTATTCTAGCTGTGGCTAATATCAGGGGAGGTGGTGAATATGGCGAGACCTGGCACAAAGGTAACATTTAATATTGCAAAAATAATGTTGATCAGTGACAAGCTGATTTTGTTATAAATATAAAAAGATGGTGGATCTGACTGCTGAATGATTATAGCTATCTCTTTGATTTCAGCTTTGTTTGCCTTACTATTCATTACTCCTGTTTATGCCCCAGTTCAGGAGTGTCATACTTGATTTCATCGAGGGCTGCATCAGGATTGTGTTTGACCTCAGGGCCAGGGTGGATGTGGCCAGCTCGACATCACTTATGTCAGGTGCGCCTGCCGGTCCTTCGCTGTTTCCAGGGCAGTCCCGCAGGCCAGATCTAAGCACCCCGCTGGTCGGATCCAGCCTGTGGGCCTTGAGTTTGACATCCCTGCTCTAGATAAAATTCCATACCCTGAACATTATGTAACATCATAAATCATCACAGCCTCAAATTTATTAAAATTTCTCACACTTCTTCCAAAAAATGTTATTCTAAATTGCATTTTTTTCAAAAGCACTTTCAAAGAATGCTTGAAAAATATCCATGTTGCTTCCTTTTCGTGTTAGCATTTTATGACTTTTAGCATTCACTGTAAATCACCCTAATTTAAAGAGTTTACCAATAATTTGGAAAAGGAATACAATGGTTTCAGGAAATATAAAACATTTATGGCAGCATTTTAATAACCCAACTGAAGTATTTTGCAATAACTGGAAATCAGCTGAAGAGCTTTAATGTGTGTTTTAATAACAGTTACATTCTCCTGAATGGTCCTTATTTCCACATTTCCTAGCATAATTGGCATTGCAGATTGCATATTGGTAGTAACTAGAGATCTGTTTATTAATTTTAGTGCAGTGTATTTTAGATTGCATGGAAAGACATGTAATGTTTGGTTTTGTCATATAGTTTTTATATGATTTTACATTGTTTTCACTCATAATTTGAGAAATGACTGGCATTTGGTTTAAGATGGGTGGCTATACAAATGCAACAAATAAATAAATAAATAAAGCTGTGCTACTGAAGGAGGACAGGATTTCTCTTCTACTCACTTTAGTTTTCCATGGCATATTCAGAGCCAAAGGCTATGGGTGTGACCATGTTGAGGTTTTTTTGGCATCACTATAGATTTGGTTGGTTATTGTCCTTTCCCAAGATATTTTTTTTAGTCCTTCTAATCTAAGTACAACTTTGGGATTTCTAGATGAACTTTGGTTCAAATACAACAAGCCAGGTCCAAGCCTGTTTATTTACTTTTTTTGAGTTCACTCAAAATTATCTAGGCTCCTCTCTCTACTGCAGCTTTTTCAAAGCTATTTGTGTTACATGTTTCTTTCAGCCTTGGTTGCATTTTATTTTGAATATTTCACATATTACTGTATGATGGCAAGAGAGTCATCAGGCATCTCTAGAGTTATTTTGATCATTTACCAAGATTTTGAAATACTATAAAGCAGGGGTGTCATAATCATGGCTGTGGACCGGATGCATCACACGCTGGTGACGCCTACCCCCATTTTAGCAAAGGGGGAAAGTCATGATACATCATGTGATGATGCAAGTTTGGCACCCCTAATATAAAGAAGACACTGAAATGATCAAAGAATTTAAAAAGAATCACCTTTTTCTATGGCCACTCAGATTTAGTATGATCAGTAAATTTTATGCAAGCCATTTGGGTTTCAAGTATCACAGCAGTCACAACCCCAAAAAGGGAGCACTGTAAGTGACCAGAAGCACACTAGCAATAGCACGTAGACTTATATACCATTTCACAGTGCTTTACAGCCTTCTCTAAATGATTTACAGAGTCAGCATATTGCCCCTAACTATATAGATCCTCATTTTACTGACTTTGGAAGGATGGAAGGCTGAATCAAGCTTGAGAATCAAACTACTAGCAGTCGTCAGAATTAGCCTGAAATACTGCATTCTAACCACTGTGTCACCAAGGCTCATCACAATATCACAGATCAATGAATGTGAGCCATTGTAAGGGTAGGCTTAAGAGACAAGTTACATTGGCCCCCTTGCCGCACAGCTTAATTAATTAGTTCTTGATTGCATTATATTTTGTTCATTTTAGTTCTTCTGAGTTGATTGCTGGGATAGAAGTCTCGTGGTTAAGGTACCAGGCTCGAAAGCGGGAGAAGCTGAATTCACATCCCACCTTAGCCATGAAAGCCAGCTGTGGACTAGTCACTCAGCCCAACTAATCTCACAGGTTGTGGGGAAAATAGGAGAAGGAAGATGTTCACCCCCTTGATTATTTGTCAAAACAATAAAGGCAGGATACAAATAAATAAAACAAAAATACCTGGTCTCATAATGAAGATCCATATGTTTGATACCAAGTTTCATGCTTGTTTTTAAAAAATCTTGTTCATCTGTTTTTTCATATATTTATGCATTTTAAGATGCTATATAAAAAAGGAAGATTATAGTTTCCATTAAAAATCTAGGTAACTTTTTTCAGGGCTACTTATAGTTACATTGCTCCATGTAAGGCTTTTAGATGGGATGTGTTCATAGGAACATAACCTAAAATAGTAGTGAAGTTTTATTTTGTACTTTCCAGTTTTCAGCATATTTATGCATTATTCAAAGCATTTTGAAAGCATTAAAGTTATTGGCAGAACCATCTTCTGATTCTTTTGTTGAAAGTGATCTCTATTGTCTTTTGAATTCCCAACCGCATTAATTATTTAAAATACTCATGGAACTGAAAAGTCATCCCAAAATGTGCTTTTTGCACCTCCCTGCATTATGCTGGGATCCAAAGTCTGTATGAGTTCTGAAGGAGTTAATTTGTTTTTCTCTATTCTTAGGTGGAATCTTGGCCAATAAACAAAACTGCTTTGATGACTTCCAGTCTGCAGCTGAGTATCTTGCCCAAGAGGGATATACATCTCCAAAAAGGCTGACTATTAATGGAGGTTCAAATGGAGGCCTCTTAGTTGGTAAGATCAGAGGCTGTATATTTCCCTGTTATTTGATTCCCTTGGATGGAATGCAAAAGCAACTTGGGTGTATGCAAAGGAGAAGCCTTAAAAAGCCTTTAAAAAAAACAAAAACATCAATGCACTTGTTAACAGACTCACAAAATTTTCTCCACATCTAGACATCATAGAGATATGCACATTTGCACATCTGTCTGTATATAATGTGTTGGACATGACTAGCCACACAAAGAATTCAGTACGTACTATAAAAAGATGGTTTTCAGACCTGGTTTTCTCCAACTATGTTAAACAATAAAATCTTAATCTTTCCAGGCAGAGTCTGCCTAAGGATAATGAGCTCTATAGTCCGTAGAGCTGAAAAATATTCTATTGAGAAAACACAATTCAAATTTGTATCCAACTTAAGCAGTGGTGGTATTCAGCAGATTCTGACCAGTTCTGAGAACTGGTAGCAGAAATTTTGAGTAGTTTGGAGAACCAGCGGGAACCTTCCCCCTGGAGTGGGGTGGGAATAGAAATTTTACAGTATCCTTCCCCTGCCACACCCACCAAGCCACACCCACCAAGTCATGTCACGCCCACCAAGCCACACCCACAGAACCAGTAGTAAAAAAATTTGAATCCCACCACTGAACTTAAGTGATTAGTAAACATTCACTTCTGCCCATTTTTAATTGCCAGTTATTATTTTTGCTCCATGTTGCCCTTCTTGTGTACTTGTTAATTGATGATGCAGAGGTGGATTCTTTTTTTTGTTTTTGTTCTTTGAGTCTGGAAATTGCATTTACAGTGTTCTAGAAAAATAAATATCTGTAATAGGTGGGATAAGGGCATAAATTGGGTTATAGATGCATAATGCATAAAGTGGGATTTGGGGAGGAGTCCCCAACTTATTTATTTTGAGTGTTTGGAGTGCTTTCTTTAAAATTCGAGAAGCTAGTTGTTCTTGCCTAGGCCTCAAAAGAGAGAGAAAATGATACAGACATTATATCAGAAAGGGCTTAGGGAGTTGTTGCCTACCTGTGTTCAAAACAGACCTTTTTTAATAGTTATATTAAATATTAAACACAACGTGTTTTAATCTCATGGTGGAAGTGTTCCAGTATCATCTGCTGTTAGTTTTTAAAGAAAATTGTTGCTTAACAGAATAACCAGAATTGGAAGGGACCTTGGAGTCTTCTCGTAGTCCAATCCCTTGCTCAAACAGGAAACCCTATATCATTTCAGACAAATGGTTGTCCAATCTCTTCTTTAGAACCTCCAGTGCTGGAGCAACAACAACTTCTGGAGACAAATCATTCCACTTATTAAATATTCTCTCAGGAAATTTCTTCTTAGTTTTAGATTGGTTCTTTTCTCTGCTTTACATTTGGTTCCTCCTTAAATTTTCAAACACTATCTTGTATTTGCTGTATTTGAAACCATTCTATAGTAGCTTTTCATCAATGCGAATAGGTGAGTATCTTTCCAACTTTTTCAGCTGCCTGTGCTAACCAGCGCCCAGATCTATTTGCCTGTGTAATTGCTCAGGTTGGAGTGATGGACATGCTAAAATTCCACAAATTCACCATTGGTCATGCGTGGACTACAGATTTTGGCTGCTCGGATTATAAAGAACAGTTTGATTGGCTGCTCAAGTAAGCAAAGAATATCTCCCTGTTGACATACAGTATGCTCTACCAGATTTCTAAATAAGAATAATAAAGGTGCTGTTTATTTTTCTATTTTGTTGCACAAAAGCTAAGTAATATAAGGGTTTTTTTTAATGTGATTTAATGGTACAAATTAAATGTGGATGTAGACCAGCCTTCCCCCATCATGTGCCATAATCTCCCCAAACTGCAAGCCATATTTGGGAATAACATGTCTAACATATCTGGAAGTTGCCAGTTGGCAGATGCTCGTTTACTGCATAAATATATGTTTTCTGTATTCCCATTTTAGAAACTTCTCTTATGAACTTAGAAGCCCTATATTTTCCTGGATGTTCCAATAATATCTTGATAGTTTGAATGGATTGTATTTTCTTCAGCCACATATTATTTTTTTTAAAGATTTGGTGACAAAACTATGTAGTGTTCCACAACAGAAAGAAAATCCTATAGAGAATTATATCAAGCAGTTAAGATGCCAGGAGTTCGCTTATTTTTGATCTATATCCTAATAACCTGTAGCACTGAATTTGCTAATTTTAACCTTTGTTGATCATACCATGATGGCATAATGGTTAGAATGCAGTTTTGTAGGCTAATTCTGCTAACTGCCAGCAGTTCAATTCTCATGCGTTCAAGATTGACTCAGCCTTTCATCCTTCTAAGGTCAGTAAAATGAGGACCCAGATTATTGGAGCCAATATGCTGCCTGTGTAAACCGCTTAGAGAGGGTTGTAAAGGGCTGTAAAGCACTGTGAAGCGGTACATAAGTCTAAATGCTATTGCTATTGTTATACCAAGCTATCTGCTAGTAAAGTAAGTTTTCCAGCTTTGTTTATGCTTCAAATCCATGCTGGAAGATGGAAATAATGCAGGTATAGAAAGTATAGTGGGAATAATTTTTCAGTGGGAATAATTTTTCAGGACCAGATGCCTGTTTCCATGACATGGATTGTCCTGTACTACATATTATGGATGTCCATATCCAATTGTTTTTTCAGCTGCAGCTATCCTGCTTCTCCCCCATTCCTTAGAACTTTTATTTCTTTATTTAGAAATTTTATGTTGCCACCTAATTGCACATGGCACCTCAAGGCAACTTACAGGGATATAAAAACATCATATATAAAAAACAAAACTAAGAAAATAATCAAATAATAAATTAATAAAACAATAATCTTTTGAAGTAGAAGGCAGTATTGCTTGTCCATTTATCTGGCTATTGAAGGCCAATAAGTGTTCACAAAGTACAAAGGGGCATGCATAAGTGCACAATCGTGCCTACTGTCCCCATTTATTCGTACCTATTTCCTGTATTCTTACTCATGTTTATACTTATACCTATTATCTTGTAAGTAATTGACAAATCAAATCAAATAAATAAATAAATGCTTGTATCTCTTCTGCAGATATTCTCCTCTTCACAATATCAAAATACCAGAAGGTGATGGAGTCCAATATCCTGCAATCCTACTTCTTACAGCTGATCATGATGACCGAGTGGTGCCTCTTCACTCTTTGAAGTTCATTGCTTCTCTGCAATATATCGTAGGCCGAAGCCCCAAACAAATCAATCCGTTACTAATTC
Source organism: Laticauda colubrina (assembly GCA_015471245.1). Taxonomy (NCBI): domain Eukaryota; kingdom Metazoa; phylum Chordata; class Lepidosauria; order Squamata; family Elapidae; genus Laticauda; species Laticauda colubrina. The sequence continues at coordinate 56,691,247 of BLBF01000007.1, read as the reverse complement.
ATGTTGACACCAAAGCTGGTCATGGCGCAGGCAAGCCAACAGCCAAAGTTATAGAGGAAGCATCTGACATGTATGCCTTTATAGCAAGATGCCTAAATCTTGAATGGATAGAATAGATCAGGGGTGTCAAACTCATAATTGCAGCGTCATGTGAGACATATCGGGACTTTTTTCCCCTTCACTAAACCGGGCATGGGCATGGCACATCCAGCCCATGGGCTGGGAGTTTGACAGCCCTGGAATAGATCATTATTGTTTCAGTTATAAATCAAGGGCTTTAACAACATTTTAAAACAAACACTACACTTGGTGTAGTACTTACATTTAAGGACTGCCACTCCTGGCTTCCCGTGATTTTGATACCCATTGTGCTTCTGTTTGGTGTTTACTTTGCCTCCTCATTTTAGTTTCAGTCATACATTTTAAATAACATATTCTGATAAATATACAGATTGCAGATGATGCTGTTATGTGGATTCTTAAAGAGTCAAAATGTTGGTGATGAATATTCATAAACAATGGTTTTAATGTATTTTTTCTCCTTGTCAACATATCTGGCTCACTTGTAATTAAATGTAAGTAATGTTCCAGTATATGCTGTCAAATTGTATTTTCTTTGCAAACCTGGTAATCCCAAACATTGAGGTAACTGCCAGTGTTCCTCCATTAAAACAGTTGTACTACAAACACTGAATAATTTTAGGTTTTGTGTGGGTTTTCTTGATTAGTACACAGTAAAGAAATACTTTGAAGATATATCTCATGCATATATGCACGTACATTCCTTGACTCTTACTGCACATTGTTTTGTTCTGTGTATAATTAATATTATTTTTTAAAAATAGAGACTAAACAAAGGACTAACACTACAAACTGAAAAAGAAACAAAAAAAATCTACCATTTATTTTATATTTACCAATAGTTACTGGTTTATTTATGAATACACTAATATAATAATGATCATATATGTATATATCATACATTTATTGTGAAATATCACAAATTTTGCCCTAGTAATAAATACTACTATTTCTTTTGGGAGAAAGGAAACAGCAGGAGAAAATATTGTCTTTTCCAAAACAAAGAGATCACATATTTCCGACAGCTACTCTTTGACATCTGGAATAATATCAATTTTACATTTCTCAATTTCATTATTTTAGCCACCCCCATTCTTTATACAACTATAATTCCTAGTAGAAAGTCAAATTCAAATTAATATGTTAATTAATTCAACATTTAAAGATTCTACCATAAATCTGTTTCTATATATTTATATACTATCCCAAAAAGTTACTAGTTATGACATGGGGTCAGTTTCTTTATACCTCAAATTTTTATATCTCCAGCATATAAAATCCAATATCCATTCTTTTAAATGCATTCTTTGGGGTATGCAAAATGTCCTAAATATCTCCCTTTGATGAATCAACTTGTCCAAAGATTGTTGATAACTTTGATGGTTTTGAATATTGTTTCTTACACACACACACCCCTTTATCATTTTGGTCATTAGATAGGACAGGATCCGAAAATGCTGTGATTAGGCGTTTTTATCTACTTTTCTCTGGAATATCTAATTATTTGCTGATTCTTATACCTTACAATTCAGTGACAAAGAGCTATGCAGTAGATTGATACGGACATAATATGAAAAGTCATAATAATAAGGGAAACAATACAGTTGTTGATTCTGTACTGCTAGAAAATTGTCTGGGGCCAGAACTAAAATTATGTGAAGCCATGAGTGAATGATTTAATTTAACAGAGATTTAATCAAATTAAGCAGGTCCATTTAGCCATGAATCTATTGAAAGTGTTTGAACATTTATCATTTTAGGGCTTTTCAGGGTTTCAAGACAACTTTTCTTCCATATATGAAAAAACTGAAGTAAGAGGCTTGAATGCTATGATGGGCATTATGCTATTAATAGAGGTAGCTGCCTGAAAACATAATAATAGGTGCAGATCTAGCTCATTGGAAAGTTTGGCAAAGTGTTGTTCATTATTATTGTTTACTATTCTCATTTTCCACTTCTGCCAGAATTTGTTTAGGCATGTTCATTTGGGAGGAAAGAGAAAGAAAGAAAATTCAGATTTATTCACTGTAGAATGAGGATATGTGTTTGCTATTACACTATTGCATAGGAACAGGCTTTTTTTTTTTAAACCACTGTAATGCATGCAATACTTTGCAGATTTTTTTTCAAAAAAAATTAGTTAGTATCCTAGTTAAGTTAGTATCCTAGTTGTTAAGTGAACCTGGCTTCCCCATTGACTTTGCTTGTCAGAAAGTCTCAAAGGGGGAATCACATGACCTTGGGACACAGCAGAGGTCATAATTATGAACCATTTGCCAAGCATATGAATTTTGATCACGGGGATGCTGCAAAGCTTGTGACTGAAAAATGGTTATATGCAGGGGTGGGATTCTACCAATGTGTACCTATTTGCTAGAACCGGTTGTTAACATTCTAAGTAGTTCGGAGAACCAGTTGTTAGAAGAAATTACTGGCCTAATCCTGTGAGGAAGGCAGGAAGGAAATATTCTGGTGTTGCTTACAGAAACTGCCTCTCCATTAACCCTTATTACATTCTTGGCAGAACAATACTTCCTATCTCAGGAACATCTCTAGAGTTTTTTTCCCCTCCTTTGTTGGTACTTTGCTTGTGTGGAGTGACCATTCAAAGTTACAATGGCATTGAAAAAAGTGACTTAGGAGCATTTTTCACACTTACGACTGTTGCAGCATCCCCACAGTCATGAGAGGCCAGGCAAGGAGATGCGTGACTCGATGTGAGTGATGTTGAGTTGGCCACGCCCAGCCAATGTAACTTTGAACGGTCACTATATGAATAGTTGTAAATCAAGGATTACCTTTATTTGCAGAAAAGACTAACTATGCAACAAGTCTGCTAAATTAAACTAGTAAATTGATAGAAAGTGGCAAAATTCTTTGATCCTTTTTAAGAGCTTATTTTTTAAAAAAAGTGTAATTTTTAAACTGTAGCAGGATATTTGCTGTTTCAGAACAAGTTTTATATAAACTCTTAACTGGACAGATTGGAAATTGCTGTGATATCTTTTTATCACCTCAGATATTGAAGATAAGGAAAAAGGTTATCATTTGTAAACGTTTTCAGAAAAAAAATGCTGGTGATCAAAATGCTGTCAGTGGTTAAGGCTAGGTCACACTGGCCAACAGATGCAAAACGTATGTAAAAAGGACACAGTGGATGAGCAAATTTTCCATCCGTCGTTATCCGCTCTCAAAAGTGCCCCAAATTTGCATAAACAGAGCGGACAACAACGGAAAGGAACGGACATGGGGAGGATATAGCGGGGATGTAAAGCGGACGTTTGTAGGAAGCCTAGCGGATGGAAGCGGATGACACATCCGCAGGGCTTCCGGGGGAGAACAGCGAAGCGGACGCATAGCGGAAGGAACGGATGCGTAGTGGATGCGCAGCGGATGACACAGATACATCACGGACACCTATAGGATGCATAGTGGATGCGTAGTGGATGCAAAGCTTTCACTGCGCATGCGGGGAGGATGAATTGCGTAAGCTCCGCGGACATAAAAGGATGCAGCTCACAAGCAGGTCACCATTCAGAGGAAAGACCTGCTGCCAGAGACATCTTGAGAGAACACCATGGGGAAGAAGAGGAAGCCTGTGCCTACTCCTGCCAGCCCTGGCAAGAAGGACAGAACCACCATCCCACCCCCTGGCGCTGACTCTGAAGGTGCTGGTGCTGGTGCTCCTGGTGTTGTTGCTGCTGGTGCTTCTGCTGCTGCTGCTGCTGCTGCTGCTGGTGCTGCTGGTGCTGCTGGTGCTTCTCTTGCTGCTGCTGCTGCTGCTGCTGGTGCTTCTCCTGCTGCTGCTGCTGCTTCTGGTGCTGCTGCTGCTGCTTCTCCTGCTGCTGCTGCTGCTGCTTCTCCTGCTGCTGCTGCTGCTGTGGTGGACCAGCCCCAAGGCCCTCAAAGCCCTACTGCTGAAGGCCCTGAAGCCCCTGCCAGAGGGAGGAAGAAGCAAGGCAAGGAGAAGGGGGAGAGGAAACAGTACTCCATTTCCGAGGACCATGAGGAGGAGGTGCTGGAATGGCTGAGGGAGAACGAGTACCTGTGGAGGAAGGGCCACAGGCTCTATCGCGACACCAAGTGGAAGCAGGCAGCATGGAGACAGAAGGCGGAGAGCCTGGGCTACACTTCAGATGTCCTCCTGGGGTGGTGGAAGCATATGCACACCTGGTATGGCAAGCTGCACCTGAAGAGATCCGGGAAGGCCGCTGTCAAGCTCACTGACCGGGAGACCTATGTCATGGCCAGGTGCAGCTTCCTGGAGGGTGAGATCTGCCACCGAGGAGCAGTCCCTCTGTCAACCCTCTCCCTCAGACAGCCCACAGAGAGCCACTCCTCTTCCAGCCAGGAGACAGCTACCATGTCCAGGCAGGTGTCTTTGGAGGGCCCCACGACAGACCCCCCCCCCCACAGCTGCACTCCCTGTGCCAGAGGACGTGGAAGATCCCCTGTCTCAGATGGAGCAAGAAGAGGCAGCCACCAGAGACCAACCCACCCCCACCCCCAGCTCCACCTCCACAGAAAGCAGGCAGAGAGGCAGACCGGAGGGACAGAGCTACACTGTCCTCTTGGAGATCAGGGACACAATCAAAGCAAGCACAGATCTCCTCTCCCAGCTGGTCCACTTTGACATACCATCCTCCAACCGCAAGCCCTTCATCACGTACGTGGGCTAGACCCTCATGGACATGCCCGAGGCCCAGTACCGGGCGATGAAGGAGAGGATCACAGCTCTTATGCACCACCCTCCAGGCCCAGCTGAACCTGCTCCTACCCACTCCAGGTCTGCTCCTCCACCCCAGCTTTCTGAGAGCTTCCTCCACACACCATCCCCTGTTGTCCTCTCAGGGCCAGGCACCCCAATGGCACCTCAGACCAGCACTCCAGCAACAGCCACCTCCACAGTCCCTGGCCCCTTTACATCTGAGACCATGGGCACGCCTCAGAGTGACTGAAAAGAATGCCAGAGACTGAGTTGTTACCTGTTCACCTTATCTTTGCTTAAAGACACTTTACTTGGGTCATTTTGCTTTTTAATAAAGTCTTACAGTTTGTTATTAATAAAGGTTATCTTTGCTTCACACACTTGGTTCATTTTTTTTACTTAATAAAGTGTTGGGGAAAACTTTGAAAAAAGGGTTAAGCCTTTGCATGCTTGTGGGATGGGTAAGGATAGCTGTGGGATGGGTAAGGATAGCTGTGGGATGGATAGCTGTGGGATGGGTAATGATAGCTGTGGGATGGGAAAGGATAGCTGTGGGATGGATAGCTATGGGATGGGTAAGGATAGCTGTGGGATGGATAGCTATGGGATGGGTAAGGATAGCTGTGGAATAGATAAACCTCCAGTGCAGGCATAGTGGGACTGTATGGTCCACCCTCCCAGCTGCCACACATATGGCCCTTTATTATCAATAACAATTTAATCATTGATCCACACATTTCAACATAAACAAAACTCTTTATTAATGCCCTATTAATTGTAAAGCCACTCAACATACATGGCACAATCTCATCAGTGTGATGAGACAGGCTGAAGGAAGCATCCATTAAGCATCTACCATCCTGTCTTGCCACTCCACAGCTCCAGCTGGGGAGTTGCACCAGTGTTTCAGGAGGTTGCGCTGCTTCTTCCCTCCACGTGAAGCTCTGTTGGGGCCTTGCACATCCACAGTGTTGATCAGGTTTTGCCCTTGCTTCCATTCACCAGGCTCCATGTCCCCATTGCCTTGTTGACAGTCCACAACCCTGTTCTGCAACGCTGGGTAGCAGGTGCGCATGAGATTGTGAAGGATGCAGCAAGCTTCCACGATGCTCCTCACGGTCTGTGGGTGATGCTGCATGGCGGTGAGAAGTACCTGGAACCTGTTGGCCAGGATGCTAAAGGCGTTCTCCACCACCCGTCTTGCCCTGGACAGCCTGTAGTTGAAGATCCTCTCTTCACGGGTGAGGTATCTGGAACTCTAGGGCTTCATGAGGTAGGTTCTGAGGGAGTAGGCATCATCACCCACGATGAAGTAGGGCACATCTTGTGTGTTGTTGGGTAGGGGGTCTGGATCTGGGAAACCCATGATGAGGTTGCCTTCCAGCCCACCCTTGAGGTCACTGGCGTTGTATATTTGGGCATCTGAAGCTGACCCGTTGCCTGAAACATCAATGTACATGAACTTGTAGTCAGCATCAACCATGGCAAAAAGGATGATGCTGAAGAACCCCTTGTCGTTGAAATAATTGGACCCCAAGTTGGGTGGAGCTTTGCAGGCCACGTGCTTGCCATCTATGGCTCCAACGGTATGGGGAAAGTTCCACCTCTGATACCACTGCTCTGCAACTTTCCTCCAGCCTTCTTCAGTGGTGGGGCACTGGAGGAGCTCCTCCATGTATTCTTCGATGATGACCTGCACCACTTCTCTGACCACAATGCTGATGGTGTTGTGTGGCACCCTCCAGGCATACTGCATGTTTCTATACGTGGTCCCAGAGGCCAGGTGGCACAGAGTCAAGTGCCACCTTCAGTCCAGGGTCCAGGCTGGGATGGAAGTTGGTGTTTGCCTTGGTCAACCTGGGTCTCAGCCGCTCCACAACTTCGTCAAACATGGCTGGTGGCATCCTCATGAAGTGCTGGAATGCACGAGTGTCTTCATTCCTCAGCTCTACCATCAGCTTGTCATAGAGTCCAAACTCCGTTCTTCTCCCGGACCCAGACAGTTCTTGGACGTCTCCTTCTCTTTGCGTAGAAAAGGTGAAACAGTCTGAAGAGGGCTTCGTTCTGGTGTTGAATGATGGTGGCTACCAAAAGGAATGTGTGATGATCCATGGTGGAGATCAATGGATGATGTGGAAGAGCAAGAGCAAGGCTGAAGAGGTCTGCACACCAGGGCTGCTGGACTGAAAGTGAGATCCAGGGGATTTCCTCCCCCTTTTTATAGGAAATGTCGGTTTTCCACTAGGTGTCCTTCCACATACTCTAGGCATCCTCCAGACATCCTAAATATCCGAGATACGTTCCATATATGAACGTTTTGTCCGTTTTAATGCTTTATATCCGAGCTGCATCCGCTTTCATCCTTTCTATGTCCATGCTACTAACGCTGTGTGGACGTTCCACGTACCTTTCGCTTCCTCCCTCTTTCTGCTTTCCGCTGGAGCGGATGTGAGTTGCGCGGATGGCCAGAGAATGCCGAGAGGATACATCGGCCGTGTAACGGATGACAACGGACATAGAATGTTTGTTGCCCGTATGTGTCGCGGATGTAGATCGTACACGGAAAGTTCATCCGCTCAAAAAGTTTTGTGCAGCTCAAAACTTTTTGAGCGGATGAAATAGTAGTAGACGGATGTTTTACGGATAGAGCGTATGAAACACGTATGCAGTGAGTACACAACGGATGCATTGCGTTTTCCAACGGATGGCAAGCTTTTTTGTCCGTTTTACATCCTCTTTGCATCCGTTGCTTCAGTGTGACAGGGGCTTTAGTACCTGTGTTGCAAGGCATGAAAATATCAAGAAAAGCAAGACAAGCTATCAGTTTTGCTTAATGTGTAATATTGAAATGAAAGTAGGGCACCCAAAGAGAAACATAAAAGTAATTTTATTAGGGTATTGCACTCACACAGTTTTTGAAATACAGGAGTTATTAAATACAGGATCTTGTGCAGTAATGAAATTAAGGGGCACACTGAGCACAGCATACAGAGTTTCCTTTAATCTACAAATGTTTTATTCATTGCAATTGCACGCACCATACTTATTCATACCTGCTTTGCTACATCCTGGTAAGGCAATGTAGAGGGATTGTGGAAGACATGGGCACTGCTTAGATGATAGGTCCAATGCAGAAATAGGGCAATTCCCCACCAAAACCAGCACAACATTTCCTTTAGAAACCATCCATCTCCCTCCCAGAGAAGCTCCAGGTTGTTTACATGTAAAATATTGATGGATTGTTTCCTGTTGACCCCTAACCTCTCTGGTAGCTGGACTACAGGCTTGTGTCTGATGATTTCCTTGCTGTTCACCCTCCTCTGCATGCCAGCAGTCTCCCTCAGCTTCAGATTCCATTCATCTATTTTTACCAATATTTTATTTCATGTACCAACTTTCTTTTGCTTACTATTTGTTTATTTACATTATGCATAATGCTGCATACTTACAAAGGAAATAGACTGATGGGATTATATATAAGAATAATCATGGCAATTTTGTCAGAATAATTGTAGTCAAGGGGAATAACTTAAATTGCTTAAATTCCTGAGGACCTGAGGACTTCAAATGAGCTGGGCTTGCAGTTTTGATTCAGGAACAAGTCCAATATAATTACCTTCTCTATCGCATGAGGTTCTTCCTATGGAAGTTCTCCTTCTAATAAATTATTCTTCCCTAAGATCCAAGAAGCTTTCTAATGTTGGCCTCTGCTGCCTGCTTAGAATCTTAGCACTGCATCAAAACAGTTTCTGAGGTACGATTAATTATATAAGTAGTACAAGTAATGCCTCTTTAAGAACAATGCTAGAAAATTCTCTTTCATTTAAATTATTGTTATATAGATAAAAATTCAATGAGAAGATCAAATAGATATAGATATGTGGTAAATGGAATAATTTTGTATAATAAAACAGCTGTGGGGGGTTGAAAACCACACAGTTTGTGTGTGTGCGTGTGTGTGTATGTATGTGTGCTGTACCATTTTTTAAAAAAAATACTTTCTTAAAAAGTAGGCAACAAGAAGATTGATGCTTTTACTTTGGTTTCTCTGATCTGTATATATAAAATTTTAAAAATTGATAAAAGAAATGCAGCCCTTACCTCTGAATCAGTGGGCTACAGAGACTAAAATAGGTCTGTCAAACTTGCAGCCCACGGACTGGATGTGTCACGCGCTGGCCACGCCCATTTAGCAAAGGGGAAAAAAGTCACTATGTGTCATGACACCACCATGACGACGCAAGTCTGACATCTGTGGACTAAGAGGATAGAACTTTTTTTTTTTGTCAGAACAAAGATGTTCTGACACTGAATCTATCTATAGCTTTAGAAATGTGGATTATTCACCATCACTTTCTGCCCACCACACATTAGATTGTTTTATTGATTCACTGTTGAACGCATTCTGAGCAACCATATTTTTCAACCCAGCTGCCTGAAGATTGTCGTTAAACAAACTGTACAGTATGCAAAAGACAAAGAATTGTTAAGATTGTCAAACCATTTATCTGTTTCCTTATGAATGACCCAGGAGATCAGATTGTAAGTTGATGTTTCTAGGAGTACTCAAAACCACACTATAGTCTTGCACATTTTCTAACTGTTTAAGCATCTCAGTTTTTATTTAATGTTGTGTCTCATCATCTCTCATTAACCTTGCCTGATTGCTCATGGTGACCTATAGAAAAACAACTGACAAGTGCATTGTTACATGCTATTTTGAGTTTGACAAATTGCCCTCTTTTTCTCATTCATTTACTGTGTCACCTCCTCCAATTTTCTGCCCATTGCAGAAGTTCCTTTGCTGTTTTCATTTTGTCCATACCATGAATTATTTGGATCATTAGCACCCAGAATTTTAGAATTCCTAATACCTTCAGAGATAAATTAGCTGCCTTCACAAATTTATAGTCTATTAGCCTTCCTTCTTCTATGTAATCATAAACCATGCATTTTTATGACAGTTTATAAGAGGAAGGTCATATCCAGTATCTATCTCTAATATTCCTTTGGTGGGTTCATGTAATTTAATATTCACACTTCATATCACACAAGCACAATTTATCAGGTAACCTTTTTATTCTTTTTGTCTCTGCTCTAGCTTTAAGTACTGTTGTTGCTTACTGACTAGGTTCAAAAGTGCCTTTAAGTTAACAGAAGACCCTTAGCTATCAATGGAAGGCCATTTTGTTAAACAGTACAAGATTTTTGTGTGACAAAAATAAAGTGAAATGGAAATATAGCTTCCACATGTCTTATATGTTGTAGAGTCTCTTGTAGAAATGAAGCTTTCACAGTTTTACACATGATTTCAGGATGACATCTTCCATGGCATCACACTGACTGATGTCATTGTCAGAATTTTTTTTTTTAACACAGCATTTCTGGATCTAGTCCAATGTGGAAAAAGAGAGTCTGAAAGCAAATTATAGTAAAAACACTTAATTTGGAAAGTTACTTTGAACTTGAACAAAGTCTGATCAACATATGGAGTAAATAAACAGGTATTTCATTAACTATTGATTCAAGAAAATTACTGGCTTTTTTCATAAGATTCAGAAATGTTTTCTGCATATGCTTAATTAAAATTTGCTGGACTATACAATCATCTAATATTTATGAGCAGTGAGTTCACTGAACTACACTCTGGCTTGTTTTATTCTCTTGCTCATTTTGTTGGAATGGACACTGTTCTAAATTTCTCAACTTGCCACTGTGATTATTTTTGTCCTAGTGGAATCCAGCCCACTTTATTAACACCATTGTTGCACTATCAGGATTTATTTATTATTTTTTATTTAAAAGTTTATAGGACCACCCATTTCACGCAACTCTGGGCAGTTCAAGAAACAACAATAAAATAAAAGCAATGAAAACTGAAACAATGAAATAAAACACCTGTGCCATAATACAGTATAACTTGAGCTTTGATTTATTCTCTTTAACTTGATTTTGTTCAAGAGGTGTGCAGCTTCTATAGTCTTATTGTACATTTCTCTATTATGCACACCTTTCTCTCTAGACTTCATTGGCACTTCCTTTGCAGCTGCAAAATAGAATCAACTGGTCTGATTTGTCCATATTCTCTATCCCCCCAAAGTCGATATTTTGATCATCATGTAAAGTTTTGTCAATTGAACCAAAAGTCATACTGTATTGCCAGCTAACTTCTAGGAAAAAATGATTATTCATTATACTTACAGTAAAGAAGAATGCTAGCCAACAGCTGCTGGTAAAGACTACATAGCACATCCAAATGAATGTTTCAGCATGACAGGGTTATTGAATCATTGGCCCTAAAACTGGTATTTGAAAAACAGTCTTGATCCTTGCTAGATGGCAAACTGATGGGAGCAGGTGGGGAGATAGAATACAGCAGTAGCAACACTAATTTAGGGGCTGCCCTATCACTAGGCAGAGATGTAGCGACTGAAACTAGATTTATTCATTTAGTGAATTTATATAGCCACCTGTTTGTTCACAGTGACTAGGCGGCTTACAAGCAATAAAAACACAGTATACAAAAAAAATAAAAATAACCATCCCCCCGCCAAAAAAAACCCCCAGCGACAATACAGAGTCAAAAAAACCAGTTGATCGGCTCCATCCCACTTCAGGTTCCCCATGCCCACCTGCAAAACCAAGTCACAAAAGAGTATCAAAGTGGGGCCAGTCTAAAGGGCGGCAGCCACTATGGACAAGCCCTTTCTTCTAGGTCCCACCAGATGTACCTCTTTCATGGACACGACTCACAAGATTCCTTGCCTCTGCACTCAGATGGATGTGACCAGCAAGAGATGATAAGTCAGATAACCTGGTCCCTAATCAATGCTCCTGATTATCAAAAAGTAGCAGCAAATTGTTCACATTACTGTTGTGTTACTCTCATTCCATGGAGTTGAGGGAGATACTGATGAAGAGCTCATGGGCTAACTAGTTACACTATGTGCTGGTTGACTGAATGAAGTCATCAATGGCTGCAAAGTGCATTAGAATCATTGGTCTCATGTTTTCTGAAAGCTTCTTTTTTGGGGATAGGGAGGAGTCTCTAATGGGAATTATGGAAGATGCAACAGATCTGTAGTAGATGTGCACTTTTGGTACAAAAGAGTCGGCTGCAGTTAAAACTCCTTTAGGATAAAGAGCAGTATGTAAAACCTCAGAAGTGCTTCTTGATCCTAAGTTCAAGTCTTAACACTGATCTACTGATCAGTGTAAGACAAGTATAATTTACGTCCTGTACAGGAAGTATAATTTACGTCCTGTACAGGAAGTATAATTTACCTCCTGTAGTGAAAGATCAGCACTGATTTCCAGACTGTATTTCTGGATTGGTATTAATTTTTAAATCCCTAATCAGCTTAGAGCTTGACTATCTGACAGCAAGCCTGTACCATTTTAGACTGTTGAAATTGACAGGATAGGTCTTACTATCAGTCGTTATTTCCCTAGCTCAAAGGAGATGCCATGGGGTTTTGCTCCTTATCTATGTTCAGAAACATCTGTAAACACATGTAACTTTCAACATTTCAACAACTTTCAACAATCAAAGGAAAATGAATCATAGAACTGGATTGGGCCAATGGTCAGCTGAATCTTCCTCTCGAGACAGCAAGATTTATTTACTTTTTGGGCTTTCCTTTCTCCATTATAACACAGCAGTCAAGATAAAATTGCTAGGTGTTTTGTTCTGAACTCAAAACACTACAAATGGAAGTTTGGATTCCTGACCTTCAGGAGAGCCCCTTTAGACTATCTAGTAATGCTATGATCTCACCACAATGTTGGGGAGGTGCAGTCAAAATGGGAATAGGAGGAAAGCTACTTCCATTCTTTTATTTTTTAAATCAAACTCTCTCCCCTCCACCAACTTTGGCCACATTGCCACTGAATTTTGGTGATACAATCTGGAATGCTGGGGAGTTGTAAATCCACTGCTGTGGGGATTGCAAACAATCTCTGAGCAGCCAATTGCCCATACCATTAGAAATATGAATTCCATCAATAACACAATAGACCCACTGATTACTCATGCTTCATCTATCTAGCCCAGCTTTGAATGTTGTGGGTGTCAATGTCCTCCTGATATCTGAAGATGTATTTTCTTACTGTGATAGCTACACAGTAATTTAACCTAGATGTTCTGCAATGAGCTTGAGAATTTGAGAATTGCAGACTTTTGAGTGTGTGTGAGATCTCACTACATCATTACTATAGAATGTTTTATAAGGATAAGTGATTTATTCTTATGATCCAAATGGTGGTTCCACATATTTCATCAATGCCACTTAAAATATTCTTACCAGAACATTTTTCTTTGAAGATGGAAGACATTCTAAACGTCATCCATAATAAAATGAAAGTCCATTAACAAGGAAAGTAAGATGACAGATTTGGAGATAAGAGACTTTCCAATCTAGCTATCTTGAATTCAACTATCACTCTTATGCCTGAAAAAAGGACAATCGGAAAATTCAGGACCTTCAACTTTATGAAATCATAAATTTTGAATAAATTAATCATATTAATCATCAGCTAATTCTACTTGCATCAGTTCAAAGTGGTTGATGCTCAAATTCCCTTCTTAATTATGTTATCCATACTCCATATACTGTACTACTCAGAGACTTCTCGCTGTTGCTCCCTGCATACTTCATTCTCTATGGATGGAGATGTGAGATTTAGGCTTCTATTGACATAGGAGAAGCATAGAAATTAAAAGTATGGAGTTCAAAGAATTTAGTATCCTTAAATTGATACAATCTAACAAGAATTAGATAATACCATTTTTGGCCACTTTCTCTTTTCTTTCTCCCCCCCCCCCACCCCAGCCCCAAATATTCAAAAATCACTTCCACATATTGGAACTTTGAGAGAATCTCTGAGAAAAGGAAATATTTCCTTCTATTTTGAATTAATTTTCATTTCTGTGTTGGTTATCATGATTTAGCAATAATTTCCTGCTTAACATTGCTTGGATGGTAAAAACGAAGAAAAAAACCCCTTCAAGAGCCTTGGGCTTTCCTATGCTCCAGGAATTAAAGGAGATTATCATGGATAGGAGAAGATTCATCCTTACTAGGTAAAAGCAACTTTATTGTTTAAAAGGGTGGGGATGGAATAGGAGAACTGAAAAGTCAGCCTAGAAAAGGCAGACATCCGTGGAAAATGAAGTTTGAAGTCCCTCCTGTGTTCGGTTGAAAAGGCTAAAATGTTTCTTCCTGATTTATAAAGTGTGCTTCTCTTGTCACAAGGAATTGTCACATATTATTAGTCTTGTACAAGCTGAAATGTACTGCTCTAAAATATTTTGTAAGAAAGTAAGTATGCAATCTCTCCTATAAGTAGGTTTGTGTTCCGCAGTATGTTCTATTGCAGTATGTTTCATGATGCATTTTTCTTTAAAAATCCATACATTCTACATTATATGCAGATCTGACTTAAAGATGTCAGATTAATATCCTTATATTTTAAAGAAAAATGCATCATGAAACATACTGCAATAGAACATACTGCAGAACACAATGTCTCGCTTTCATATATAAAGATTTGTCCACATAATATTGAGAGAAAAATGCATGGGAAGGAAGCTGTTCTTAACTACAGTTTCTTAAAAATGGTAAAAATAAGCCATTTCTGTGTTTCAATTCCTGTCTGAAATGTGTTTGGCATCATATTCCTTTAGCTTTCTTTCCAGTGAACCTGGGATTTTGGTGGGGTGGGAGGGGAATAATGATTTATAATAGCCTTTTTTCAATTACCACAATGTTAGTAGCAGCTGAGGAGGAAAAAATATTTTTTGAAACAAATGTTACATATACACAAAACCCATACAAGGCATTTGGTTTTAACTTTATTAGCACATTCATATACTTTTGTATTTCTAGGTAATTCAGAGAGTAAGAGAGCTTCTTGATGGGCAAGTTGGTAGCTATGAAAAAATATTCTTTTTTAAAGATTTTTCCATGTTGCCTTTACTGATGTCCTTAACAGATCAAATAAAGATTCAATCTGTTATTTCCAAGCAAAATGCCTTATCGGCTATATATAATTGGCATTGAGGGCTATTTCCCTTTATTCATTTTTTTTTTCTACAACCATTGTCCTACAAGTATTAACATGCCAATATATTGGTTCATACATTTTATAGCACTGACTTAGCATGAATATAAATTAAAATGTTTGTTGTTCAACTACATCCTTATGCCTCCAGATGCTCACATATAGATAATGATCACATAGCTTGATACAGTTTATGGTAAGATATACTGTAATTACATTGGTAGATTTTTTTTTAAATAAACTTGGCAAAGATCTAGCAAACCAGTGTGATAATGAGCAGATGGTAAACATAGATACAGGTTGATATACAGACATTTTAAATCTCCAATAATAGAGTTTACAGAGAATAGGAAATAGGAAATCTCTTTGAATAAGTGCAAGCTTGCTTGAGATTTTTATGAGGGTCTATTACTGGTTTGACTTAAAATGATGCTTGATTACTGTTCAAAATTTGATCCCAAAAAAGTTAATACATGATTCCCAAATGTGCAATTCACTATAGTCTCAAGGCAAACTTTTGCTGACTTGGGAGTATTTTAGAAAAAAACACTCTGCAGTCTGGATAGAAACACACTAGGGTTTTCACTAACTGCAACAATGGATGTTATATTGACATACATTACCTTAACGTTTCTTTCCTTTAAACAATTCCCGAGGACAAGTTGGACTGTAATCATATGGGGAAATATTGTTTAAGCCTGTGTCTATGTGACTCTCTCTCATACAAGAACTATCAAAAGAAATAAATGGCTTTAGCCCTCTACAGCAAACTGAACTAGCACTGCAGGCATTTGCCAGGGGCAATTGTGGGAGGGGAGATTCTCCTCTCACTCGATTACTTTTAGTGAACAGCAACTCATCACAATCTCTAACATCAAATATAATTTTACTGTGAGATATTAGGGTTCAAACTAGGCAGTGAACTTTTTTTTTCCCCCAAAAGTTTTATTGATTTTTTAACAACAAACATACACAAACAAAACACAAAATATGAAAAAACATAAAACATCTTTTTTGAAAGCAGCCTGATCCCGGGTTACATCTCTTCGTACAGACACCAATTCAAGTTTGTGCTCATTTTTGTATACCATTCCATATCTTATTAACCATTCTACATTTTCTATATAGCTTCTCCCCTCTTTTAACTCTCTTAATTCTATTTTATTTATTTCATCTCAATTTCGATCATTATACTTATATCCTTTGTCTGTCCTGTTTCAGCTATCTATTATCTTTTCTCATTAAAGCAAAAATTTTCCTGTAATTACTGACTGGAGTATGACGTCTTTATATCTTTCCCCTAAATTTATAACACTTAAT
Source organism: Laticauda colubrina (assembly GCA_015471245.1). Lineage (NCBI taxonomy): Eukaryota > Metazoa > Chordata > Lepidosauria > Squamata > Elapidae > Laticauda > Laticauda colubrina. The sequence continues at coordinate 56,675,076 of BLBF01000007.1, read as the reverse complement.
ATAATACATAACTTTCATTTAGATTCTGCTTAGTACATTTTAAAGCTACATACAGTATTTTAAAAAAGAAGAGATTATAAATATATGATATAATTAAAACAATCCATACCAATTTAATTCTCATTTAATTAATTAATTAATATTCATTTAAATCTTAAACATTTCACGCATTACTTTTCAAATAGGAATCATACTTCTATGGGAACCCTTATAGATTTTACACAGTTACTTCTCCCCCATTTCACTTATATTTTAAAACATTGTATAATTAAAGTGTTCCCATTCCTTCCTAATTCAATTCTCTCATTTATTTCATTTCATTTATTTTATTCAAAAAAGTTTCACTAAATTACACTAAGTATTTTTATCCCACTTTTTAATCATATGTTGTTCCAATTTTCTAACATTTCTAATGTAAGCATAACAATACAATCTTATGTACCTTTGCAGAATGTCTTTTTCAGTTAAATTTTTACCCATTGTCTCTGAATAAGTCCTGTTTCTTTACATCTTGCTCCAAACCTTTGTAGTTTCTCTTCCCTTCCTTCCTCCTTTGCTTCTTCACTCTGCACTTTTTAACCCCTTGTCTCTCCACCTCCATTTCCCTCTTCTGTGTTCCCCTTTTCTGTTGCTTTCTGACATTATATCCACTTTTCACCTTATTTTTCCCTTTTTTGGTTGTTTTTTTAGGTCTTAAGTTCTCCATTCTCTTTCCCCTTTCCCCTTTCTTCCCCAATTAAAGTGACTTGTTCATTAAAGATGGCTTCTTCTATGTCCCAGTCTTCTTGCTGCTCAATCTTTTCTTGTAGTTTCTCATAGGTACCAATTGCCATTTCTAAGAAGTAAAAAGCAGAGCCAAGAGAGCCCTTCCCTTCTTGTTCCTCTTCTTTATGTTTTTTAAATTCCATTTTCAGTTCACCCACAAGTGATACCATTGTAGAAAGAAATTTTTTTAAACAACCACCCAATTGTTTTTGATCACTCAAATATATTTTCCAGAAGTCCCAAAATCACCAAACAATCCAAATAGACACAAACTGTTTCATCTAACACTTCCTTCTTTTTTCACTTTCTCTTCCTGGGGTTAGTTACAAAGTTCCACTTAAGATATGTCTTTTAGAAGCCTTGTTACAATTTAACTTTAGATTCTTTTAAATTCCAAGCAGCCTCCTCCTGCCAAATCCTACTCTTATTCTTTTCCTCTCCCTTCCCATTTACAGTAAAAAAAAGTTTTTTAAGTGTTCAGAAATCTTTATTGTCCCATTGACATTTAATTTTCCAGTTTAATTACCTATTGGTGCCAAAGCGGTTTTTTCCGATTTCTCATTCTTCTCTCTTTGCTGTCAATGTAAGGAAGGAGAGTGAAAGAAAAAAAAACCTTTCCCTTTTCCACTTTCATTCGCAGCTTCTGAATCTTCTTTGGGAGCGATGTATCTTTTATCAAATTTAAAATCCAGGATATCTCAGTTGTTTCTTATCCCAGTCAGCCAAAACTTTCACTTCTTAACTTCCTCCTGCACTTTCTTTTCTGGCTGAGTGCTTCTTTGTGGCAGCCATTTCTGACCACCACTCTTACCGCCTTCAGGAAAGGGAGTCTAGCCAGCTGAAGAGGAAAGATGCGGCTTTCCTCAACCCTGCTAGAGTCTCCCCCCTCTTCACCACCTCTACAGGGTAGCTTAGCCCTGAAGCCAGATGGCTCGGGGCGCTCCAGCAGTGAGCCCAGGCAGAAATCGCTCATGATCGCGGATTCCTACCTGTCGCCGAAGCCCTGCAAACTGGAACTCCCAAGCTAGGCAGTGAACTCTTGTAGCTAGACTGGGCAGGAGAAGGGGGAGATGCCTTGTTATTTCAGGTATCTACAATCCATCCAGATGTTCTCTGGGAATGAAATTCAGCCTCTGCTGTCTGCTTAAAGTATTCCATTTCCCAATACTATTATCCACTTACATATTTGGGAGAAGGAAAAACCAACCAGCAATTATTAAAGAAGGACTATAAACCTGTAATCACCTCTAGTTACAAGGAATTTGAAACCTGGATTTTATTCAAAGAATTTCACATTGTTTGAGGATGTAGATGGATATACCATATCCCTGATAATTATTAGGATTGCTCTCTATTCACTATCTCTCGGTCATTTTTGTATCAAATTGTATTTGTAAAGATGTTGCAATATTTAGGGTATAAACATTATCCTAATTTTTCAGTATTTTGATTGTGATGCTGCCATTACTGTCCTGATTATATATATATATATTTCTTTTCACTTCTCTTTGTCCCTTGAAAATGTAGTTTGGATCATTAGTAACAGTGGGTAAAAAGGTAAGGGCAATAGGTCATTATTTGTTCTCTCCATCTTTCCATTACGGAAAATATTCTGCTTCAGTGAGCTCCAATCTTCCCATACACTGCAACACACATAGAAATAGCACTTAGACTTATATACCACTTTACAGTGCTTTACAGCCCTCTCTGAGCAGTTTACAGAGTCAGCATATTGCCCCCAACAATCTGGGTCATTTTACCCACCTTGGACTGATGAAAGGCTGAGTCAACCTTGAGCCTGGCAAGATTTGAATTGCCAATTTGCAGGCAGCCAGTAGGCAGCAGAAGTAGTCTGCAGTACTGCACTCTAACTACTGTGCCATCGTGGCTCAAACATACTTGTTTATTTTAAAAAATTATATGGCCACTTAACTAACTCTTTGTGACTCTAGACTGCTTATAACAATAAAAACTCAATATAAAAACAATAAAAAACAATAATTCCCTCACTTGATTGTTGGTGGCAACAATAAAATGTAAGGTAGTATATGGTCTTACTAGTAATCCTTGTTATCATGTTGGCCTACAACTTGAGTTCTTTCCTTTTGATCATATAATCTGAATGTTTATTTTAAGTAGTTATGTCAGGAAATACATTTGAGAGAAAAAAAACATTCTATGAGAGGTAGATATGTGTTTGCTAATGAAAATATGTTTTCTGTCTGGCTTTGCTGATGATTGGCAATTTTGACAGCTATTTCATTCTAAGAGAATTAAGTGAAAGAAATGTGTTAAAGGAAATGTGAAAGTTGCCAAAGAACCATGTGTGATTGGCATTAAACTATGTATTTAATACAATCATATAGTAAATTGTTTTAGAAAAAACTATGTAGGGTTTGGTCACAAGTTATGGCATGGATTTTATTGGCGTTCACCTAAAGGAAAAGGAGTTTGAAATCAGTTATTGTCCTGGACAGCTTTTTCCCTGAAAAAAGATATTCATAATTATCATCTCTACCAATTCTGTTTCTATCTCATCTTCCTAATACTTTTTTCTTATTCTATTTGGCAATATTTGGCCCTAATCTGTGCTATTTCTCAAATTTTATTCAAAGACTGTTAGAAACAGAATAATAATCTATATCAATGTTTTTCAACCTTGGCAATTTTAAGATGTGTGGACTTCATAATTCTTGGAGTTGAAGCTGGTCTATATACCAACTGACCTGTTTTTCACCTATACAGTCTATATGTGTTATATGAAACTATACCATTTATTTTAACTCATTATTTTTAGGATTTAAAATAGCTAATCCAGTTTTGTTATGATTCATATTGGTTGTGGATATACAGTATATTGTGTGCATGTGCACTTCATTTTTAACAAGAATTCCTGCATACATCACTGGAATATTAGTTTAATTAAACATTGCAATAGACAATTTGCAGTAAATTGAGATTATTATTATTAGAAATCTCCCAACATGATTTGTGTTTTAAGGGTTCTAAATGTATATGTACACCAATGAATGAAGCAATGGCATACATCTGGCTCTCTAGCTCATGCCGTTGCAATGAATCTCTGCCACACGGAAAAATCTAATACAGGTCAACTTCTTATATTCTTAGGAAGTTTTCATAATCTAAATGCAAAGACTTAGTTTTTTTCAAATATATCATCTCTTTTCTGAGCATAACAAGGGAACTTGCTTTCATGATTCTGTAGAATTTTTGTTAGCACCTGAATATCCTTTAATCATTTAAACTCAGCTGAGAATTTTTGCATTCAGAAAATGTGGTCCACTAGTAACAGACTGTTACTAGCACCGAATAATATTTTCTTATCATTCCCGGTCTGTGAAGTTTTTGTAAACTCTGTTGAGATAAAATTAAATGGTTTCCAACTGTTATTAATATCTTCTATCTATCATGTAATTGGATAATAGGATCCTCTGCACAATAACCTTTAGATTTGCACAATGGAGTTTAGTGCATATAAATTACTGAAAAATCTATTTGTACATAGCTCAGCTATTGGAATATATTTTTCTGCCCAATTTTGAGCTGTCCATCAAATTATTGTTATATTACAACAAATGTTATTAGGCCACTGTATTATAAGGCAGCTTTAGCATTTCAACCTTTGTATTTGTCTCAGAGAGTCAGAATGTGTGAATCATAGATACTGTCAACATTTTCCTAAATTATAGCATGAGCTATTTCATTATAACATAACTCAATACAGCTGTCTGTTTGGTTCTGCCACAGTGGTGGGATTCAATTTTTTTTTACCACCTGTTCTGTGGGTGTGGTTTGGAGGGCATGGCAGGCAAAGGATACTGTAAAATCTCCAGTCAGAGGTGATATTCTCTCAGCTGTCTGCTACCAGCTCTCCAGAACTGGTCAGAACCTGCTGAATACCACCTCTGTTCTTCCAACGAAAACATCTTTATCTTGTCTCTCAGAAAGAAAGCAAAGCAGAAAATTAATCAGAAACATAACAGCTCTTTGTCTAAAAATGATTAATTAGAAAGCAACTTCAAAGACATTCATTGTTTGATATTAATCAATTGTATCTTTCATTAGCAGCATAACAATCCTAGTCAGGTTTTTAAATGGGTTATGTTCCTATTTTCACATCATTAAATTCAATGTAACAATGCCAATGTTACCTAAAGTTTTTGTTTCCAAACAAATATGGGACATCCGTTGAAATGAGTATACATTGAAGTAATGAAGGATATCGTTAACATTTGCAGCAATGGTGCCATATTCATACAGTCCAACCAAGTATAGAAAACTGAAAAGAAAGCACATAAATAGATGCTATAATTTCAGTTCTCAATAATGAATCTTTGACTCACCTACTTACTGCTTTTGGGTGCAGATGAAAACTGGGTGCAGATGAAAAGCTTTTAATAAATCTATTGCCTGAAATTTGGGAATATGCAGAAGAAAACTTCTACATAAATTTAAAAAGCAACACAGAACACAGCAGCTTTCCAGAATCACCAATTAACACAGCCTTTCAAAGGCATCTGGAAGGCACCAATGAGGGTACTTGTGTGTATTAACTGCATTTTACATTTGTACTGTTATCAAGCAGATTGAAACTGAAACTTTTGGAAAAAAAATTGACTGTGTTATTCCAGTGAAAAATGCTCATTTTATAGCAATTTTACCAAGTATTACAATTAAAAAAAACTGGAAACTAAAAAGAAGAAAAATAGAAAGAAATAGAAAGACTATATTAAAGAAAAGGAAACAAAATATAATTTCACCTATAATCCTTAAAGCCTTGTCATTTCAGTTTTGATCAGCAAAAGTCCATTAAAGATTGCTAGAAATGATGACATGCCTATTTTAACCTTCATCAAATACTGGAGCTTGATTTCTTTTCATTTTTGACTCTTCTCACATTCTTCCAAGTTTTAACAAGTTTCTTGTTAAAGAAGAAGGTATATTCCTATATCCAGGGTAGGAATGTTATCCAGATCACTCTTTTTGTTTACCCATATATCCCTTTTAATTATTAAGACATCAGTTGGTTTCATTTGTACGTCCAATATCGCATCCTTTTCTTATAACCTGTTATTTTATCCACTTTCAGACCACTCTACCTTGTCCAGTGAATCTTATTCCTCTTCCATAACTTATTTTAAGTGTAGTTTATCTATAGAGGAAGGCACTCTTAAAATTAACTTTTTTTTTAATCCTGCTTTTATTATTTTTATAAACAACTCATAATGAATTCCTTCTTCATCCTTCCTTCTTCTATTTCCCCCACACCAACCCTGTGAGGTGGGATAGCCCGAAGTCACCCAGCAAGCTTTCATTTTAAGATGGGCCTAGAAATCATAGTTGTCTGATTTCTAGGCCGGGAGTTTATCCATTGTACCAAACTGGCTCTATATTTTTGGCTCCCTTGTTCAAAAATATCCTTCACTATGTCTACATTTAAAATATATTTCTTCATTCTGTATTAGCAAGTTAAATTTAAGTATTCTTCCTTAATTGTAATCTTTAATTCCTTGTGGGCCACTCTAGTGTCCAATCTTCAGTCTCATCCTGTTTTTTTAAACAAATTCAAAACAAAAGCATTTTCCATGAGAAGGATTTTTATAATCAATTCCAAAACTTAGTTCAAATCCAATTGGACACTTAGTTCATTTGTAACTTTCCAAAATCAAAGCTCTAACCACAGTCTTCACTTTTAAGTTCTTAAACTTGTATTTAAATTTTTTACTAAGGATTGTAGGAAACACTTTTATTCCCACTGTTGTAAAACCTGTCAATCTAAATGCTTCTAATAGCTGAAAAGCAGTTAACAGTCAATTTCCAAAAGTGATTAGAAAAGGAAGTTGTTCCGTCCGTCCGGAAAGACGCACGGTAGACCGGGTTCCAACAAATAACTCTTTATTAGTTAACAGCAAACAGTAACGGAACATTGGTTCAAGCCGTGGCAGCCCTTTATATGGAGGCTTGTCTGCTGGCTTGTAGCCAATGACAGTCTTTTGACTTTGTCGCCCTTGAGCGACTTCTTGGATTGGTTCCTAATGAACTAATCTTTTACCGGCCTTTCTGGCCAATCAGAAGAGACTATTTGGATTCTTCCAAGTTATACAGAACACCCCTCCCCCTTTAGTTCAGTCCTACGTGAGTGATGTCGCGCAGGTAGGTGGGGCTTCTTCTGGTCCAAGTTGACCTGCGCAGCTCATTCTCGCCTAGGACTTCAAGCGGTTTGGTCGGGATCACTGTCTCTCCAGCTCGTCTCCATGGAACCGCCTGGAAGGGTGAGTCAGCATTGCCGCTACAGCTTGAGTTGCTCAGACCGGTGGTTTTGCTGCTCCCTCCTGGTTCAACCGGGCTGGTTGAGCTGGCTGGCCTGGCTGGCCACTTCCAGGATGGCTTCCCTTTCGCTTGGACTACCTCTGATGGTTTCATCTAACCGTAAGTGCTCTTTTTGGTTGGTTAGATGTTCTAGATTTAATTTCAATGGTTCATTTTCACACCCTTTTGTATTTGTTTGTTTTCCCCCCCTTGGTTTTGTTTTCATCGATTTTTATTATTTGAGGTTGCACGGTCGTTTTACGCTCAATGTTTCGGGAACGAAGCTGGTCTATGTGCCGCTTCCATTCTCTTCCATGGTCCACGGTTAGTCGGTAGGACTGAGGACCTGTTATTTGTGTGATAGTGGCTGGAAGCCAGAGAGGGTCCCCGGTAAAATTCTTTTCATAGACTAGGTCGCCAATTTCAAAAGTGCAGTATTGGCTGGATGAGTCGGGAGGTTTCTCACAAGTGTAATTTGGGTGCAATCTATCTAAATGGGATCTGAGTTTCCTCCCCATTAACAATTCTGCTGGGCTCTTGTTTGTGGTACTACTGGGAGTGATGTGTTGTAGTGTAAGAAAGCGGTTCAGCTTGTCTTGGACATCCCCACGGTCCATTTTTTCTAGGCCTTCTTTGGTAAACCTGACCATTCGTTCGGCCCTACCATTCGTCGCTGGGTGGGCCGGCGCAGTTAGTGCATGGCGTATACCCAGGGATGCTAAGTACTGTTCGAATTGTCTAGCCGCTAGTTATAGCCTGTTGTCGGATACCAATACATCAGGTAAACCATGAGTTGCAAACAATTTGTTTAGCTGTTTTATAACAGCATCGGTTGTTGTGGATGACATAACTATAACCTCCAACCAATTTGAATATGCATCTATGACTATTAAGAACATGTTGTCCCTGGTTGGTCCTGCAAAATCAATATGGATTCGAGACCAAGGGCCTTGTGGGGTCTCCCAATCCCATATGGGCGCTTGCGCTGGTGTGGGTCTAGCTCTCTGACACTTATGGCATGTTGCAACCCAGCGTTCAATATCCTTGTCTATACCAGGCCACCAGACATAGCTCCTGGCCAGGATTTTCATTTTTACTATGCCTGGGTGGCCCTCATGTAGCATACCCAACACCTCTTCCTGCAGTCTGGATGGAATTACCACCCAATCTCCCCACAATAAACACCCCTTTTGTATTGACAGTTCAATTTGTCTAGTCCGAAAAGGTTTAAAACCTTCAGTCTTTTAGCTTTCCGGCCAGCCTTTACCTACCCAAGTCAAAACGCGGGCAGTCACTGGGTCTTTCGCCGTGGCTCTGGCGACATCATTTGCAGACAATGGAAGTTCAGGGCAGGTCTCTACTTGTAGGGCGGCGGTGGTTGGAGCCGGGTCGTCCTCTACGGTTGGTAATGGTGCTCAGCTTAAAGCATCTGCATGGGTGATTTGTTTCCCGGGTCGATGCAGAAAGGTATATGAATAGGCGGCCAGGAATTCTGACCACCCTAGTCATCCGTGGGGATAGAATGTTCGGTGTGGGTTTGTTCCCCGCCAAAATCCCCAGTAATGGTTTATGGTCAGTCACTATGGAAAATGTCCTCCCATAGAGGTATTCGTGAAAACGTTTAACTCCGGCGACGATTGCCAGGGCCTCCCTATCTAGCTGGCTATAGTTGCGTTCCGCTTTGGAGAGCATTTTCAAATAAAAGGCGATGGGTGTCTCTCTCCCGTCAGGTAATTGGTGGCTCAGGATGGCACCTACTCCGAAAGGTGAGGCGTCACAGGTGACCGTCAATGGAAGTGTATTACTAAACTGAATAAGAACGGTGTCTGAGGTTAATAAGTCTTTTATGCTTTGGAATGCTTTTTGTTCTTTATGACCCCAAGTCCAGACAGTTTTTTTAATCCAGCAAACGGTGCAATGGTTCTGCTATCGTTGCTTTTTGGGGGAGGAATACATAATAAAAATTGATCAGACCCAAGAATGCCTGTAAGTCCGTTTTATTTTTTGGCCTGGGTGCATCTTTAATTGCTTTGACTTTTTTGTCTGTTGGGTGAATACCAATTAAATACCCGAAAAATTCAACGCGGTCGGTAGCCAGGCAGCATTTTTCCTTTTTTAGTTTTAGGCCGGATTCTCTAAATTTGGTTAGCACTTCTCTTAGTCTTGCTTCTAATTGGGTTGTGTTTTTTGCTGAAATTAGGACGTCATCAAAGTATGGAACGACCCCTTTTATCCCATTTAATGAGGCTTTGGAAAACACCTGGGGCAATGCTTACTCCGAATTGGAGCCTGTTACATTTGAATGACCCTCTATGCATTACTATTGTTTGTGCTTCGGCCGTTATTGGGTCTACTGGAAGCTGCTGATATGCCTGAGCCAAATCGAGTTTCGCAAAAATTTTTCCTCCCCCAAGTGAGTGCAGTAAGTGCTGCACGACTGGTACCGGGTATGCGCTTTGCTGCAGCGCATGGTTCAGGGTAGCCTTGTAGTCTCCGCAGATGCACACAGACCCGTCAGGTTTTACAGGTGTTGCTATTGGTGTCTCCCACCTAGCATGGTCAATTGGTTCTATGACCCCTTGTGCAATCAATTTGTTTAATTGCTCATCTATTTTGGGCTTTAATGCAAAGGGGACTCATCTGGCTTTTAACCTTCTTGGTGCTATCTGGGGATCTAAGCTAAAGGAAATTGGGGTCCCCCGGTACCTGCCTCAAGTGCTGTCGAAGACATCCTGGAATTCGTGTAGCAGGTTCTCTTCCCAATCGTTTGCGGCTATTCAGCTTACTCCGGTCATCCCGATGCCCAATGGTGCTAACCATTCGATGCCCAGGAGGCTGGGACAGTCTCGGTCGACTATAGTCAGCGGCAGGACTTTGGCGTGTTGTTTGTAAGTGACTCTGAAGTGTCCTAGACCTACCACGGGAATTCTATTTCCCTGGTAGTCTTTGAGAATTAATTTTTGTTTCTTGAGTTCTTTTTGTTTTATGTTTGGAACCAACTGCCTGATTGTGTTCCAAGACACCATTGATAGGAAAGATCCTGAGTCGACCTCCATTTCACAAAGGCTTCCTTCAATGGTCACTACAATTTTGACTTTTCTCCCGCTTTCCATTTGTGCGCTTCCGATAGTGACAGTCTGATGAGTTTTTTCTCAGTTGCTGGTTCCCTTACTGCACTCCCATTTTCTATTGGCTTGCCTCGGGTAGTTCTTTGTGGGGAATTACCGTGTCTGTTAGGACTGCTGTTCTTACGATTGCAGCAGACTCTTTCGATGTGTCCCCTCTTCTTGCAAGCCCGACAGATGGCATCAAGGAACCTACACTCGGCTCGGGGGTGGTTTCCTCCACAGCCAGCACATTCCGCCAATTTCTTCTTCTTTTGCGTCTTTTTTGGTTTGCGTACAGGTGATGGACCTCATCGTCATCTTCTTCCGTTTCTGATGACTCGTCTAGGTCTTCATGGTGTGTGGTTGTGGCAGCTTGCTTCTTCCTTCTGGGTAGGGTCGTTGTGTCAGTATTGGCATTCATCAGTTTCATTTTGGCCACTGATTTCTTCACGGCTTCTGTGGCGGTGGCTTCCGCGATTGCTTCTGCCACAGTTATGTTAGGTCTGTTTAATAGTTTGCTTTGTAAAGTAGAGTCCTTTAGACCTATCACGATACGATCTCACATGGCCTCATCCATACTCTGGAACTCGCAGGCTCCTCCCAGATGGTGGAGAGCTGCCACAAAATCTGCAATGGTCTCCTCTTCCCTCTGGTCTCTTTTATAAAACTCGTGTCTCTTAATAAGATTTGAGACAACCGGCGCGTAGTGAGCCTTTAGCATTTGGTTAAGTTCAGACCAGGTCATCTGTTTCACGTCTCTGGGCTTTGCCAATGCCTTTGCCATTTTGAACACGGCTGGCCCACAATGTGTTAGGAAGACAGCCCTCTTTCACTGATCCGAAATTTCCTCCATTTCGTTGCTCTCCAGAAACATCAGGAAACGATCAATATAAGACTCCCAATTTTCTTCATTGGGGTTAAAAGGTGTGGGCGGCGCATTGCTACCAGCCATTTCGTCTAGCATGGTTTTCTCGCCGCGTGCTCAGTGTCCGCTTTAGGACGATCCCACCTTCGTCGCCAGTGTTCCGTCCGGAAAGACGTGCGGTAGACCGGGTTCCAACAAATAACTCTTTATTGGTCAACAGAAAACAATAACGCAACATTGGCTCAAGCCGCAGCAGCCCTTTATATAGAGGCTTGCCTGCTGGCTTGTAGCCAATGACATTAACTTTGCTGCCTTTGAGCGGCTCCTTGGATTGGTTCCTAATGAACCAATCCTTTACTGGTCTTTCTGGCCAATCAGAAAAGACTACTTGGAACCCTCCAAGTTATACAGAAGTAAAAACAGTTCTTATCACTTAGTGACTAACTAAAGTTACGACAGCCCTTTCCCACAAAACTACTGATAACTTAATTTCAAAATTCCAATGTCCCCCCTTCCCCCATGATCACATGGCCACATTCAGTGCTTTCAGCAACTACCCCATATTTCCAGCTGTTTGCATTGCCCCATGGTCATCAAAGAACTTTGGATATAATGTATTTCTTGAACAATGGGAGAATATGTGGATAAAAGGTCTAAAATTCACATTAAATTATAAATTAAATGAAAACTTTTATAATATACCATTGGTGTCTAACACTGACCAAACTTGTCAAGAACGTATAAAGGCATTTCAAACAAATGTTGGAAATGTAAATGCAAAGAAGGAACTTTTATAATGTATGGTGGACATGTGACAAACCAAAGAAATATTGTAGTAGAATTCACATCTTAATACAGAAGATGATTAAAGTACATATAAAGATAAAACCAAAGAATTTTCTTCTAGGATTAATAGATAAAGAACTTGAAAAAATTGGAACTTTGACGTTATATATGTTGACATCAGCAAATTACTTCATGCACAAAAATGGAAAGATATCTTGATTCCCACAATGGACGAATAGCTGTAAAAGTTAATGGATTTAGCAGAAATGGCTAAATTGAGTGCTTTGATTAAAGAAAAAAAAACATAATTACTTTTGCTTCTACTTGGAAATAATTTCTGGACTTTGTGTTGGAGATGGAAAAAAATAAGTTTCATTTTGGGTTTTGCTAATTACATAGGTTTGTTTTTATAGAAATGGCTTGTATATATTATAATATAAATTTTAAAAGATGAGGTTTTATGCTACTCCTTATTCTCCTGCACCAGAAGAAATCAGAAATCAATGATTTTCTTTTTCTCCTTTACTCTACACTTTTCTCTCTTCCCCTTTTCCTTTTCTCATTATCTTCATTTTTTTGTATTTCTGTATTTATATTTTGATATTTGAACCCCGCAATGTTCCATGGTCACATAACTGCGATTTATTACCATTTTGCCAGAATCCTGTGTTTATTTCTACCCATAGTGAACAATGGGTTTGCTTAACAACCACTGCATTCACTTAACATCATCCACAAAAAAGTCATCAAGTTCAGTCATATAGCAACCTGCTTTCAGGGGTGGGATGCTACCGTTTCTGCCCAGCTCTATAGAACCGGCAGCTCTGAAGAGCAGCAGACATAGAACCAATTCTGTGTCTGCTGCTGTTTGGCCGGCCCGCCCAGGCTCTTACCTGACCTTTATTTCCTGCTTTTTCAACCTCAGCTGCTTTGCATGGCACAGCTGAGGTTGAAAAAGCAGTAAAAAAGGCATTTTTCAAACACTGCACACCCACGTGCAGCACTTATCAGCTGTCCAGGAAGCACAGCTTTATTGCACATGTGCACAAAACGTTAAGTACCGAACTGGTAGTAACACCGGTTGAATCCCACCCCTGCCTGCTTTGTATTTATCATAACTTATGACCATAATAATTGCCAGGCTCAATTACGGTTTAATTCAACTGTATGCAAAACCTGTGTTCTTGGGATGGTGTTGAATGCAGGTTGAGCAAAAAGATAGTTATTCCTTAATTCCTCAAAGCTGTAAATCTGCTGGGGACTGCTTTCTTACAGGATCCTTGCAAGGAGTAACTCCGTTGAGCACTTACAGGCAATCTCAATTCCTCTTTTTGTCCAGAAAAGAATTATGAAGAGTCCGTTTACTTGCCAGCTCTTCATTAAAACAAGGCCATTGGCTCCACTTTATCTCTCTCCAATTCACTATTCTGTTTCTTTCCTGCAGTTTGCAAAACTGGAGTCCAATCATACTTGCAGTACTGTCTGGCCACATTATCTCAAAAGGATAGAAAAAAGAAAACAAAAACCAGAATGATCAAGGAAAGAAATCCCCCTTGAAAAAGACAGGCTAAAATATTTGAAGGTTTCCAGTTTCTGGAACGTTTTTAAATGATCATTGGAAGGTTAGAAAACTTCTGACTTTGGGAGCAACAGATGGGGGGAATCTTTTCTTTCTTAGAATTCTGCATTGTTCATGAAACTAACTAAAAGTAATATAGGTAGATGAAAAAAGTTTTTTCCTATAACATGAGTTTTTCTCTGAGTGCCAGATGCTGCTGAATAACAGAATGAAAAGACTATTGCCTTCATGTGCTGCCTGCAGGTTTTCCAAAGGCATCTGATTGGCCAGTTCAGTCATTCACACAACAGGCTTGCTTACAGTTAACAATGCTTCATTCAATTCAATTGTCTGAGTGTGCTTTTTCGTGTGAGTTAACATACACATTGGGTTCTTACAACACAGTAAGCTAAGGTATATTTGATCTGTTTTGGATTGGTTTAGAACAAAAAAACGGCTTAAGGGAAATAAGATGCCCGGCTAGATATTCTCTTTGATTTTATCCAGAAGAGCCTTTTCTTTCTATTTAAAAGTTGCTAAGATGCTTCAGTCTCTGAAATCCCTTTCTTGTGAATACTTCAAACTGGTTGAAAAATTATTTCCTCAGTGCTGATAGTAGAAACTGAAAGCTTTTTCAAAAGGTCCTTATTCAAGATCTGCAGAGACAGCCAAGCACGGGAGTCTATTCTGTATATTTTTCAAGGATAAAAAGTACCCTTCCAAAGGATGGTGTAGACGCCAATAACCCACACTATTGCCTAAATAAAGTTTCATTCTATATGAAAGCTGGCATTCAGCTTTCTGTCTCCAAAATCGGATTTCCCAAACCATTGGGGGGGGGGGGAGGAGAGTTTCAAACGGCAAAGGGATTTTTGTTTGTTTGTAAAATAAAAATGCTTTTCAAAAGTAAAATACAAAAATGCCCACTGGAGGAGAATGATGTGTCTAACTGAGTGGGAAGTTCAGGACAAAAGAGAGAAAAAGAGAAGAATTTGGCTTTCTTTTAAGTTGAAAAGGAGTGGTGATTCAAAATGTTTGTCAAGGTTATGCCTACTCAAATAAACACATTTAATTCAGCGAAGTTCATACGCTGCTCCAAGTATGCCTGACTACGCGCAGCAAGGTGAGGAACTCAAACGCGGTGATAAATACAGCTGCATTCTGCACATGCCTAAAGTTATTCTCGCCCCGCATTTTCCACACACATCCCAAAGCAGAACCCGGACCTGAAAATAACCTTCGAGGCCCCGAGTGAAAAGACTCCCGAAAGGGGAAGCCCCGGATCCTTCCAAGCTCAGATAAACCCCAGCGGCCACAACCCCCGCCTTCTTTGAGCTCGCAGCCATTTCGTTTCCACAAAAATGAGCGGGAGCGGCTGCCTGAGGAAACGTAATTTCGAGGGCGCAAGACCCAGGGGCGAAAGGAGCTGCGAGGCTGCAAAGGCATGCCTGCCACAAATGCAAATATTCCGAGCTTAAAAGCCGGGGCAGCGAAGCGGCAAACACTTCAGCTGCGGGCTAGCTGTCCCCCGAGACCGCGCCTGAGGCACAGCTTTGCGGGGCGCTCGAAACAACCCCCCTTCCCGCTCAGTCTCAGATCCGCCCAACTTCGCGGCCTTGAGGGCAACGGCGGCCGGTGTTGCTAGGGGGCGCCTGCGCGGTGGGGGTCGCCCTTCTCCACCCCGCCTGTGCCGCGCTGTTGACCCCGAAGCTGACGCCGCCCGCAGTTGGCTTGCTCCCTATTTTTAGGGAGAGCTTCGGCGTCTCTGCCTAAGCGGCGGCGGGGAACCTACAGCGCCTCCCCGGTATTCAGCTGGCAAACTTCGCGCAAGGGAGGCTGGCGAAGGTAAGAGGAACCGGGGGGGGGGGGGGGGGAGGAAACCAAGCGGCTCTTCTTGCTTTTCGGGGCTATCGTGCAGAATTCACTTCGGCGTGGGAGCGCGTAGTCGCTGCTGAGTTGCCCCGTTTGTCTCTCCGGGGATCCTGCTCGGCTTCGTGCTTCAGAGGACTCGCGAGGCTCTTTAGAAGCCCCCTCCTTCTACACTTTGCAAGGATAAGCCCGACGGCTCCACGCAAGGTGAGGAAAAAGGGGGGAAAAAATAAATAAATAAAAATCCGGGGTGCAGCCTTGGTCCGGAACCGGAGTCGATGTGCCTCCCTGTAATGAGGCGCCCCACTTCTTTTCTGCTCCACCGCTTCGTTTTTTTTTTACCCTTCTTCGATTTGGAAAACCGCTCGGAATAGCCAGAGCACCAAATTCCCCGATCCTCTGCTGCCACGGCGCAGGAATGAGAATGGGGTGGTAGGAAATTGCTCGCAGTTCCTTCCGTCTGTTGGGAGAGATAGAAAGAGGTTTGGCGGTGCAAGGAAAGGAGCGGAACTGTGGCATGAAACCGAAAAAGCAAGTGAATCTTCGTGGCAGTTTTTTTTTTAAACGCACAGGAGAGCGAATGAACATAATTTTAATATGTTAGTTTACTAAAAGACACATTTACATGTACATAGGTTAACTGGCCTTGAATAATCTTGAAAAGTCAAGGAGAGAAGTGGGTGGAGTGTGTGTGTGTGTGTGTGTGTACATGTACATACCAGTATATATTTGTATGTATGTGTATATGTGAGTGTATGTATATATTTGTATGCATACACGTGTGTATGTGTATGTGGTTTTGTTTTGTTTTGAATTTGCAGAACTAAACTATTGGCTTACCAGGACACTGTTAACACCATCCCAGAAAATGGCAATGCCAAGCTTCTTAGGTATAACTGTTCTCAAGAAAACCAGTCTCCAGTGGAGGAACTTTACCTGAAGACCTCTTTACCTTGTAAGAGAAAAGTAATTCAAATTCATAAACATGTTATTAATATTTGAGTTAACACACTAGCGTTTCCTTTTTTTCTTTTCAAATGAAGTTTGAAATAGGGCATCCAACTTGGTCTTTGAATCACATCCCATTGCCTTTTTCGGTGTCCTTTAAAGCTTCTGTTTAGTAATCTTTTGGTCGAAGATCTATATTTTACTACTTTCTTAGTAAATATATATAAATAAATACTAAATATATATAAAATCTATATTTTACTACTTTTCTCTTTACAAATTTCAGAAGTATCACTTTAAACCTGCCCCTCCCCTGGTTTAAAGAAAGAGGGAGACATAGTTGGCAAAGTTAAGAAACAGAAAATAGTTAATTTGCCCTAAGAGACATTTTTCAAAATGAGCTGTTCTTTGAGAATTGTATTGCTCATTCTGTGCAATAACTCTTGTAAATACTGATTTAGAACCAGTTTGAAATCTGGAGTCCCATGATTCTTCATAATATGCTCAATGGGTGTGAGGTAAATTGCATAAAAAATGAAGGGATGATTATCTTCTGGTCTTGTGGTTCTATGTTTAAATACCATGTCAGTCTTTGATTGTTTCCATCCATGAATTAATTAAAAATGAGAGGGCCTAAAAGGTAGGTATTCTTGCTATTTTGATGGAATGGGCTTAGTGGAGTGGATTTCACCTGGTACAATTCACTTGGCCTTTTGGTCCAGCACCAAGTCTAGACTTGGGAGGTGGAGAAGATAATGTTGTCATCTTTAGAGATTTAATTGTCTTTTCAAGGAAACCTTTCTGCTTTGGTACTGGATTTTGAGGACATGTACAGTTCTCTGAAAACATATTTTTTCCCTTTCAGTTTTCCATTTTTTTGCATACTTTTGGCTACTGATTACCAGAGCTTCATGCAGGTCCCACTGATATATAAATGCAGTTTTCTTGGCAATATTATGGAAGTGATTTGTCATTGCCTCCTGGGATGCTTTTTTCATTTCCTGATCTGGCCAACAGCCCTGGGATTTCCAAGTGAATCTCCATCCAAGCATTTCATCATGGCAGAAAAAGATGTGTAAAATTTGATTATCCAGGAATAGATCATATGGGAGAACTGATAAGCCTTGTGAAAGTCAATGGTTAAGGCGCTAGACTAGAAATTAGGAGACCATATAGCACAAAGCCTGCAGGTTGACCTAATCATTCATTTTGAGCTGTAGTAAGAAGGCAGTGGCAAGCCAGTTGCCAAGAAAAGTATGAGAATTTGTCCATAAATCAACACCAAGTCTAAGGCACACACAAAAATATCATAAGCCCTGTAAACTCACATTATTTTAAAAAATAGAATAACAGCATTGGAAGGGACCTTGGAGGTCTTCTAACCAACTGCCTGTTCAAGCAGAAGACCCTATACCATTTCAGGCAAATGGTTGTCCAGTCTCTTCTTAAAATCCTCCAGTGATGTAGCACCCATAATTTTCATCACTATTCTTTCTTACCTTAGTGTAGAAGAGCATGCTGAGCTGGAAGGCAGGGTTAAACATATCATCAGTTTGGAAGCGTTGCATTGTCACAAGAAACCCAAGTCCAACCCTCCCCCATGAGTTCTTTGGACCTTTATCTAGTGCCAGCTGAGCTTTAACTATTCGTTGATCACTTTCTAGTGTGTTATAGTATTGTAGCAATAATAAACTCTTTGAATTCTGTGAATGTTCCTGGTTATTTGCACCTGGCAATTAGATGCATAGTAAGACGATGTAAACCAGCCTTGCTTCTTTAGAAGATAGCAGAAGTCAGCCAATTTTGGCTGATTTTAGTAATTATGCATAGTTCACTGATCTGGAAATAGTAGCACCCTAGATGGTTCATTTCTGTCTGTAACATGCCATTTTGATAGGGTTCAATTTTCTGAATGGGTCCAGCTCCAAATAGGCATCTTTCATCCCTACCTCTGGTTTGGAGAATTCTCTGGTTTGGAAAATTTATTTCTGGAAACCTAGCCAAGCACTAGAATCTAGTTATGATCCTGCTTGAGTTTTTCTAAGATTAGCTGAGGACTCCTTGGTGCTATCATCTCATGTGACTTTTACTAATAATTTTAGTTTGTTTTATAGGTTTGTTTTTATGCAAAAAAAACAGAAAGAAAGAAAGAAAGAGTTAGCCAATCGCTAGGTGTCTTATTTGTCCTGCAAGAAAAGAGGCAATGTAAGGATTTAATAAATAATAAATATTAAAACTATGCATTAACTTGATTAATATGAAGGCCAAATCTGACAGTTGCTCTGATAAATACAGGGGGTTTAAATAGGTCTGTTGGAATGAATATGTGTAAAACATGACTCACTGACTCTTTCAAATCCTGCCCCAAATGCTGGTTTTTTTCTGTATACAGTCTAGCATTAGAATTCAGATTGGGTGAGAAGATACTTCATAAATGTGAATTTTCATCTTTTCTCTTTTCCCTTTTTCCATCTGCTAGTAGGGTTAAACCATCCCACCTACTAATCTGCCTTTTAAATATTTCCTTTTAGTATTAAAGAGCATTACACTGTATTTCTCCTCATAGGCCTAACTATAGGCTAAACCCGGGTCTCCCTGTTCTTACCCTGTTTCTCCAACAATACAGCCTCCCCCAATAGGAAGTCCCAGCATGTTTTATAGGCATGAAATGAAATTAAGCCCCTCTCCCCAAATTAAGGCCTATATTAAAACATGCGAAATGGGGGGAATGGGGGGGGGCTTGCCGTTAGGAAGGACTTTTGTTGCACACCCGGATATGGCGCTGCCTGCGTTGACCCCGATACGAAGTGCCCTACCAACGCCGAGATCAACATCCAAGCTGTCGCCGCCCACCTAAAGACGCAAGGGGGGGAGAATTAAGTCACCCCCCAAAAGACAGCCTAGCCATTTTTTCGAGGCTCAAAAAAAAAATGACCCGGCCTTATATGAGAAACACGGTAGTCTGCCATGTGAACCAGTGTTCCCCATGACAAAAAGAAATGAAATGAAGCAAAAGAAGATAAAGAAGTTGAGAATGAGAATTTAAATACAAAAGAAAAGCTATATTGCATCAGACCAGAATCCAGTCAGGTCCTTCATATCTTTCCTATAATTGCTGATGAGGTGTCTTAGAATGACCCAAGCAGGACGGTTCTTAGATATGGCTTGGCCACCTCACATATGGACTACAGCGATATGTTTTGCATGGAACAGCTTTTGAAGAAACCTTGGAAGTGTCACCTGATCCAAAATATAACATCATAAGCTGTTAACCTTACCATGGATTTACCATGGTATGCCAATATAGCATCTCTGCTATGCAGGTTCCATGGGGCCTTGCTCTTTGGAGGGTAATCTTTCTCCTGATGTTTCTGCCTATGCTGCAACATGAGACAGAATCCAAGTCCCGAACATAATGCACAGAATATGTGTCCCTTCTCTGTTCTGATACTTGACCTCTAGAATAGCCTTCCTCCAGAAATTCTGATAGTCTCTCTTTTATCCATGCCTTCCTTCAGGTTAAGATGTGAAGGATTTTGCATGTTTTTAGTGGGATATTGTCCCACCAAAATAATCTCCCTTTTCTGTTATGTTTGGTGCTGTCTGGAAGTAAATAGATAGGTGGATGGATGATAGATACCGCTAGGTAGGTAGGTAGGTAGGTAGGTAGAGACTGACTGACTGATAGTTCTTCAGTTGACTGTGACATGACAGGACTTTGACATAGAGACTCTGGTTTATTTATTTATTATATTTCACATTTCCGAATTGCCCATCTTCCTCTTAATGGTGCTATAGTAGTAAATCCAGTTGTATTTCTTATTCTAAAGCAGAGGTAGCAACCTTTTCATGGTCAAGGGCTATACTTAACATAGTAACATGGCATTTTGGAAAGTTATGGTCTTTAGTGTGAGGTGGGCCATATTATACATAAAAATTGAGTTGGGATTTTGGGAGGAGTTGGAGGTTCAACTTCGTTTTTAAATCTGATTTGCCTATTTTAGGGCTTATATTTATAGCCTACCTCAAAATGGCACGACAACATGGCCTAATTTTTCAGTAATTGTGGTCAGAGAGAGTTCTGAGTGCTATGAAAGAAGGACTTGAGGGTTACAGGTTGTCTGTTCTTGGATGGTTGGGAAATTTCATGTACATTTACATAAAATTTATGCACATGAAACATTTAACAATGTTTCAGTTACCCAATAGAAGATTGATTTTATTTTTATATTCTCTCTTTAAAATGATTTTATTTTTCATTTTGTGCGTTGTCCTTTTATGAAATATTTTTAAATTTGGTACAGCATTTCTACCTGTTTCTGTGTCTTTATTTACTAAAAGAAAAACAAGCCAAGAGAAAGGTTTTATTCATAATGAGGTTCACAGTGAAGATCTTGTCAAGGAATAATACTAATAAAAGTAAAAAGAAATGAGAAAAGGTATTTTTAAAAGCTGATAATACATTTTGTCAATCAAACTGACATGCACAATCAGATGGTACCAAACTTCTTCATTGTACAGAGATTTATATGCTAACGCTTTCTCAAATCCTACTTTTAACTGCTGCTTTGAGAAACCAATAATAGAATTCGACCCTATCACTTGAGAAATGTGAATTTGACATTTTCCATGTTCTTTGAATTTCTGCTTCTATGACCTCTAGTGATAAGACCTCTGAAGTACGGAAACCTCTCAGCATTTGGATAGCAATATTGTCATGAGTAGTTGTCAGAAAATAAGCCTCACCAATGACATACATTCAAAGGGGGGGGGGGGTTATTAAAAAAAGAGACATACAGATCTGCTTTCATTCTGGGGCATTTAAAATGGTAATTGTTCCAAAAGGAAGTTGGAAATTTTCTTCCCTACTGTGTCATTTTGCATACAACTTTTTTACTGTCACAGTTGAGATAGAATGATGGCTAGTGGGTTGTTGCATTTTTCGTAGCATAAGGATAAAACCTAACAATTTAACAATTATTTCTAGAAAATACATTTTGAAAGAACCAGATAAACATTTCACATTGGGGGTGGGGGGGGGGGAGAGGAATAGTTCATTTGCAATGCTCTAGAGCAAGGGGTCTCCAATCTTGGCAACTTTAAGACTTGTGGACTTCTGGGAATTGAAGTCCACAAGTCTTAAACTTGCCACAGTTGGAGATCCCTGCTTTATACCGTAGTACTCAATTATTGTTTTGACTTGAAAGTTATCCTGGAGAGATTAGTCCTGACTGATTTTATTTCATTTGTATAACAGAGAAATTTTAAAAGCTAGTTTAATTCATCTTATTATGTACTAACCTTTTCAGTATGACATATTTCTTTGTTTTACATTTTATTATCACATAACAAAGCTCTATTATACATAAGAATGCAAGAATGATTAGCACTCAGTGAAAATCAAGCTGAGTTCCTCTATTTTGCTGTCAATCTGGTTGAGGACCTGATAATCAGACTTTCACAAATGCATAATTCTGTCCTTGGCCAGATAAATAATATTGATTTTGATGGGTTAGAAATAAAAGTAACATACAGAAAGACCTCAGTGGTTGGTCTAATTCTTGTGAGGAAGAGTACATGCTCTGCTCTTTTGTTATTTCTGGTCTCTTGTTTTCACTGTAGTTCAAAATTGTATTTTCTTATTGTAATAATTTAAAGGAACTCATATCTATTATTGAACTTGTCGCTAATCAAGATCTGCATGACATATGATGGCAAATTTGAGTGGTTCATTCTAAATTTGATCAATTTTTTAAAAAATGATATAGGGATCATCAGATATAACATAAAGCTGAGATTCAGGAAAGCTAATTTAGATTTATTTGAAAATGACATACTCATTAGATTATTTATAATTATGGTAGTTGTATTTATTTTGAATTCTAAACTGCAGTATCACAAACTAATTGAAATTCTACTCAGTTTCAAAAAACGTTTTACTATTAGAGAAATGTAAGCATAAAACTATAGAACAGCAATCTGCATAATTCATTTAGATATTGTACTACATTCTGAATACTTTGCATGTATATCTATATCCATGATTGTTCATTTGAAAGAGTGATTCAGCTTGACACGCCTTACTTGTGGTATTTATATTTAGGGCATATTTAGTGAAAATACTAGAAGCATGAACCATAATAATATAAATATGAATTAAATTTCTATTAAACTCTAATTTGCTTAGTCCTTGAAAATAGGAGGTTAGATCTACAAATGGTTACCTAGAAAAGAGGTCTTATTTTGGTATAAATGAGACCCTGGTCTAATTAAAGATTCTCTGGTGAGATTCCACAGTACTTATTAGTTCCTCTTTTTCTTGCAATCTTCTATGTTCTCTGAAATCTTTTTTAGATAATTGGGAACAGTAGGAGATAGCCCTCTAGAAGGAGATAAACATTAAAAAAAAAGTGTCCATCCCTTTTTCCATTAACAGGGTTGTTCTGAATAGAAAACTGCACAGAAGAAGCATTCCTGTGAATATTAAAAACCTGCATTTAAATCTTTCACTTTCAGCAAGCATTTGAGAGCTAATTTGGCCTGGTGGCTAAGGCACCAGGCTGGAAACCAGGAGACTGGGACTTCCAGTCCTATCTTAGGCATGAAAGCTATCCAGGTGACTTTAAACCAGGCACTCACTCTCAGCCCATGATCTCAGGCTGAGGTGACAAGTTGGTTGGCCAATTCCTGTCACATCCAATGAATCAACATTCAGTTGTTCTGAAAAGTGGATCCTGCACCTGTTGGAAACTATTAGAAATATATCATTTAAGTATGCAAATATGTTGTTAGTATTGTCTTTCCCCCCCCACCTTCCCCTGCATCTTTGTGGTGTTGTACTTCTCTCACCCTCTTCTTTCTTTTTCCTAGGCAGAAAGTTGTGAAAGTAATAAGAATCAATGTGGAAGAGTATGGATTTCTAAAGAGACAAACTACCTTAGTGCCTGAATGTTTGCTATAGCAACTCTTCAGGACAAAAAATGCAAAACTACAGAGACAGTGAATAATTTGATATTGCAGCCATGGAAGACAACTCAAGTTTTTGGAACAGCTTGGTATTTTCACACCCTATCTGCATGAACTGGAAGTCAGAAACTGAAGGATCGATCTATCATTTAGCTAGCATTTTGTTTGTGGTTGGCTTTATGGGTGGAAGTGGCTTTTTTGGCCTGCTCTATATTTTCTTCCTGCTAGGGCTGGGTTTTCTCTGCTCATCTGTGTGGTCATGGCTGGATGTCTGTGCAGCTGACATTTTCTCATGGAATTTTATCCTGTTTGTGATCTGCTTCATACAGTTTATTTATGTAACCTACCAAATACGGAGTGTTGCTTTTGACAAAGAATTTCAGGAGCTTTACAATGCTTTGTTCCAGCCTTTGGGGATCTCCTTGCCTGTTTTTAGAAAAATTGTCCTCTGCTGTGGTGGAGAAGTTATTACATTAGAGAAGGAACATTGTTATGCCATGCAAGGCAAAACTCCAATTGACAAGCTCTCCTTACTTTTGTCAGGAAGGTTTGTATTATGTTTATCCCTTCTTCTTTCTTTAGAAACAAAAGGTTGAAGAATACCAGATCTTTGGCCTCCTTTGTATTGTTTGAACCTGTTTAAAATAAACAGAGTATGTTTAATGTTTTGACAGTTTAATACTAAGTGTAAACAACATTACTAGGTCAACAAACTACTGTAGTGGTTTAAAACAAATCAGACCATGGATATGTGAGAAAGCATTAATTGTGGCAGGATTTATCTTCTTGTTGTACCTGCCCCCCCAGCCCATATTTCTACTATTTTCTGTGTTGTGTTACAACTTTGTTTAATTTGCATAATTCTCAAAACAAAACAAAATGGATTTCTTCTCAAAGTATACCCAGGACTTTGAGACCAGCACTTATTCTTGAAATATATTCAGTATGTTTCACATGAGGGCTGTGGTTTTTTAATCTCATAAATTTCATTAAAGAGTGTTATATCATCAAATCAGTTAATGCAGCAACATTTTATTTATCACAATTTCATTTCTTTCTTCCATCCACATTCTGGAACATTGGAGAAACTGCAGGTTGAACGTAGAAGCTATATCCATGTCCCCTTGTTTTGTACCAAAATCAGAATGGGGATCATCTTTGGATTTGCTGCATATTGAATCTTTTCAAATAATTGATTAATTTTGTTTTTAATTGGTTCATAAAGGAAAACAAAGTATAATAGAAGATAGACCAATAGACTGCTGGTTGATCTGAAATACATATCTCTAAGGTTTTTTTTTAATTCTGAATTTCCTAACCGTGACGATGGTTAAAAAAAAACAACCCTCCCCTTTCCACATTACATTCCACATTTCATTTCATTAAAATGAAAAAAAAAATGTTTGGGGATAGTGGAAAATGTATATATTTTAGCTGATATATTTAGTGCAATTGATATCCCCAACTTCACATTTTTTTTGTATCAAAGTGATGAAACTGATATTTGAATATAAGCTCAGGTTAGTTTATGTGTCATAAACCCTGAAGGCTTAAAATATATCCTTACCGTGTTTGTGCCAGAATGGAAGTGATTTATATTTGGACAGAGAGAGTAAAGATCTTAATTTTCAAAATAGGTTCGAGTTTGATGGGGTACAACTCAGCCCTATGTCGTTTCATTTTACGGAATGTTTATGAACAAACAGGATCTGGATGCAGTTCTGAAAGATTTACAGTCCAGCCCTCTGTTTCCAATAGTGGTCAGACAGTGGTCAGACAGAAACATTTAGCAGTTTCACTTATTTCCAATGTATAGGTAATCTGGTTGCCAAACATTGATAATTTTATTTAGGATTATATCTAAAAACCCTTAACAAGATTACGCTATGTGAATTTTAATTATTGTAATCTCTCATTTCTTATTCTCAGAAATTCTGTGAATTCCACGTAATGGATATATTATAATCCATGTAGCACATTACAGATAGAAAATCCTTGACAACTGCTAACCATTTTCATTGTTCCTCTATGGTATTTTTGTCTTTCTGATACTGCAGCAACAAGCTAGGCTATTATCTCTCAGAATGAATGCCTTTGAAACTGTGTACTTTTTTTTCTTTTCTTTTTTTGTGGCCAGGATTTCTGCTTTGTACTTTTGCTGTTGTCTGTTTCTCTCTGAGTTTGTGCTTTTCTTGAATACTTACTGGATAATTGCCAAGGAGATTCAAGAATATTAAGAAAGATGTGACTTGATATTATTTTCTGGGGTTGGGTGTGTGTCTGTGTGTCAGAAATTGCCACTCTCCATGTTTTTGCTAGTATGGACTGAAAATCTATAAATGTATGCATTTTATTAGTAAATGCATGTAAATATTAAGTGTAAAAATGATGGTCCTCCATTATAAGACATTAAAATCTTTAATGCTACTGACATGGCATAAATTACTCAAAATTTAAACATTCTTCATCCCTGACAGAAACCTAGGCATTATTTTCCTTTTCTTTTGCTGGCAGTTATTAACACAAATTGATCTGTTTTGTTAGAGTTAGAGTGACGGTGGATGGGGAATTTCTGCATTATATTTTCCCTCTTCAATTTCTGGATTCACCTGAATGGGATTCATTAAGACCCACAGAAGATGGCATTTTTCAGGTAGGGAACTTCTGTGAATCTATCAGATAAAATTCTCCTTTTCCAGAACTGAACTACAGATACTCCAGGAAATACCCAATTTAGGATTAAGACCTATCTCTAAGAATTTCTATTGACAATCACTTTTTTTGAAGAA
The DNA here is from genome assembly GCA_015471245.1 of Laticauda colubrina. Classification (NCBI taxonomy): domain Eukaryota; kingdom Metazoa; phylum Chordata; class Lepidosauria; order Squamata; family Elapidae; genus Laticauda; species Laticauda colubrina. The sequence goes on along the minus strand of BLBF01000007.1, from coordinate 56,649,093 downwards.
GCATCCAAATGCTAGGATAATTAATAAAATTCCAGTGGAGTGAAGTATGTGAAAGTTTCGGCAAAATATTAGTTCACGCTAATTTTGAAAAAGAAACACTTTTTGGGTGAGCTTTTCCATGCATCACTCATTTTCTTCTGGACTTTCCACTTGAATTAGCAGTTAATGCCGGCAACAGAATTAATACCGTTTCTCCAACAATATGGCCTCCCCCAATATAAAGTCCCAGCATGTTTTATAGCCACCAAATGAAATTAAGCCCCTCCCCCCAAATTAAGGCCTGTATTAAAACATGTGAAATGGCGGGGGAAATGGGGGGGGGGGCTTGCTGTTAGGAAGGACTTTTGTTGCACACCCGGATATGGTGCTGCTTGCATTGACCCTGATACGAAGTGCCCCATCAACGCCGAGATCAACATCCAAGCTGTCTCCAACCGCCCAAAGATGCAAGGGAGGGGAATTAAGTCACCCCCGAAAAGACATCCTAACCATTTTTTCAGGGCTCAAAAAAAAATAAGACCCGGCCTTATATGAAAAACACGGTAGCTCTGTAATTAATGGAATATCCAGGGTCTAGAGTGGCTTGCAATGCCAGCAAAACCAGTTTTCTAGCATTAGGGTTGCTTTAAATTAGGACCATTTGTTGAGCAATCTTTTAAAGTTATAACAGCACTGAACAGAGGGACTTATGACCAGTGTCCAAAGTTATGAACATTGAAATACCCTTGCAGGCACGTGGATGCTTGTTAGCCGACTCATACTTGGGATCATAGGGACACTTCAACTCCCCACCTATTTACCACCCTCCCCTGCACTACACACTAGCTGACAATTGCCATTCATTGCTTCTGTTGCTGACCAAACATCCTGTCCTGTCCCTTTGTCAGGCATCTGCTGGCCACAAAGGTTTTTTGCCAATGTTACACGTGACAGCTTTTTCACAATCAGAATGGAACAACTCACTGTGGCCAACACACTACAACCAACTCTCTGAGGGACAAGTTGCCTGGGACAATTCCATGCATTCCATTCTTCAACATTGTTTCCATTTTTGTCAATGGAAATAATGTCAAAGAAACAGTGGTGGATAGCATTTATTGCATTGAGTTAACCTGCATACATTGTCCTGCAAAGGGATAGAAATGAAGGAGAGGAGGCAGTTGGCAGGAGTTGAAAGAGAGACAATCCCTTACTTGTAAGAACTGACGCTTGTGATCATAAATACTGTATGTAAATATATCTGATTCTGAAAGAAATGTTTTAAAAGCTTTCCTTATTTATTCTTTTGATGCTTTTTTCTAATCTGATATAAATGGAAACAGGTCTATTATTTGCAGTCTCTATATTACATATTCTCATCATCACTACACTACATAGCATGCTTTAGGTTGTGGGATGACTGTCACATTTCAGTATATAAGACTGCAGGAAAAGATGTGAAATGTATGCATGTCAGATAGTTCCTGGTTTGAATTTGTCTCGTCCCCCCCCCCATTTCTCTCTGTCTCGGTCTGTCTGTCTCTTTCTCTCTTTCTGTGTGTGTGTGTGTGGGTGGGTGTGCATGCGCGCACACACCAAGTCAGTGTTGGCTTCTGTCAACTCCCTGGACTCATCTCAAGTTTTTGTGCCATGGTTTTCATTAGTAGTTTGCCACTGCCCTCTTTCTAGGGCTGAGGGAGAGTGACTGGGTCATGGTCACTCAACTGGCTTCATGTCTAAGGCAGAAACAGAATTCACAGTTTCTAGCTGGGTGAATTAAACCACTTTATCAATCTGGCTCTCTGATTTGAATAGCAGTATCTAATTCAAAAATGAAACGGTGAATCATCTCCAAGACTTTAAGAGCATCGGATCATTGTTTTGTCATGGTTTCATTCCTACTTGTAGGAATGTTTACAGAAATTTAAAATGAGCGATCATACAACTCTTACCTAATAGCTATGTTGCGTCATGCAACGGAAGCATTTGGTTCCAGTGCCATTTAACAAATATAATGAAGCCATCTAAGATGGTCATTAAGTTAACTGGCAGACCACTTTTCCTAATACTGATTTGGGCAAATAGGATAAGACTAAAAGGGGAGGCCTTATCAGAAATGTCAGGACCTGTCAATGGTCCTATGGGAATTTCAAGGAAGGAGGCCTACTCTTGAATGGCATGTACTCTTTGGAGTTTAATTGCTGGCTTAATTGCTGATTTTTAATGTATAATTTTCTTTTGTGTATATTTTTTCTTGATGGTAAAGGAAACAACATATAACTAGAAATATATATATATGTGTGCTGTTTAGCTTCCTTCCGGTATTATCCCACGTCATTGTAGTTCTGTTAAAGTTGTAGCAACGTTTCAGCAGAATCTCATCTGCCATCTTCAGGCTTCTGTGTGGATACGGGTCTTACAGCTCCTGGTTTTAAATTTGAGGCTGGTCCATTCTGATTGGTTGGGAGCCTGGACCTGTGTTCATTGGACTTGGACTTTGATTGATTGGTGTTCCTGGTTTCTTCTGTCTGTTTTGTGGCTTTGATTGGCTGGCAACAGTCTGTTCTTGTGTTGGAGGCTTTTAGTGCAGCTTGGCTCCGTGTGAAGGGACGGCTGCTCTTCATTAGCAAGCTGCTATTCATTAGCAAGCTGGGTTTCACCTGGGTGCCTGGTGGGGGGGTTAGGTTGGAGCTATCAGAGGGAGTCTGTTTTTGCCCAGGTGTTTGCCTGGCTTGTGGCATGGAGATCTTTCTATTTGAGAGTGCAGGCTTCCAAATGATTGACAGTCTGGTGGAATCATCTCTTCTATTCATGCTGTCAGGTCTTTTTTCAATCTCTATGGCTTCTCTGATGATTCTGTGGCTGGGGTTTTCTATAGTGGCCAGGGTTTTAGTGCCATTGAAGTTGATGTTGTGACCTGTGGTTTTCATGTGTTGGACTAGTGAGGAGGTGTGTTCCAGCTTTTTTACTGCATTTTTGTGTTCCTCTAGGCGGGTACTTATTCTTCTATTGGTCTGTCCAATGTATGTGGCCGGGCATGATGTACAGGGAATTTCGTATATGCCTTGGTTTTCCAGGTCAATTTTGTCTTTGGGGTTCCTCAGGATGGCTGCTATTTTTTTGTCTGTTTTGAAGGCAGTCTT
>BLBF01000007.1:56622778-56645571 GCA_015471245.1 Laticauda colubrina | reverse complement strand
GCTTCCTTCGGTTTTTATCCCACGCCATTGTAGGGATAATACCCGAAGGAAGCTGAACAGCATATAGATACAGATATAGATATATAAATATATAAATATTATACATACATACATACATACATACATACATACATACATACATATATAATATATATATATAAATTAGTCTTCCATTTGTGTGAACTTTTTGCTGTTTAAGTAAAGTATGGCCCCATCTGTCCATTGTTGCACCATATGCTTTAGTGAGAAGCTTCCTGAGAATGCTCCTTTAGATCTAGACTCAAAAAACAACTTGGTCTGTGAAGACTTTGGCACCCGCTTTAGTTCCATGCCATTCTGCCAAGGGTGAGAAATGTCCACTGACAGCACTTGTTATGGACATGAGGCAAAACGTAAGGGAGCCAAGAAAAATCTAAAACATTTACCAATGGGAAAAAACACAGCATGGAATAAAAATCTAAACAATGAACTTTTTTTTTCAGTACTTGGGGAGGGTTTTGCTGGTAATTTTTTTGTATATGGGAGCTCTGCAAAGCTTGATCAATTAACTAAATCCATGTACATGTAAACTGGAAAAAATGCATCTTTCTTCCTTAACTCTTCCTTGTTTGCATTTCTTTTCTCTTTTGTTTTCATATTTTGGATTTTTAGCTCCCTATTTCAGAGGTTGTCCTCTGGTAGCACTGTAAGTAGAACAAATGAAATAAACTTTCATTTTAATGGCTCATTTGAGGGGAAAAGGTGCCTGTAAAATTCAGCATGAATTCTGTGTTTACCAGAAGCACTGTTCTTTTAATAGAATGTCCAAATTAAGGATATACCTGCACTGGATAAACTTGTCTTTGAAAAAGAAATGCAGTAAAAATAGATAGCGTATAACCTATCCAGCAAGATAAATATATTTGTAGCAGAGAATGCTAAGAAATGGAGAAGAGTTAGAATGAAAGTCAAAAATAAACCATTTTACAATTTTGATTGATAAGAGTACAGTACAAGAAAAGGAAGAGTCTTGTTTTTTGTTTTGTTTTTAATTTTGGGTTTTTTAAGCACAATGATAAAAATATCAATTTCTCTTTTTCCCCTTCCCCATACTCGGGAATATGTCTTTCAGGTAACCCTTACAGCCGAAACAGATTGTCATTATGTGGCATGGAGGAGAAAAAAATTATATTTACTCTTTGCAAAATACCGATTCATCTCACGTCTGTTTTCAATCCTGATTGGAAATGATATTGCTGATAAACTCTATGCGTTGAACGACAGAGTGAGCCAAGGGAAAGGATTTCGATATGATATTCGGCTACCAAATTTCTATCATGTATCAGCACCTAATACACCCCAAAAAAAATCTGCAGACCATTTTCAGAACAATTCAAGACAACAATAAAATTAAAGACAATATACCTCTTACTACAAAATGGCATAATTTTGCCCTCTTACCACCATTAAATGGTGAAACGTATTATGATGGTATCATGTGAAGACTCTGAAAAAGAGAACTTTTAAAATAAAAACCATTTTCTTTCCTAGCAGACAATCTAGTGGGACTCTTCACACTGTTTAGAACCAGCAGATTGTACACATAGATTGTGCATTATGATTCACTTCTGTTGACTTGTTCTGCTCATCTTATTACTTTGGGAGAATAGGAGCTGATATGAATCATTATTTGATACTTCTTGTAATTGTACTTTCTTTATTGTGTTTTCAAAAAATCATTTGCATAGAGCTTTTCTTCCTGCTTATTAAGATCTCCTTGTCATGGTGAATTATATGAGCTATTTTATCATAAAGAAGAGCAACAATCAAGCCATTTTTGCAAAAGAACCTTGGTTCACTTGTGCATAATTACAATGCATAAACTTGGCCTGCAGATTTACAGTAGATGACCCATGTGACAAAAAATTGAGCAACCTGAAAGAAGATTGGGCACTTTCTTCCTTTCTATCAAAAACTGATGCTTTTGGTTGTACAACAAAAGACATAAATATTACCATTTAGAATTCAAAAAGTGCATCAATCACTTTAAATGTTGCAATTTATGTAGCATAAAAATGTTCCATTATTTAAATTGCACAGAAGGCAGCTCCAGTATCTTCATGAATGGGGTATATATTTTAAGAACAGTGGAAATGTTATGGGAAAGGAATTATTTCTTCAAGGGCAATTATTGGGGGAGGGGGGTTTCCCCCAGTCAAAAAGAAATGGAGAGTTTCCAAGCACTCTTAAACTAATGACACTCTAGTGAACTGAAACAAAGACAGTAAATGCACCAACTACTGTATATAAAAACTCTAAAATGCACATGTATATGAACAAATCAGTCTCCTTTCCTTTGCTACAACATATCAGACTAACCTCAGGAACAAGGAATACTCTCTAGGAATCCCATAAATCAAAATATTACTTGTATCAGCAACTACTTTGAGGAAGAGTTTGAGATTTATAACAGGAATCAGTTCATCTCAGATTTTGAATCTAAGCAACAGACCTGTATTTTTCAAGAGGTTATCACATGACAATAAATTCTGGAATTCTGTTATTCCAGAAAGTCTGGTGTTGCTAATCCCAGGTATTGACAGATAAACACTTGAAAAGTATGGCAACTGTTAAAATATTCCTCACAACTTAAAATTCTGTATTTATTGAAACCTACTGGTACAACAAGAGCGAGCACAGGAGATAAGAACTTGAAGTGTACATAAGGACATAAGCAGTGCCCTACTAGATCAAACTATTGGCCCATCTAGTTCAGTGGTCTATTTTCACAGTGGCCAAGCCACTGCACAAGAAAGTCCACTAGTCTTCCTGTAGATAGTCTCAGAATAGCCATGCTGCTACCAAAACTAATTGACATTGATCCCATGAACTTCCATGAATTGGTCCAACTCTTTTGAGGCTAGCCAAGTGGATTGCCAGCACATCACACTGGCAAATTCCAAATTATGCTTTATGTTAAAAGAATTTTTTTGTCCATCCTGATTCTTCCAGGACTCAGTTTCATTGAGTGGTTCTAGAATTTGGGGGAAGGGAAAACAGCTACTTGTCTACTTTATCTGCACCATGTACAATTATGTATACCACAATCGTGTTGCCTCAGCTGAGACCAAAAATACCAGCTGAGATTTTAGATTGAGTCAAAGCTTGGGGGATATTAAAAGGTCCTTCATTCTTCATAAGTTGGCTAGTGTTTATTTTTTTAGACAGCAATACTAGTTTATAATGCCATTTTATATGCAAAATCAACTAGAAAAATAATACTGTAACAATTGCAAACATATGGCCATTATATAGAAGATGGTTTAATTTTATTCATTTTTCAAGATTGAATAATGTATCTGAGCCTGGTTGTTTTCTTGCAGATAATTTCATTAACCAAACGAGGTTACACCATCAGTGCTAGTATAGTTTGCAAGTTTAGAGAGCACCAAGGACCCTTCATTTTAAACCTGAGTTACAAATATTCTCCTTTATTAACATCAGGCTGCATTGTATAATCTTGGGATTAACATCTCTAAAGGAAGAAAAGTACACATTCTTTCCCATCTCACTAACTGATATAAAGCTTCTGTATTTTTAAGAATAGTAAATCTATAATTCTTTGCTCCTTAAAATACAAGCTATATTATAATGCTGTTATTTCTGTGAGGGAATAACTAGAACAAATGCCATTATTTTTTTAAAAAATCATGTTCAAAAGCCAGAAAATAGATTTTGAATTCTATGCTGTGAAAGATTCCAGAATCTAGTTATCTGGCACTTTGCTTGATCTGTCTGATTCTTGGCTAACCACAAGTTTGTGTTTTCTATTTATTTTATTTAGTAGATTAGTAATAGTGTGTTGTGTTGCTGTTCCATTTTGGATTTATTCTGGTCTGTCACTAGATTGTTTCTAGAAACAGAAGCTATGGGACAATTAATTCAAACCAAATACATTAGATTCAATTAGGAGTAGTTGCAATGTCGATATTAAAGAATCACAATGAATTTGGAGTGAAATTTAGAATATTATTGTCTTATATTTTTGTTGCTTATACTCAGGAGAAGCTTAGAAAATGATGATTTATATATAAAAAGTTTAAAAGAACTGAAACAATTTATATTTTCTATTCTAAATGTACTTGTCCAATATTGTACAGATGCGTACTTTACAAATATTTAAATTTTAGTTGAAACATGTATTTTCTTAGCATTTCAGAATAGTTAGACTTTATGGAATGCCAGAAGGTTTTAGAAATAGTTTTTAATAATTTGAAAATGCGTTAAATATGTTGCTACCAGCAGATATATTTAGTAGTAATGTATATATAAAAGCTTTTATATGGTCAGCAATCCAATAAATATTCTGCATCCACTAAGTTGTCCATGCAAATACATACATATATGAAGTTCTAAAATGTAATTGTTTAATTTCAAGATAAACCTTACAGTTTGTGAAGAATGTCTAATGTACTACCATTAACATCTAGCACATGTATGTAAAAGGAATCTGTAGATCTATTGTGCCTATAGATATGGAGCCATGTGGACAAGGGACTGGTACTTTTTTCCCCCAATGTAGCAAATATGCCTGTAAATACACAGGGCAGCTGAGAGGAGAGAAACATTCAGACACATTAGTCAAGCAAAGAAATTAAGTGAAAATAGTGTTTATTCTGTGTTATTACACATTTGATGTTTGTATAAAGTAATATTTTCATCGTTTACTAAAGGAAAACGCAAAAAAACCAGCATGCTCAAAAAAGCCGATAAACATTTCAATTTAATGGCTACTTTTCATAAATGAAATACAGTGATCCTTTCTGCAGACAAGTTGTTATTTGTGATATTCAATGAATCTTGTATTCCCTCTGATGTAGATTATCATTTTAATAGGTTACTTCCTTGCAGTTATCTTTATAAGCTTTGATAATTAATGGAAAAATAGGTATAATTACTAAATGTTTGTGAATAACAGATTACTATTAATGTTTATTCTAAAATACATATATCCTACTTTTTACACAAGCTTCAAGGTTTATTATTTTAATGCAAAAGGCATGATGGAAAATACAAACAAGCAGCTATGGTGAAATACATCTACAGGAAGAATATAAAAAAAATCTAGATTTTGTTATATAATTAAATTAGTGAGATATGAGGGTGGGAAATATAACCAGTGATGCATATGTCAGCCAAGATCTGGTCTGAATTCAAAATATGAAAAGCATGGTTCAGTTTCATTTGCATCTATTAGAAGACAATATATATAACTTAAGAGTTGAACTGTGAGTCTTTGGTGCTCTCTGAACTTCATCATTTTCTTGCAGACATTTCATTACCCAACTAGATAACAACATCAATGTGAATGAGTGTGGAGTTTATGCCTTGTTTATAAACAACAGATTGCCCTACAACCTCTAAGAAGCAGATTTGAATCTATTAAGAGTTTCAGTTCAATAAAGATAATCTATAAAGGATAACAATGAACATCTACAGCTGTTTCATTCTGAGGCCAAATGGAATGAATGCAACAGCATATGATGGTCAGTTTAAAGAAAATTAATGCTTCAACTGTACATTCTAGGATTTCTATGTGCTATTTTTTTAAAAAAGATATTCTGTAATCTTTCAAGGCAGGCAGAAGGTATGAAGAGTGTTTTTTCAAAAATTTAAGAAGCAACTCACTATGGTTGTGTGCTTAATGTATAATATTACAGATAGTCCTTGATTTATGACCACAATTGAGCCCAAAATTTCTGTTAAGTGAGACATTTGTTAAGTGAGTTTTGCCCCATTTTACGACCTTCCTTGCCACAGCAGTTTAGTGAATCACTGCAGTTGATAAGTTCGTAATTTGATTGTTAAGTAAATCTGGCTTCCCCATTGATTTTTTTGCTAATCAAAAAGTTGCAAAAAGTGATCACATGACCTTGGGATAAAGCAACAGTCATAAATAAATATGAACAATTGCCAAGCATCTGAATTTTGATCAAATGAACATGGGAATGCTGCAAAGGTCGTAACTGAATAACGGTCATAAGTTACATTTTTCAGTGCTGTTGTAACTTTGAACAGTCACTAAAAGAACTATTGTAAGTTGAGGACTACCTGTATTACTATGATTCTGTATCATACTAATATGTTTCATATTCATAATTATTCCACAGCAAGCATACTACTGCAATTTTGTTCAGGCAATAAGCAATCTGTCCCTAGCAAAAAGAAGAAATACGAACAGCAGACAACCTTCTTCTCTTCATGCTGTAATAGTGTTTGCAGAAGTAATGAAAATCATTCACCAGCTGCTAATAAGACCTGATCACACCATTCAACATCTCTATTCAGCTATGTACATATAGAAGGAAAGCTACAATAGTGCTTAGGACTCTGCAGAAAATCTATCAAATCTCTTTAAGTCACCTTCAAATAACAACCGATTCAAATGCACTCGATTAGATACAGACATCAAATCTATCCAAATAAATTGATTGAATCGCCTTTCAGTTCTGTTTTCTCATCAAAGTTTTGTACAGCCATAGAAAATATATAGACACTAATATTTGTATGACACAGAAGACATCAGAGAAGTGGCAAAAGATTATACATAATTTAAACAGGGTACCTTGCGACATACTCTTGGAATCCCAATGTATCTTGGCCCAAAAAGTTGCTTCAGTCTTTAATCAGACTGAAGACTTAAATCATCTCCAACTGACTGACATTTGTGTCAGGATTCCGGCAGTTGCTGTAAAGCAGGCATAGAAATGTTTTATGAGTTGACATTTTGTTTCCACTGGTCATTAAATCTATGTATGTCCAAAGGTGGAAATAATTTTATTCTATTCTATTAACCTGAAGTTATATTTTTCAAAATGAAGGACTGAATCTTTTGTTTCTTCTCAATGAGTTTTGAGAAAGGTCCTCTAATATCAATAAAACTCAGCTTGCATTTCTGGAAACTCTTCAGGTTCCAATCCTGTAATAGAATGTGGACATAGTTCAGAGACTAACAACATTTTCCCACCTCTTTTTCCTAACTTACAACTATTTGGTCTAGGGGTGAAATTCAAAAGTTTTCCCTACTGGCTCTGTGGGCATGGCTGTTCACATGGCTTGGCATTATAGTAATAGCAACCTGGGGTGATTTTTTACCGATTCAAATAGTCTGTACCACACCTCTCCGAGGGTGGGCCAAGGTGGTTGAATTTCACCCCCAATTTAGTCTGATTTGGAGTTCCATGAAAACTTAAACACACTACAAAACTTCAATTGGTGCTACAAAAAAAAATCCCAAAATTTTTGAAGGAAATTTTTGGTTATTTTTTTTCCCTCATGGCCCACATAGTTTGAATGAGGTTCATCATTTACACGTGTGTTTACATTGGTGAGAATTCATCTCTCATACTGTTTAAAACATGGCTAATTAGGTGTATGGCTTTTCCTTTTTTGGAAAAATCTGTGTGATTTGAGCTCTATGTGCACATACTTCTGTTCCACACAATGAAAAAAAGCAAGATAGCTCATTTAAGTTAAAGAGAATTAAGAAAGGGGGGAGGGACATGCTTTCTGCAAATGAATTTAAAGCAGGATCTGAAGAAAGGTTTGTAATTTCTCCAGAAAAATTATGAAACAGCCTTGCTAGCTTTTTCACTAAAGGGGGAGAATTGAAAATGATAAATAAATCAGGAGCGAACAACATCCCATTTGAATAGAAAAACTCATTTCTCACATCATCAGCGATGACAGCCAATGGATTGGGTCCACTGTTCCTAGGACTGTGACAAGTGATAACCACTCTTGTTTAAACCATGAAGTGGATAAAGAGGATTCCAAGTTAGAGGTAAGTCAACAGACCAAATTAATATTTATTGCTTGCAGAATGCATGAAAAATTCTTGCGCTTTCAGGAAATAATTATTTTTACACTTTAAAAGCATGGGGCCTTCAGGTTCTGTCACATAAATCTTCATGACAGTCCTCTCCATATGGCCAAACTGTGAAACATGAACAAGTTTAAATAGTTTAAATTTGTTTGGAGAAGCTTACATGCATATAAATAAGAGAGCTTTGGAACTTGATTCACTGGTGGGATTCCAACAGTTTGGCCTGGTTCACATGAACCAGGAGTAAAAAATGCGACCGTTTGGCTGAACCAGTAGTAAAAAAAAACAGCTACCGGTTCAGTCAAACCAGTATTTCTTTTTTTCCCCATCCGATGATCAGCTGTTCTGATGATCAGCTGTGCCGGGATCACCCTCGCTGTCTTACTGCTTCACCTAGGAGGCATCCTTGAGGCCCAGCAGGCCAAAAAATGGGGTGTATATGTGCGTGCTGCACAAAAAAAGAAGCCATGCCCACCCAGTTTTATAGCCATGCATACCTAGCCTCTCTCACCTAACCACGCCCATAGAACTGGTTGTAAAAATATTTGCATCCCATCCCTCACTTGATTTTTTGGATTCTAAACACTCCACATTCTTTTAAATGGCTAGGGTTCCACTACCTTAAGTTTACAACAATTCTTTGAAGTAGGCTAAATTGAAAGAAAGGCTGCACTTCCAATATGCTGGAGGCTGAGGCTGCAGGAAATTATATGAAATACCATGTTTTCAAAAGATAAAATGTAAGAGATGCTGCAGTTACCTCTTCATGATCACCCTTGCTTTACATTATCTGTATTTTTATATATCAGGTAACTGGAGGAAAAGGAGTTAGAAATGGGCTAGAAGATGCATCTCCTATTTATAATAAGTGTAAAACTTGTTAAGTCTGGTTGTTTGATTGGATTTATGGCTTAGTAGTGGCCTGTACCAAATTATTATGTTTTGCTTTGACATAATATATGACATGTTCACATAACAGCTGAACTTCATTAAACAAACCATGGCTAAGTGAGATATACTGCAGGAACCGAGTCAGTGGATGGGACCTTCTGGAGACTTAATTATTTAAGGAAAACTTCAACTCCTGTTGCATTAGTAACATTGATTTAAGTGAAACAGCTTTGTCAACCAGCACTTCTGGGGTCATTAAAATTTTTATTTTTAAATCTCTCAAAATACACCTTTCAATTTTGGATGTGAGAGGCTACCAGATCTGGGCTGCAGATATATGGATAATGGCTAAGTGGCAGCAAAGAGACAGAAAACTCTCGCAAATCCTCTGATCTTTGCACTCCTACTTTTGAGATCAAGGATAGTATTTTTGTTCACTCTTGAGTCAGATTTGCTTCTTTATCTTTTACTACTATATCCTTAATCAAGCCATCCTCTTGCATCTTTAATCTTTTGAGCAATACAGTATCCTGGTTCTTGGTACACATGTTAATTTTATTCATTCATTCATTCATAGTGGACTACCTAGGCCTACCTGGAATGTGTTCCCTCTGGTGTCTAATTCCAGATGTGTGTCTGTATGCTTATGCATAAAGATCTCATTACTGGCACTGTGGACTTGCTTTAATTGGGAAGAAATGTTCCCGAAGTGCAGGAGCACAGTAAGACACTATTATTCCTAAAAGAAACAAATCCTTTGTTAAGCTTTTTTCAGCCCACACCTCTCCAAAAGATGCCTTTGATTTTGAAATCTCATTCATTAAATGAATGGCTCTTTAAAGTTAGTTGCAATGTGTTTTTTTTTTTTTTCTCCCTTGCAGAAGCCTATGAAAGCAGGGCTGGATTTAGACATGGCGAGGTATGAGAATTTGTGGAGGCTCTATTTGGCAAATGTTAATAAAACATCAGACTGTTCCAAGACTGAACTTGGCAACAATGCCACTGAAATGCATGACAAATCTATGACCGGATAAAGAAAAAATACTCTTTGAACAAAAGATGTGAATGGATACAAAAATAAACCCAAATCTAAAACGAATGAGGGTCATGTGAGGGTTCCATTTAAGAAACACTCATGTTCGAAATCCAAATAAACTTGTAACAAATACTACTAATAATCATTTAAAAACAGTTGAAAGTTAGAGAAGCTCCTTCAGACTCCGAGTCCCTAAATTGGAGGCCCTCAAATTCTAGGCAGCTGCTTCAATGAGCAGCAGAGGGGTGCCTTGTCCTCTCGGGAAAAACAGAAGTGGTTTCTCCCCCCCCAAATAATTTGGAAGAAAGTTCGCAAAGCCCTAGTTTTGCTCTTTGGGCACTTCAACCCCGCGTCGCTTTTCTATTGTCGTGACATTCCGAATAGCTTTAGCGGTGACTGGAGATCACCAAGCATCCCCTCACACCCGGCGGACAAGCAAATCCCAATAACTTTTACGCGGGTGGGACGGGAAGAGCAAAGCGTACCCCCCACCCAAAAAAGCGCCTCTGCTCTCCCTCACGCAGTTGGTTTCTGAGGGCGACAAGCGCCGGGAGGGAGCTCGCGCCGCCCGCAAGTTACGACGGGCAGCTGCTTGATGCCTATTTTAGTCAAAACCTCCGCTCCGCGGGCGGCGAGCGCGCTTCCCGCAGGCTCCTCGAGCGGGCGCAAGGGAGCCACAAGGCGCTCCCGCGAGGAGCGCGCCGGTGCTGGCAGCCACGTTTGAGTATAACAGGAGAAACTCTGGAGAAGGAGCCTGGCAGCGGCGACGCGGAGAGGGAAAGCTGGCTGGGACTAGGAGGAGGGAAGCAGGTAGGAGAAGATCCCGGGGAGGCCAGAAGAAGCTGGGGGCGGGGGGGGGGGGGGGGGGGGGGCGGGCGGATCAGTTTTGACAGGCAGAACTTGAGGCAGCTGGGAGGAGGCGCAGGGCTCGGCGACATTTTCCGCAACCCGGTCTACTCACGAGCCGGCGGTGCGGGGTGGAGGGAGGGAAGGGGTTCCCGTGCAAATCTAGTCCGGGTGAGTTTCGGCTGCTTACTGCCTTTCACGCGGGCGCGCTGCTTGCTTCCCAGAGCCCGACACTTTGTTCGCCTCGCCCGTTGGGTGTCCCCAGCCCTGTTTTTCTCCCGCCTTCGCCTACCGCTTGGCACCTGCCCTCTGTATCGGCCTCGTTGGATTCTCACGTCGCAACCGAGAGAAAGAACTGCAGAAGCTCGCGCTCATAACCCGTGGGATGCCTGGAGTTGTGTGGGACTGGAGTTCAGTTTGCAGGAGCTCAAAAAAACAAACAGACGAGCACCCCGGCTCCCTCATTCAAAAGGACCCGAAAGCACATTACAGAGGATTCTTCGGGTTCTCATCTGCTTTTAAATATATCCTAGCTTCTTGTCATCCCGGGGGGGGGGAACTGGAATTTAATTGCAAAAGGCAATATAATAATACTGTCCTCTTATTGTTTTGAGTCCTACCTTGAAGGTGGGGGGGGGGGGGGAAGCATGGTCAGGTATCCCTGTGCCGCCAACTTTGAATGAGTCTTTATATCTGAAACAGAAGGCAAAAACCTTGCCCAGGCCTGGCTCAATATGTACAGACAACGAGTGCTCATTGCTCGGCACAAGCCCTACCAGCCTCATTATTATTTTGAAGCTGAAGTAATTTTCTGAGAGGAAGAAAAAGTACAGCCGTATACAATCCCCATCCTTGTTGGGAGAGGCTTGAATATTGTGTATGTTTTATGTACGTGCAGCATGATGAAAACTTGCAATAAATTGGCAGTCCAGTTATGGCCAGATATGACCCTAACTCTTCCAATTAAGTCCTCCCCCTCCAAGATTGCTATCTACAAGAAAGGTGATGTCTTCCCCTGTTACTCTGTTTCGTTGCTTATTTGAGCACCGTGTTTGAAATACCAAATTTAATAGCAAATAAATATTACTATGTTTAATAGTATTTATACACTTCAAGTAATAATCCTTTGCCTAGGGTCTAGAATGTTTTGTATTGTATGTAGTATTGTAAAATAATATACTTGAGAGAGCTGTTTCGGCATGATGGTTCGGGCACCAGGATAAGCCTGTGAGCCTGTAGTCCTGCTTAGGCATGTAAGAGGGTGACCTTGGGCCACAAGGTAACAGGCAACCTCCTTCTGAAAATGTCAAGAAAACTGCATATTGACTTGAAAATGTGCATGCACATAAAATAAGTGCAAATTTAAATCTTCTTTTTTAACCAAACATGTATTAAAATGCACATTAAATGCCCATACACAATGTTAGTAAAATCTTGGACAGTGTTGTATCATACAACAAAAAAAGGTAAAATGCAGGTTGCCTTTTTAGTATAGAATTATTGAGTTCTTCATAGGGACATTTGCTTTGAACAACCAAGATCCCACGCATATAAAACAGATTATGATATCCAGTGGATATTTTTCTAACTGCCTCTATATCTGTGAAATTGAAATCAATATTTGATGATGCTGGAAATTCACATATTATTTCTGTCCCTATTTTTGCTTCACTTTCAGAGCAACACCTTCAAATAAAACATCTATTTGCATGTAGCAATTAGTAAACATAAAAATATTACTGGTTTTAAAGTGTGGTTTTATGTTTTTAAAATATGTGTGGCTTTAAAGGCCTGGTTCAATCAATGAATGATGCTACATGATGATTTAGTAACATGAATCCAGACATAGTGTGAAGTAAGTCATGCTGTGCTTATTTTTTTTTCTGGATATAAGAGCTGAAGCAGACGTATATGGAATGACTTCTGAGGTTGTTGATTGTTGGTTCTTCCTTTATAATAGTCTTAGGGAGTTTTGCAGTTGTCTAGCAGCTTCATTGAATAAGTTTAACTTTCTTCTGTAAGCCATTTTCTTGATTAAAAGTACTCTTTTTTAGTTTCTATTTGAAAATAGCACCCTACACATGTAGAGAAAGGTTAAATATATCTTCTACACTCAGCCTATTGTCATTGCCCAGTCAGAATTTTTCCAACTCTTCAAGGAATTATGAACTTCATACAGTACATTTTTTCAACTGAAGTTGTTGTCTATCAAAAACCATGAAAAGCTGCTTATGTATCAAAAATTAACACAAAATGAAATGCAGACAGCAGATGTGTTGCATTCTGCTAGAGTATCCAGCATCACTTGAGTACAAATTACATACACATGTGTGGCTGCACAAACTAAAGAACTGTTAAGAGAATTACTAACAAATTTACAGCATATAGAAAATTTTTTTTAGCTTTGACTGGGTCATATGTCATGGACTAGATGTATATTGGACCATTTTCTGAAGAGTCAAATGTATAACCTATTATATTTAAAAATTAAATATTTTTTGTTGCCCTTAAAACTTGGCTGTTAAAGTATTGTGTACTCTTTTGCTTCTTATCTTCTATTCAGCACTGCATTAGGTACTATATTTAGTAGTGCTGTTTAATGTCACAGCTACATGGCAGTTGGATAGGTGTGGGAGAGATAAGCAGAATTCTAACTTTAAGTATTCTCTGCTAACAGTTACTTGAGTGCCAAAACTATATCCATTACTTTGTTGAATACTTTATGTATGCAAAATGACATAGATAAGAGTATACAATTCGTGATTGAGTTAATTCTGATAAATACAAGATCTGTTTTTCTTTTTAAAAAATATATATATATGAAGGTAACATTCAACAATGTTCTGTGTATAACTTTTCAAGCTCTCGGGATCTGTCTCCATTCAATTCTCTTGCAAAAAGATGAATATTCAGTCACACTGCAAATACAACCTATATTTCTTTTGAACAGGCTAGTTCAAGATGAACTTCATAGAAGCCAGCTCAATTACCACAGCCCCACTGAACTTCAGCCTGGACTTCAGAAATGCCACCTCTGTGCCTTTGAATGAAACTGTATGTGAAAATTGGAGAGAGATCCATCACTTGGTTTTTCATATGGCTAATATTTGTTTTGCAGTTGGGTTGGTTATTCCAACTACGTTTAATCTTCATATGATTGTCCTACGAGCTATGCTGACAATGGGTAAGGAAAGCAACATTAGACTCAAATGTTGCACCCTTTACAATCTATGGTAATGAGAATTCATTATAATATATTTATAAAATTCATTTCTCTATTCCTGCTGCTTGATTTTGTTCGATTTTGGGAGCAGGAGAATGCTTTGGAATATGTGTGGAAAACCAATCCTTTAGTACTATTAAAAAATAAATGAATAATTTCATTTCTGATTGTGCTTCCAGACAAATGTGGGTAGTACTCTTCTATAATGCTATAACTTGCATTCTTTTCCAAGCATAATCATCATTGTTCTTATTACTGTTAGTCATTTCTTGGTAGATTGTTCTATGGAAGATAAAAAGTTTGAACACAATATTCTACTATAGTTAAGTTTTCTGGATTGGGAATGGGAGAGTTGTATGCCTAATAATTTCACATTTTTATTTTTGGCAGGGTGTGTACTTTTTATTATCTGGGCAGCCCTTTTTCGCTGTGCGGTGGATATGGTAATCTGGAATATGGTATTCCTTGTTGTCAATCTTCTGCATTTTATATACTTGCTGTACAAGAGGAGGCCGGTATGTTCACCATTGCTAAATCAATGATAGATGTATAAAGAAGTTATTTTAAAAAATTGGGTCTTGCTTTTAAATGGGCTTGTTCGACTAATGTATTGTCACTGCCAAAAAAAGTGCAAGAGGTTATTAATATTTATTCATAACTGTGCTTTTAGTACTTATCTCTCCAGGTTTTCATTTACATAGCCTGTAGTACTAGTGTAAGATGAATATAATATGTGCAAATATTGAGTGCCAAGAGTTTTGCATTTGTAATTTAATTATATCATGTTGTTTTGTTTGCTTTTAATCTTCTTGAGGGCTCCTAAGCCACTTACAGTGCTTTGGGAATGGAGCAGTATATAAATCCTAATAAGTAAGTGAGAATAAACATTCAGGACTGCAGTGGAACTCTATTGTATCATTTTATGGTTATATGTTATTTGTTCTAAGCAAATAGTTTGGTTATATTTTGAACTTATTGTTTTGGACAACATTTGTAATTACGGCATTATTTGGTCTGACCTGTGCATCAATAAATATTCTTAGTAAATACTACCACTACTAATAGTAATAATAGTATTATGTATCTAATAATAATATTTTAATAGGAGCATTGTTATACATTGGTTCTATTTTCAGCCAGTTCATAATTCTCAGTAGGATGTAATTTGTTCCTCTTCTTCCTCTTCTTCTTCGTCATGTCTCCACTGCAATGAAGGTTTTCTTTTCATTATAATACTTGTATCTCTTCCTCCCACTCAGGTGGGGTGAAAGTCATGACCTCTGAAGATCATGCTATTAAAGTTTCATAAAAATAGGAAATAAATTACTTCCAGGAGATGTATCTTTAAATGTTTATCTAGTATATTTCACATTTGGCTCGCAAAAAGTCATCGCTGTCTGCTTTACCAGAATTTCTTACATACGTTGATTTATACATAGAAAATATTCTTTACTTGTATCTTTATTTTATATTTATATTAAAATATTTCATTGTGTATATTGTTGAAGTAATACATTTTTAAATACATAATTGACATTTATTTGATAAACATGTAAATAAATTTTATACATACATATACATACATACAAAAATATATAGATAGATAGATACAGATATATAGATATATAAAGTATCTCAACATTCTATCTATCATATATATATATATATATAGATAGATAGATAGATAGATAGATAGATAGATAGATATAGATATAGATATAGATATAGATATAGATATAGATATAGATATAGATATAGATATAGATATATAGAGATATAGAGATATAGAGATATAGAGATATAGAGATAGATATATAGATATATAATTTCACAAGATATTGGGTCAAATCAAGTGAGGAAAAGGAGGCTCATTGACTCATTGGAAACTTCCCTTGGTGAAACAGAAAGGAAGTTTTAAAAATTGATATTTAGGTTCTTTGACCATTCTTTATTAGATTGTTAAGTGAGGAGGAATTATATGTCAGCATTATTTCTATCCCTGATCTCTGACAAAAGTTTTTACTGCTTTAAAAATAATTCTATCAACAGAAAGATGCTGATCATTCACAACTTGTCAGGGCTATTTTCCACTATAAAATCCAGTTACTCTTTTTCTTGAAATAGCCAGGTAAACCCTAAGTGTAAAAATAACAGGACTGTCTGTCTCCAGACTAGACATTTGAGAACCTTATTGCAATTTTTTATGGCTCTCAGCCTTTTTTCTACCTATAACAACCCATATGTGTAGTGAGTTTTGGATGACAGTAGTTCATCTGCATTCCAGTATCCTTTGTACTGAGGGTTTTTTGTCATCTGTAGCAAACATCCAACTAGAAATTTTGTTGTGTACAGCTTGATTGAAATAAAATTAAAGAGCAAACTACATAGAATGGGCTGTTGTACAACGCCCTCTAGTTTTTCTCTTACTCATAGGTGAATCTGCTATCAAAAGAGCATCCGTGTAATAAAGTGAGTTGAAAGGAAAATTGTCCCTTTGTCTAGTAATATATTGCAAGATCATCCTCATAATCTTAGAAATGGAAGAGGGGGAAGATGTTTTACTGGCTGGTGAATGGTTTAAAGAAGTAATCCTTGTCCTTGTCACTTCCAGAGCTTTGCTTATCAGGTACTGCAAAAGAAATGCTGCTGTCAGAAAAAGGTGCAGATGCCTTTGCAGTTGATTGAGGCATATGCCTGGTTTATCATATGCAGAGATGCATGATATTTGCTCCATTCATCGCTGAAAAGATTTCCTCTGTGGTCAGTAGAGCTGTCCTTTTACAACACTTCTTTCTAAGTGCAACTGCTCTGAGGCACCATTCCTGGAGGAGCCAGTACACAATAGGAACCACAGTTATCTGCTGCAGGGTTTATTTCAATCTTCCAGACAAATCCTATGGTCGGGGGAGGGAGGGTCTGCCTGAAAGATCTTATATTGGTGAAAACATTGCTCTTTTAATCTCAAGGACAAAGCTCTTTTCCCCCCCTACAGAGCACATATCTCCATTTTATCTAGTTTCCTTACTAAAATTCAGATAATTTCTTGTTGATATAGAGATAAATTAATTAAGAATAGGCCCAAGACCACCTTCTCCACTTGAGTCTCCATGCGCCTCCATTAAAGCTTCCATCCTTATTCATCTGGCTCAATGCTATATTATTTTTGCTTTCTTTTATGACCATTTTCTGCTTTTCTGACAGATTAACCGATCTCTGCTCTGCCTGCCTATATTTTCAGATAAGACAAGGCATAGTGTTCTGGCTATTGAATTAAAAGACTCTGTCAGTTTGGCCTTCATCTCACGGACTTCACTGTTTGATGTACTATGTGAATCAGACAGCCTTTACATTCCATCACAACATGTTGTGATACAGGATGTTGTATGACTGCGGCAAACAGGATCTCCAAGTGGGGCAGGAAGTCTAGGAAGCTTCAGTGTGCCCACAAGGATTATCTTGGTGGCTACTAGTCTAGCTGCCTCACCTGACTTTTTAAGAACATTAGTGGAATTATGTAGATTTAAGATGGTATGGGCCAAGACAGAGATCAGGGCCTGAAAAGAATTTCTAAAAGTTTATCAGCATTAAAGAAACCAAAGTAATTCAGTGCAGGGAAATGTACAATGGTGCATATTTCAGACAACACATCCCAAGTTCTTTGCTGATGTTAAATTATGAGGGAATAACACAATAAAAATATAAGCCCCAAAATATACAACCCACTTGGAATGTTTTTTTCTTTAGATTTCTATCCCATCTTCCCTTTTGGAGCTTAGGCACTCGCATCTCCAGCTTTTCCTCACAGCTTTTCCTCACAGCAAGAACACTGTGAGATAGATTAGGCTGAACAAGAATAAAAGCCGCAAAATTATACAATAGGGTTTCAGTAGTTGAGAATGGATTTGCACATGGATATCCCCATTTCTAATCCATCGCTGTAATAATTTCTCTGTGCTAGTATGTTGTGTAATTCTGATAGTGAACTTCCCAAAGGATGTGCAGTTGGAAAGATGTTCACCTTACCCTTCTCAAGTAGCTGCATTTTTACAGTCTCTGTAGCTTCATTTGTCTTAATCATGCCTTGGTTTCTGTTTTCAGTAGTTTAAGCCCAACCACTTCAATGCATTGTGTGAAATCATGAATTAGACTCATTAAGTAATATGCCTATGAAGATTCTCAGTCATCCAGGTCATAGTTGTATCAAAAATGGTTTTTATTTTTGAAAAGACAAGTAGACTTACTAAGACTATGATTAAGCATATTATCTGAACCCAGTCTGCAAATTTTCATTGGTTTGCAAAAAAAAAAGGTCTGAATAAAAGGAGAATGAATGCCTGAGGGGAGAAAGCAGATAATTAGAAATTGGAATCATGCAAAGTTTGGGAGTGAATGATTCATGAAACACTACTTCATGAAGTGAATAATTAATCTATAGAATTTATTATTGCAAGTTGCAGAGATCAATAATATATTGGAAATTAAAAACAAACAAATGCAAAGGATTGGTGTGTATAAGTCAGGGAGGATGAAGCTATAAGTGGCTGGTAATAATGATGATACATTGCATTTAGTTTCAAGGTTAATATATGTTTTAGCACCCAATACTAGAGAACATGAGTGGGAAGGTGCTAAAATACTCATGTCCTACTTATGGACTTCCCAGAAGGGTCTGGTTGATCATTGTAAGAGCCAAGCCTTGGACTATACAACAGTTTGGTATCTTTAATCATTTTCAGGGATTTTAGATTACTTTAAGTAAAGGACAAAAAGAATGGAGTAATAATATACAATACTATATAGAACTAACTTGTTCATGCATACTATTTTCTTACAATTTGAAAGGTATTTATTATTCTCAGATTATTTGAGAAATATTATTATCTGCTTAACTATATTTATATTATCTGCTTACAGCTGTGGCTGCAATATCTGACTGGAACATTTATTTTTGAAAATATAATTGTTTTGAAAAAATTTTGACCCATAACCTCACACAATTAACCAAAACAGAACTGCAACTTTCAGCAATGACATTGGTTGACAAAAGGAAACTAGCATTTTTCCCTTTTGTCATTAAAGTCCATGTAGTTTAGAGTTTACACATATGGGGAAAAGAAATTATTTTAATAAATTTGAATTTTATAATTTAGTCTCTTGTCTTTTTTAAAATTTCCTTACCGTTCTATATATTTTGTTATTCTATCATGAAAATAAATAGGCTTAATTTTTTTGCTAAAGGGCAAATTAAGGAAAGATAATATTGATTGGATGAGCAGTAACATAATTGGGGGGGGGCAGAAAAGATTATCATCACAAAGCTATTTGTTAATAATAATTTGTGAAAACTAAATGGCTGTCAGTTGGTAATTATAGATAACTGAACAGATTGGAATAAACTTTGAATGAATCCTGAACTTAAAGTTGTCCAATTAAAGTGTGTAACTGCCATGCTCTGTTTTATTTATTAAATTTATTGTCCTCCCATCTTATCACAAGGCAATGCTGGGTGGCTATGTATAGAAAGGGTGGCTTCTATAAAACTGGGTTACATGTTGCCATGAAAATTTTTGAAAGATTTATGGCACCTTGATTATTCTTTGGGAGCCAATGACTTATAGTAGTGATGGTATAATGATTTTATGAGGGAAAAATGAAAACAATTATTTGTGCTGCTGGAGTTGAAGCTTGGAGACATTGCATTACAATAGTTCCAATCAAACTGAAACAGGATTGTGTACCTTGGAAGTTGCTGTGGCAAAAATGCACTATTTTGTTCCAGTGCTCTTGGGACAACTATATGAAGTCCCTAGGGATAATCATCAGAGAGTTTTGGGATGATTTCTTTTGCCAATAATATTTTATTAAGTTGTGGTTATTCATATTCTGAAAAACTTTGATGTTGTTATGGGTTAGATGAAAGTCAATAACCCAGCGCTAAATCTGAAACAACAGTAATATTCTGTGTGGTTCCTAAGTACAGGAATTTGAGGATCTTTATTTCATTAGAAGAGAATATATATATATTCAGGATTGAACTATGCAGGGGTGTCAAACTGGCAGCCTGTGGGCCTGATGCGTCATGCGGAGGCCACGCCCATCCCAGCTCCACAAAGAAAACATCACGATACATCATGTGACAGAAACGTGACACTGCAAGTTTGACACCCGTGAACTATGGGATCCTTGGCATCTTTGAGTTGGGTTGAACTATGGGATCCTAGGTATTCCTGAGTTGAATTGTTTACTTGCAGACATTCCATTAGCAAACTAGGTAACATCATCAGCACCTAGTTAAGTAATGAAACATCAGCAAGCAAGCAATTAAGTTCAAACAGCACCAAGGACTCCAGAATGATTTTGGTGTTCAGAATAGAGTGGTGATGCTTCTGAAAGAACAGGAAAGTGCTTTTGGGAAGCCTCTAGAGTTATAGATTTCAGAGACCAAAGTAATTTTGTGCTCAGGAACATCTATTATAAAAATTAGTTGGAATGCTAATTACATAGTCTCTTAAATATAATAACAGCTATTCTATTATTGAAAACACACTGACAGCTTCATTAGATTAGATAACATTCTGTGTGTGGCTTCCTTGGGCCTAGAAAATGCAGAATGTATGGTAGAATCCAATCAGCATTCTGAGTGGGATATCTCATCATACACACAATGAGTGTCAATTTATCAAGCCAAGTTCATGCTTCTGTCACGAAACAAATCAGTACCAGAATATTTAACATCCTGTTTCAAATCTGAACAATCACTACGATCATCAGTGACTGACAATGTCATCTCGTAGTTACAAAAGCAACTGACAACTGCACTCTAGAATTTCCTTTTCTTCCTCTCCTGCCACCCCCAATCTGTGACACCTGTTAATGTGTCTTTTTGATGCCTGTTGAAGACTTAATTCTTCCTCTGGGGTTTCTTTGACTGAAAATGTTATGATTAGCTAGTTTTGTTTATGTTTTTCCTCTTTTTATTTTATTGAATGGGCTTTTATATTGTATTTTACCATGCAATTTTGAGTTGTATTCATAAATAGTTTAATGTTTGACAACATAAAAAGCAGTATTAAGTAAACAAATGAACTGTAAACTTTTATTGATTTTTTGCCAGCAACGATGTTTTGGGAGGCTTTTTAATTGAAACAATCATGTCTTAAAACCACTTCTTCTTCATTTCTAATGTTTGTAATATTTCTTCTCTATTGTCTTCTAGATAAAAATAAATAAAGAGCTCAGTAGCCTATACAAGAGAATGTTTGAACCACTCCATGTTCCTCCAGAGCTATTCCAAAGATTGACAGGACAGTTCTGCGATATTCAGACTTTAAAAACAGGTCAAGCATATGCTGCAGAAGATAAAACGTCAGTGGATGATCGATTAAGTATTCTACTAAAAGGAAAGTATGTGTCTGAAATAACTGGGTCTAGATCTCCCCTTTATATAGTTGGACTGTATGAAAAATGCACACTCGATCTGAAAGAGATAGGTAAGGCTACCAGATCTGGTCTGCACAAATCCAGAAAACCACCAGATGGCAGCAAGGAATTTTCAGTATTGCTTTGCTGCCCATTTGTGCTCATTTGGATTTTTATAGGTCAGGCATGATAGACCTAAATATAAGCTAGTTGGATCAAATGTCTACCCATCCACCTGCATCCCTGGATAGGAGATCTTTGTAGCTAATGGAAGAATTCTGCTGTAGAAGTTGCCTCGCTAATTATCCCATGAGGTGTTCAGAGCATCCAGTAGTGGGAGGTGCTACAGTCTCTGCATGTCTAGGCTGGGCTTAATTTGTGGAACGCTCCTCCTCCTCCACAGGACTCCTCCCCCACATTCCCCAGTTTTGGCTCAGCCTTGTGAGAAATAGGCAGTGTTTGTGATTCTTCCTTGGCCAAAACAGGAAAAATTCTTTCATTGCTAGCAGGTTTGAAAGTTAATCAGCTTGTCTTTAGAATCCTTTAGCCTTCTAATCGCATTGTGATCTCTCGACGTTGGCTTGCATTATTGAGATCGCTCGTATTACAGGGAAGCGCCAATTCATGCCCCAAAGTGGCGGGAGGCTTTGGTGCTGCTCCGCGCCCCCTCCCCACAACCGATGTTTCTACCCCTGCCATTCTGACAGATTGCCGCAGAGTTTCTTTTACCCAAACAGCGGCGTGAGCTCTTTGCTCCCAACAGAGTTGTATCGCTTTCCTTCCCCCTTTGAATGCCACTTGGGGTGGAGGATTCAAATGTTTAGTGCCTTCTACCCTTCCCCACCGTTTAGCCTTCCAGGAAAAGCCATCAGAGGCTATTCCTTCACATGGCAGGAGTTTGCTGCTGGGGAGCGCGCCAAAAGATTAACGGCTGGAGGCCATCTTTTCTTACAAGACCTCATGGCCACGTGCCTGTATTCCATTTCGTGCTGTGTGCGGTAACTCTGTCCCGAGCAGAAGTTCCCTTCAGGAACACTGGGGACCCTTATACCCTCGTCTTGTTTTTCTTCTACATTTGAGGCTACTCTTATAGTTAAATTATTGGCTTAATCCTCACAGCCCAATCAACCCAGCAGCACAACAGTGAGCACCAAGGCCTGTGTTCGCCTGTGCAGGTAAGCTGTTGAAGGCCTCTACCGTTATCAATCTGAGCTTTTAGGCGTTCTCAATTTGGCTGTTTGGTTTCTCAGCACTTAACATCATGCCACTTAATAAATATTCATATACATATTGATATATATATATATATATGCTGTTTAGTTTCCTTCGGGTATTATCCCACGTCATTGTAGTTCTGTTAAAGTTGTAGCAACGTTTCAGCAGAATCTCATCTGCCATCTTCAGGCTTCTGTATAGAGTTAGTTCCAGGAACTAACTCTATAAAGAAGCCTGAGGATGGCAGATGAAATTCTGCTGAAACGTTGCTACAACTTTAACAGAACTACAATGACGTG